>PISX010001743.1:34242-183461 GCA_004024625.1 Mellivora capensis
CCCCCCCCCCCCCCCCCCCCCCCCCCCCCCCCCGCCTCGGGGCTGCTCAAATCTCTTGGGCTAATTTGATTTAGAACACACATCTCCAGAGATTGATCTCTGTCCTCTCTCCATGGCATCGTGACAGCTAAGGACAAGTCTTCCTTGCTCTTATCAAAATCTTAAAAAAAAATTTTTTATTTTGAAATGATTATAGATTTCACAGAAAGTTGTAAACAGAACAGGGAGATCTTATATACCCACACAGTCTTCCCCCATTGGTTACACGGGGATTGACAATGACATAAAACTTGTATATGGTTCTATGTCATTTTTATCACATGCATGAATTCACATAACCAGCCCCATAATCAAGACAGAGAACTCTCCTGTCATTGTGAAGGTTTCCCTCGTTATCCCTTCAGAGACCTGTGCACACACACCATTCCCCCTCCCCACTCCCAGCAGTCCTAATCCCTAACAACGGCTAACTTGTTCTCCATCCCTATCACTTTTTAAAATATTTTATTTACTTATTTGACAGACAGACATCACGCGTAGGCAGAGAGAGAGGAAGGGAAGCAGACTCCCTGCCAAGCAGAGAGCCCAATGCGGGGCTCAATCCCAGGACCCTGGGATCATGACCTGAGCTGAAGGCAGAGGCTTTAACCCACTGAGCCACCCAGGTGCCCCCATCCCTATCACTTTTGTCATTTAGATGTTATATGATTGGAATCATACACCGCGTGACTTTTTCAGATTGATTTTTGTCACTTAGCATAATCACCTTGGGATCTACCCAAGTTGTATTTATTGATAACTTATTGCTTTTCATGCTGAGTAATATTCTAACGCATGGATATGCCGTAAGTAGGAAATTTTGGTTGTTTCCAGTTTTGGGCTATTACAAAAAAACTGCTTTGATCGACATATAGGTTTTTGTTTTGATGAATGTAAGTTTCCATTTCTCTGGGATAAATGACATGAGTGACAGCTGGGTCCTAAGGAAAATGCCTATTTAGCCTTTTAGAAAACTGCCAGACTGTTTTCCAGAGTATAGCATTTCACATTTCCACTGGCAATGTGTGACAGATCCAGTTTCTCCACATTTTTGCCAGTGTTTGGAATTGTCACAATTTATTATTTGAGCTGTCCTAATAGGTATATACTGGAATCGCATCATGGTTTTAATTTGTATTTCCCGAAAGGCTAGTCATGTTGAACATCTCTTAGTTACCATCTGTACGTCCTTTTAGGAAAGGATAAGGGGGTTGAAATGTCTCTTTATGGCTTTGACCCATTTTCTAATTGGAATTTTTACCGTTGAAGTTTGAAAACCTGATAAATTCTAGTTGAGTCCTTTATCAGATACGTGGCTTACATATATTTTCTTCCAGTCTTTTAGTATTAAAAAAAAAAAAAGATTTATTTATTTGAGAGAGAGAAAGCATGTGAGTGGGGAGAGGGCAGGGGGAGGGACAGAGGGAGAGGGAGTCTTAAGCAGACCCCGTGGTGACTGTAGAGCCTTTCCTGGGGCTCAATCCCATGACCCTGAGATCATGACCTAAGCCAAAACCAAGAGTCTGTGCTTAACCAGTGCACCCCCCAGCCTTCCCTCTTTTTATCCTTTTTACAGGATCTTTTACATAGAAAATTTTTGTGTCATATTTTGGTTTGTTTTGTGGATTGCATTTTATATGTCTTATCTAAGAATTTTTCACTAAGCCCTTGGTTCTGAAAATGCTCTACTATGTTTCTTCTCAGTTTTATAGTTTTACATTTTCTTTTCTTTCCTTCCCTCTTTCCTTCCCTTTTTTCTTCCTCCCTCCCTCCCTCCCTTCCTTCCTTCCTTGATTTAGAGAGCAGGGGCTTGTGTACACGTGGAGGAGGGGAGGGGCAGAGCGTGAGAGAGAATCTCAAGCAGACTCTCCACTGAGCCAGAAGCCTGGCTTGGGGCTCCATCTCCCAACCCTGAGATCATGAGCTGAGCCAAAATCAAGAGTGGGGTGCTTCACTGACAGAGCCACCCAAGCGGCCCTAGTTTCACGTTTTAAATTTATGATCTGTTTTGAGATAATTTTTGTAGAGGGTATGGTTCTGTTTTTAGCCCATGGATGTCCAGTTGGTCTAGCACCATTTGCTTCCTCTACTGAAACGCATTCCACCTTTGTCAAAAATCAGTTGACCTGACTTGTGTTGTGGGTTTATTTCTGGGTTCTCTATTTTCTTGCATTCACCTGTGCATCTGTGTTTCCATTGGGACAACACTCTTGACTGTTAGAGCTGTACAGTAAATATTGAAATCAGCTCGAGTAGTTTCTCCTACTTTATTCTTCTATTCATTAGGCCTCTGTTGATATGACCCTCTCTGGGAGGAGAGGAGTGTCTGGTTATTGCTCTTCACAAGACCTCCATGCCCCAGTGAGGGGGTGGTCCCATTACAGATGGACAGTCAGGGAAGTTCTCATTAGATCTCTTCTGATACCACCCAACGAGGCTAACAAGGGGTACATTATTATCACAGGGTGGGACTGGGAGTTCAGACTCTGCACTTGGCCTTCTCTGACATAATACTAGGGGTGTCACTTTGGTACATCTGAGTGAGGGTAGAAGTCTGGGCTTTCTACTTGGGCTTTGCTGGCATGAGTGGGCATGGGGCCATAGTTTTTTCTGTGGTGTTCGGCTGAATGAGAGTGATTATTATCTGAAAGTCTTCTTTCTTGCTAGGCTGCCCCTTTCCTGATCCCTTGGCTAGAGAGAACAGGCTTTATTTGGGATTTTTTTCTATCTGCATATCCTGCTGCAAGCCTAGAATGTAATAGGCAAAAGAAACCCCAGAGAACTCACCTCTGTCATTTCTCAGACCCTGAGTTTCCTAAAAGATCTTCTCTCTACCTATCAGAGCCTTCTAATATTTATTATATATATAATGTTCAGGATTTTCTGTTTTACTTATTGGGAAGAAAAAGTATTTCTACTCCATCTTTCCAGAGGCAGAAGTCAATGAAATTTTTTTTAAAAAAAGTGAATCAAGTAAGGAATGTTGTTCCCCTGCTTCAAAATTTCCAAAGTGTGTTTAGAATAAAATCCAAATTTCTTATCGGCCCCTCAGAACAACCCCTGGCTTGGCCCCTGCTTCCGCTCTGACACACTTGCCCCAGCCACACTGATTTCCTTTCTGTTGCTTGAACATGTTGCGAGACAACACCTTGCATGGTTGTAAACAGGGACTCTGCCGTTAGAGGACCTGTCCTGAGCGGCTGTGTGACCTCCCGCCACTTACTTAGCCTTTTTGTGCCTTTATTTCCTCTTATGTGACTTGAGACTAAGAACACTGCCAACCTCATAGGGTTATTGAAAAGTTGAAGTGATTGACACATGTAAAGTAATGAAATGTGCTCTGCAGGCATGGGGACAATGCCCAGCAGGGGGCAGCACTCAAGAGATACATTAGCTATGGGGATGAGCTCTTGCGTGGCTGGCTTCCTGCCTGGCTTCCTTCCCCTAACTCTTTTTGTGCAAGCCAGCTCATTTTAATCCTCCAAACCTCAGCTCTAATGGCTGAGTTTGCTAATCTAAAGTAGCCTCTCCTCCTTTCTCTGAAGCCTAGCCTTCTATAATTGGCTCCTTTCATAATCTGCAATATCTTGCTAATTTATTACTTGTTTACTGTCTGTCTCTTTCCTTCTGGACACAAGCTTGATGAGGGTAGAGAACTTGTCTCTTACTGCCCTATCCTCAGAGCCCGGAACAGAGCGGCACATAGTACACTCTCAATAAATATTTACTGGATGGATGAAAGAATTCAGGCCATTTATGGTTACACACTTAGGACACAGGATGTTGCAATAGACATTATACCACCTTAAAAATTTTTCATAGGATGAAGTTCCTAAAGTGGGATCACTGGGTCCGAGGATATGCAAATTGCCTTTTTGACAGATTGCATTAATTTATTGTCTGGCAGGAGTCCTATGAGCTGCACATCTACACCATCCGCTTAGGGCCTTTAGGAGGAAAAAAAAGCAAGCCTTGAAATAGTCTCCCTCCTATACTTCTACACTCACAATATTACCTAATATTCTCTTATACTTTGCAGAGAAGGGCACTGGGAACCTGGGGTTAAATTGCTTCCCCGGGGTTGCCCAGGGTTAATGAGAGCTGGGATCCCGGCTCAGGCAGTTTGGTTCTAAACTCTGCTCTTAACCCTCAAGATGTGCTTTTTTTCTCTGTGTCCTTCAGTGATTCCTGGGCCCCGGGACGTTTGGGGACAGCTGCCCCATCCACAGACGGGGAGACACAGCGACTCCCAGCTGGGCAGAAGAGCAGAATGAGAGGTGAGCAGGGGAAGGGGCAGGAGGAGGGAGGCATCGGTTGGGGGGGTAGGGGGCTCCCCCTTGCCTCAACTTCCCCTGATGAGAGAGGCAGAATGAGCATTGGTCATTCTCCTTGTAGTTTCCCATTCTAACCCTTCAGCTCTGCCTTGTGGCTCCTGAGTTCAGTCTTCAGAACTTGGCCCAGGTGAGTCTGCACGTCAATGTGAACATTGACGGGATATTGGATTTTAAGGAATTACTGGCCGGATTTCAGGGGTGACCGTGGAATCACGTATTGTGATATGATTGTGCACCATCTAGAGGTACATACTAAAATACTTTGAAAGACACGATATGTGTGGGATTCGCTTCCAGTCTGGGCTGGGTAGGAGAAGCGGGTGAGGGCCCTCGTGATACAGAATTCAACAGGCGATGCTGTCCGTGGGGCTTCTTCTCGAGTTCTCTATACTCTCGCAGATGCTTCAGTTTTTCCACAATAAAAAGTAAAAGACAAACAAAAAAATAGCCCCCCTTTCACTCTAGGGTACCTCTTCCAGGCACCCCGTGTGGGTGCATGTGGGGATTTGCCCCCCGTGCCGAGCTCATTAATGGGCATGAAGCGGCCTCTGCAGAGGAACTTACCCCGAACCAGGAGACGTGGCTGTACCCGCTGCACCCCTCTCTCCTCAGCCCCCCCCCCCCATAAACGGGGAAGACAGGAATAGGAGTGAAAGAGTAACTCCTACGTGTGGCCCTGTCTCTGTTTACCTGGGTCCGGCCGGATGCATGACTTTTTGCTACGGACTCATCATTGGTGGATTCTCTTTTAAAAAATAAAGTGTCTTCGAAGACGTTGTGAGAATGGGGGGCGTGATAGTCTTTTTGTTTCCAGAACGACTTCATTTTCACAGTGACAAGGAGTGGTCGGTGTGCTTCGTAGACACACTGGACACTGGAAGGTCGTCTCTAGGGCCCTTTGAAGGCCTCTAGAAACCTCTCCCAAAACTTCTGCTGGCTGCAGGGTGAGTTCTTTTCCTTAGAGAAGAAAGTCACCGCTCCCGGGTGGGGCCCCGACGTCGTGGCCCTGGGCACAGGTGGCTGAGGGAGGGGGGGTTCGAGCAGGGCTGGCCGGTGAGGCAGGTTTGCCTTGGCCCACGGGCAGGTGTTGATACAACAGAGCTCGCTCTGGGCTCCGGAGCACCTGGGGAGGAGGAGTCCTGGGAGGGGCTGGTGGCCGCAGGGAAGCCACCTGAGGAACCCCCAAGCCAGGCTAGTCCCGGCTTGCCACTCACAAGCCCTGACCAAACACCAATGGCCCGGGGCGGTGGGGGGAGGGGGAGGCATGCTTGAGGGGGTTGGTCTGAGGAAGCACAGCCCTTGCCAGCCCTTGCCCTACCGCAGACACCTGCCTAGGACCTGCTGGGACAAAGCTGGGGTAAGAAGGCTTTTCACCCTGGGTTCTTGGTCTGCTTGGTGCTAATGTATATCTTTCTCTCTTCTATGGAAACATTGCCTTCTTTACCAGAAGGGGGAGTATGAAAAGTTTTGATTCATCTAGGTGTCAAAAGGCAAAACTGGAGGATCAGGCCAGATGTTTGGGCTCTAACCAGTACATTGGGAGCTTCTTGAGCACCGGCTTTGTGGTTGAGCAAGGCTGGTGATAGGATGGAAAACATGGCATAGTTCTAACCTCATGGAATTTACTGGCCGGCGGGCAACACAAACGTTAAATAAGTAATTGCTGGTGATTTATATTCTGGGACTTATATTCTGGGGGTGCTTGGTTCACCTGGTGTTGGTGGTGGTCTGGAAGGGCTTATGGAGGAAGAGGGTCCTGACACCGAGGCTCCCATGACAGCATTATGTTGGGTGCGTGGGATATGGGTAGAGGGGAGAGTGAGGTTCCAGATCTAGGGGAAAGCGTGGACAAAAGTCCTGAGGGCAGGAGGGAGCTCTGGGAGAAGTTCTGTGTGTCTGGAGAGCAATGAGAAGAGAAATGAAGCTGGAGGGGAAGGCAGAAGCCAGACATGCAGCCTTTTTGTTGGACAAATCGAGGGTTTTAGCTTTATTTTATGAGAAATAGACATGATAGAAGACTTAAAGCAGGGAAGGGATAAACCCAGTGTCTGGCAAACAGTAGCTACTGTGTACATTATAAAATGAAATGAGCGAAGGGGGCCCATTCTGGAGGTGTGGTGGTTGTTCCGGAAGGCCGGTCTTTGGGGCAAACAATTTGTCTTGGCAGCACAGTCCAGAGGGTCTTTGATGAGAATGGATTCTACATGAACACCCTTTTTCCCTATAGAGGACATACTTCATTTATTTATTTCATTCTGGCTGACTGCACTGGGTTCTGGAGGTCAGCTTAATCACTTTCCTGGTGATGGATATCTAGGTTAGATCCATTTATTATAATTATTATATACAATGTTATCAGAAACATCCTTGTGCATCCATTTTCCCATATATCTCCAAGTTGGTCTGGATGAAGAGCAACGGAAATCCGGGGTCATGGGTATGAGTAATATAAAATTTGATAGACACTGACATACTGCTTTCCGAAAAAGCTGCACAAACTTACACTTCAAGTACTAAGTGTATGAAAATACAACAGGAGTTTATAATCGTATTTTTTAAAAAGATTTTATTTGTTTATTTGACAGAGAGAGATGACAAGTAGGCAGAGAGGCAGGCAGAGAGAGAGGGGGAAGCAGGCTCCCCGCTGAGCAGAGAGCCCGATGTGGGACTCGATCCCAGGACCCTGAGATCATGACCTGACCCGAAGGCAGTGGCTTAACCCACTGAGCCACCCAGGTGCCCTATAATCGTATTTTTTAATCCTTCACCAATCCAGTAGGTGGTGAAAAGTGCTATCTTGTTTTTGTTTATATTTTTGAAATTAGGAGCCATTCCTTTTGGATTTTTTTTCTCATGTTGGATATTAATATAATGCAATGAAAGCCAGTTTCGATCTAAGGTTTCTACGCCCTTATTCTCTCCAACATCTTTTTCTCCCTCAGACCAAGGCTGTGTCAAGATGGCATCCGTGTTTCGCAGTGAGGAGATGTGTCTGTCCCAACTGTTTCTCCAGGTGGAGGCTGCCTATTGCTGTGTGGCTGAGCTTGGGGAGCTCGGATTGGTTCAGTTCAAAGATGTAGGTGCTGCGTTCTTGCAAGGCCAGAGGAAGGTGGGGTGGGAATAGACGGTCACTTTCACAGCACTTTTTAGTAGTGAACCAAGTGCAGGGAGAAGAGCCCTGAGCCGGGATAGATGGAATTCCATTTGGTTCTAGTTGTTCTGGCTAAGATGTGGGATAATATTGAGCAAGGAATTTGCATACCTGTTCTCCTTTCCTCCTTATGTATCTTCTCTCTAGGAAGGGTTTGAAGCTCTATTACAGGCAGTACTTGTTAGACGGCATTATACGTCCTTTCCAAAGTGGTGTCTTCAAAGAATTTGATCTCCCCAATGGGCCTGTAGATTACCAAACCTTGTTCTGAGGTCAGAAACCAGTACTTCCTAATTAGTCAGTCTGAGGACAAAGTATCCTGGGGTGCACCGTCTCCCTACGGGGGATATTCTAGGGCCACATGGTCTTGAGTGTGATGTAGGGGTATCGTTTCCCAGAAGTGGTTTCCTTACCAAGCTTTTTTGAATCTGATTTAGAATATTGGCTCTTTACCCCTTTACTTCCTCACCAAGATCACGGTCAAAACTAAGCCCCTGCAGGGAAGGGTCATGACTTGGTCTTTCATCTTTAGTTCCTAGCATAGGACCTGATGGGAGGTAGTTCCTCAGTGACATTTACTGGGCAGGAAGCGGTTTTGTTGATGATTGTGGTAACTTTGCATGGAGCTATGCAATTTCAGGATCCTCTTGCATTCATGATTCCTCTGAGGCTTTCAAAGCTCATTTGGATGTAAATGCCGCTAAAAGTAAGGAAACTTTGTCAGTGGGAGGACGGTCTCTTAGAAGTGTAAGAAGGCCAGAGCTGAGGCATTTGGAGGATTAAGAGTAACATTTAAACATCTAAGAACATTTAAGAATAACCCCAAATTACATTTGGGGGTGTGAGAATATCAAGGTTTTTGCCTGTAACTCATGTCTTGTGCATGGAAATATTTCCTAAAATGATTCCAGCAACATTTTCCAGCATTAAAAAACAAAAAACAAAACAGAACAAAAAACACAACAACAAAATAAACCAAAAGGAACATATTGATGGCTGTTGATACCAATGTGCGTCTTGTGGTTTCTCCTCACTCTAGTTGAATGTGAATGTGAACAGCTTCCAAAGGAAATTTGTGAATGAAGTTAGGAGGTGTGAGTCACTGGAGAGAATCCTCCGTAAGCCAATTTTCTGTTTACTGTCTAAATGGGAACTGGTGGGGAGGTAAGTGGTTTGCAGGACTGGATTATAACAAACGCGTCCCTATTTGAATAGGGGCAAAGTGTTCTTGGGACAGCGTGGGGCAGGAAGGGTTGGGACCCAGATGCTGTGGCAGGTCTGGGGAGCAATTTGGGCAGCTGAGCCGGCTGAAAGTTGGGTGTCTGCTTGGGTCCATTTCTCAGGTTAGAAAACACAATCACCTTGGGCCTTCTGGTGGGGGTTTCATCCCACAGGTTTTCTGGAAGATGAGATGCAAAATGAGATTGTGCCTCAGTTGCCTGAGAGACCCCCACCGAGCCCTCTTCCACGGGAAATGATTACGCTGGAGGTATGTTGAGCCAAGAACACTCTAGCTGGAGGGCTTCCCTCTTTTCCTCTCTACTTTTATAAAACACTGACTGCCTGCCATGTGCAAGGTTCCTTAGAGAGAAAGAAAACATGGCCATGCCATCTAGAAGCTTCTAGAGGAGGTAATGGAGGAAGGAGGGAGGGCTGGGCAGTGGGAGAGGATGTCAAAAGGTAGGCAGAGCCAGATCCTGGAAGGCCCTGCAGATCTTGATTTTAAAAATTGGATATTTTATCCTCAGAAGAGGAAGGGCCCACTACAGGAGGCAGGAAGGTAGGTAGGGAAGCTTCACTGCCAAGCCTTATCTCTGCCTGGGTTTGTTTTTTCCTTTTAAGATAACTTCAGATTCTTGAAATTTTTGAAGCTGTTAGTGGCATAAATAAAGATACTCTAACAGAGATATGAGACTCCACTGAGAGATATAGCAAATCCACTGGAAAAAAAGAGAGGAGAGAGAGAGAGAGAGAGAGAGAGAGACAGAAAGAAGAAAGGAAAAAAATCAATGCGTTTGGTACTGGCCAACTAGTTGGTTTTGAAACTCTACCCTTTCATACATTCATAGTCCTAACCAGTTAGATAAGGTATAATTGGATATGTGCCAACAGTCCCTACTCAGTATTTTCCTCTTGGGTATTATTTATTGTTGTTGCTTTTAAATATTTATTTATTTGTTTTGGAGGGGGAGAGAGAGCGGGTGTGGGGGGCAGAGGAGAGGGAAATGCTTAAGCAGACTCTGCACAGAGTGTGGGGTCTGAGGCAGGGGCTCGATCCCATGACCTTGAGATTATGACCAGAGCTGAAACCAAGAGTTGGAAGCTTAACTGACTGAGCTGTGCAGGCACCCCTGGATATTATTTACTGTAAAGATGAAATTAGAACAACACGAGCTTATGAGTAACAATATCTGTCTAACCATTGATCAAGGGGACGAAGGACTGATGAAGCAGTTAGTGGGTGTTCCCCTAGCATTCCTAGGGAGGGGAGTCCTTCTGGCTAGAGTACACAGTTGGCTTTGGGCCCTTGTCTTGCAGAATTTCTAAAGAGGCTTTCGTAACAATCCTAGAGGAAGTAGTAATTCAAAAAGAAAAAAATCTACCCACAAATCCATCATCTCAGCAAAAACTGCCTTTTCGTTTTCAGATTTTGTCCTTATCAGCATATTTATGTAATTGTTATATGTCCATAATCTACATTATAATTTTCTCCTTTTTGCATTTACTATCATATTATAAACCGTTTCTTAAATAATGCATGATTCTCCAAAATGTTTTTAAAGGCAGCATTATTTTTAATTGAATCATTAAGTGGATAGAGCAAATGGTTAAGAAATGGGGATTTCATTTTTTCTCCCCAACTCTGCACCACTAATATCTTTTACTAGGTGACCTTAATCCATTTTTACATATTGTGGTTGCTGATTTACTGGCAATTGTCTTTGTTAAATATTGAGTTGATAGAGTAGAATTTTAAAAAAATATGTGTAAGGTATAAGGAATAATGATACAGCAAACATCTAGTGCCATCACCCTATATGTCATAAAAGTTGACCGCGGTGATGCTCTTAAAGCCTTCTGGGCACCCCTCCCTTCCCCCTCCTTCTCCTCCTCTTTCCTTCCCCTCCCCACTTCTCCAAACTTGAGATTATCTTGTTCTGAATTTTGTATTTTTCTTTTTCTTGTTTCTTCATAGTTTTATCACATATTTAGTCTTCTAAATAGCATATAATTTAGCTTTGCACATCTTAGTTTTATATAAATGGAATCATAATGTTTCTTCTTTTGCAACTTGCTGGTTTTTTTTTTTTTTTTAACATCATTTTATTTTTTAAGACACCATGTTGTTTCATGTTTCTGAAATTAATTTGTTTTCACTTCTGGGAAGTGTTTCTTTTATTGCATGTACCATACTTTATGGAACTTTATTCATTTACTGTTGATGGGCATTTGGATAAATGAGAAATGAGCTTTCATATTTTTAAATTATATACCAAACCTTAGCGCATTCATGAATTGTGTCCAATAGAGACTTGATCTTTACCTATTAGATTTTGAATTTCAATACCTATATCTTACATTTCTAAGATTTCTTAATGATTCCCTTTTTATATTTATCTTTTCTTTCATTTTAAGACATGTTGGTTTAATAATTTCTTGGTGTGGGACGCCTGGGTGGCTCAGTTGGTTGAGCGGCTGCCTTCGGCTCAGGTCATGGTCCCAGCATCCTGGGATCGAGTCCCACATCGGGCTCCTTGCTTGGCGGGGAGCCTGCTTCTCCCTCTGCCTCTGCCTGCCGCTCTGTCTGCCTGTGCTTGCTCTCTCTCTCCCTCCCTCTCTGATAAATAAATAAATAAAATCTTAAAAAAAAAAAAATAATTTCTTGGTGTGTGTGTGTTTAAGTGATGCCTTCTCTTATCTCTTTGAGCTTTCTAAAAAAAGCCTTAGGGGTGCCTGGGTGGCTCAGTGGGTTAAAGCCTCTGCCTTTGGCTCAGGTCTTGGTCCCAGGGTCCTGGGATGGAGCCCCGCATCGGGCTCTCCGCTCAGCAGGGAGCCTGCTTCCTCCTCTCTCTCTGCCTGCTCTCTGCCTACTTGTGATCTCTGTCAAATAAATAAATAAATCTTAAAAAAAAAAAAAGCCTTAAATTCCTTTTCAGACTAATCCATAAAAATAATTTCATCCAATGTAAATTTGTGTTCTGATTTTTTTTTTAAATTTTCTTAATCATTAGATTTCTTCTTGAGATTTGTTTTGTATGCTCATTTTGGAAGGAAGATTGTTTTTTTCTTTGTTTTTGTATTGCCTGTTGTGCTCACATTTCTCTCTATAGCTTTTTTTACTTGCTTGTACCTGGTTCTCCAGACTCCAACCCAGAACTAGAGATTCCTCTTTTTATCTTTCATCATTACAGCATGTTTGAGGCAGAAGGAATTCTCAACATGTAAATTCACTCCAGCTTCCCTTTTTTAGTGTTTTAAATGGGGAAGAGACATTCAATTTGCTGAAATGCCTTGGCTTCTTCAGGAAGCTAATTCTCATCCCCCAGAGTGTTTTCTAATCCTCCCTATTTGATGAAAATGTATTTAGTTTATAGCTCTGCAATTATTTCGAGTTGGACTAAACATGCCACTGGACTTCTGGCTACATTATGATACACTGAATTCTTCTTTAATATTTAGTCATTTGTAGTGGTTAATGTACAGTAAATATCTCAGTACTGTCTGCCTACTTTCCCTTCTTTTTCCATTCTGCATAGACTCTTCTAGAAAAACTAGAAGGAGAATTACAGGAAGCCAACCAGAACCAGCAGGCTTTGAAGAGAAGCTTCCTAGAACTGACTGAACTCAAATATCTCCTGAAGAAAACACAAGACTTCTTTGAGGTTATTATCGGGAGACTATTTATTAAAGGGACCTTTCCCCCAGAGCCTCAAGTTTCCATTTTGAAAACTGGCTGGTTTGGAATATGCTAAATCACACTTGTTTCTCTCCCGTGTTGAGGTCGTTAGTGAGGGGGGGAGGGCATTCTGGGTGAAATGTGGTGCCAATTTGAACTAAACGCAAAAATATTATGATGCTTGTTAGGAAATATGTGCCCTAAACATGCCAATAGACGTGGAAGTTAGAACAAAGCACAACAGTGAGTTTGGGCTGATTTGGGATTTCGGTAGTGAAAGACCGGGGAAGTTCTTGATCTGGCAAAGACCCTTCGACTTTTTGAATTCTGTTAACCATTTGTGGAAAATTAAAGTTTTGTTAAAAATAGACAAACCTTTGCGATGTAGGGAGCTTTGAAGATCGCCTAAATACATTTAGGAGAAAGCAGGTTTCCTTTGACTTTCAGACGGAAACCAACCTCGCTGATGATTTCTTTACGGAAGACACTTCGGGTCTCCTGGAGTTAAGAGCGACGCCTGCCTACGTGTCGGGAAAGCTGGGGTTAGTGGAACTCTGCTCTGAAACTTACAGGTGGATGGGTTTCTGGTCCCCGACTGAATGCCTGGAGTATGATAGATTTCCCTGAGGGTTTGAGCAAGTGAATGAATGAATGAATGAATGAATGAACATGCCACTGGAAAGAGGGCTATTTCACATGAATATAGACTTCCCCACAGTAATAAACCCAAGAGTAACCTTTTCAGGCTAGTGGAGTGGAAGGTAGTGTTACCTTCTTGTTAATGGTGAAACTAACATTCTGGGAGCCTGAAGACTAAAAAGTTTGTGTTGTTCCTACATGAGGAGGTTGTGGCGGAGAATTATTTAGATGGGTTTTCTCAATGGGTCCCTGCTTCCTTCTCTTGGAAATACTGCATTGGCAAGATTTGAAATTTGCTGTTTGAAGTGCAATTGGCAATGAGGTAGCTATATGATCACGTTGTCCATAAGAAGGAATAATACGGTATTAAAATGCGTAGTGATTCAAAATGGTGGGATTTCATTCAGTGTCCAAGTACAATGGATGGGTATGCATTGAAAACATTTGATCAGGTGGTTAGATAGGATCAGCGTAGGTTTAAAGTAAAAGACCAATGAAAGTAACCATTTTAAAGTTGATATGAGAAGTTTCAAGTGGAAATTATCTAGACACTGGGATGCTTTTAAAAGTAGAGATAAATGGATGGGACGCCTGGGTGGCTCAGTTGGTTAGGCGGCTGCCTTCGGCTCAGGTCATGATCCCAGCATCCTGGGATTGAGTCCCACATCGGGCTCCTTGCTCGGCGGGAAGCCTGCTTCTCCCTCTGCCTCTGTCTGCCACTCTGTCTGCCTGTGCGCTCTCCCTCTCTCTCTGACAAATAAATAAATTTAAAAAAAATTTAAAAAAAAAAGTAGAGATAAATGGAAATCAGTATGTCTGTTTCACTTCTAGTACATTATTTGTAAAAATGCACAGAGCCCATTATTGAGTAGTTGGAACAGTTCCTTTCTTTAGCTAGGGTGCCCTAATGGATGGGCTATCCTATTTCTATTTGACAGACAGAGACCACAAGTAGGCAAGAGAGGCAGGCAGAGAGAGAGAGAGAGGAGGAAGCAGGCTCTCCGTGGAGCAGAGAGCCCAATGTGGGGCTCGATCCCAGGACCCTGGGATCATGACCTGAGCCGAAAGCAGAGGCTTTAACCCACTGAGCCACCCAGCCGCCCCATGGGCTATCCTATTTCTAATTGCAAGTAAGTGACTTTGTAGTATCGGGGTGATTAAGGAAGTCTCAGCACATCAGAGGAAACAGGAGGCCAAAAGGGACTTAGGGTGAGTAGGGGCTGGGCTGCCGAATGGTCTCGGAACCCCAGCCAGCTAGGGAGTCCTCCTCATGCTCAGAGGGCAGTGGGCCTCCATGTTGTGCTGGTGCGTCCTCAGGTCCTATGAGGCCATCTCCCTGCAGCCTGCTCCCTGGACCTCAGCAACGCCTCCCTGTTTGACTGCCCAGGTTCACAGCCGGGGTGATCAACAGGGAGCGGATGGCTTCCTTTGAGAGGCTGCTGTGGCGAGTGTGCCGAGGGAACATCTACCTGAAGTTCAGTGAGGTGGACACGACTCTGGAGGATCCTGTCACGGTGGGTGTCGGGGGCTGTGGGGAACTCTGCCCTCAGTTTCCTGGGGCCCTCATCTGGTGGGGTGGTGGTCTTCAGTTCAGGGGTCTTCAGTTCTGTGAAGCTAATAGCTACTGCCTTTCTTTCCCCCAATTTTTTCTTCCCCCAATTTTTGTAAAAAAAAAAAAAAAAAGTATAAAAGGTCAATTCAAGGACTGATTGTTGTGAACACCCCACATTGTTGTGGACACCCCACAACTGTTCATGCTTCCAAGACGCAGCTGTACCAGGTCCTGGAAACTTAGCAGCGCTCCTGCTCCCTGAGGCGGCCACTAGGTCTTCCTCACCAAGAGCTAAGAATTGGGCTCAGTCAGTGTGCCCCAAGTTTCAGGGTGCACCTGAGCAGGAGCGACCTGGGCATTTTGTTAAAATGAAACTTTGGAAATAATGTAAAGCGGTGCCCCCCCCCATCCTAAATGGTGTTTCCAGGCTTCCATGAGCAGCTGTCAAGTGACGATTCATTTTTATCTTCTTTTCAATTGATGCCCAAGATCTCCAGTGAGTTCATGTGACCTTGTCTATCTACTTATGGACTTTGTTTCCAAGTTTTCTCCAGAATCTAGACACTGTGATGAGCATCTCCATGCATGTTGTTTTTATTTTCTTTTGAATTACTTCCTTGGTCTACATTCAGGGAAATAGGTTTACTGGCTTAAAGGGTGTGGGCATTTTCATGACTCTTGGTGGCTCCTGACAAATGGGTGTTCAGCGGGACCATGCCTCATCCCAGTGCCCTGAGTAGCATGTGGTGAGTACACTGGATTGGTTGTAACTTTTCCAACAATGGATTTCATCATTTTGTCTTTATCGCCCTCTACCCCAAACTAAGTAAGTGTAGAACAGCACGTTTCTTTGCTTGAACAATTTCATGGATGGTTGTAAAATATATATTCTTTCTTGTGGATTATCAAACTTGGACTTGAGAATCGCATTTTAATCGGAGTTCCTATGGACATACAATGAATCAAAAATTAGACATGGCTTTACCTTTGTTAAACATCCACTCACCCTGGAAATGTAAATATTGTGTGTGAGTTAACTCTGGTGAGCTAGGTCTGCTATTTTCATTTTAAGCCTTATAATAATAACCTGGTTTCTCTCTTCTGCATGGTTTCTTGTTTCTGAACCCACCTCTTAAGTATAGCGTTAGAGCTGAATACAGGCTTGGCTGTGGTCTGGCTGGTGTAGCCAGTAGTGGGGTTGTTGTTTTAAGGCTGCCTTGGCCTTTCTCAATGGCCTTGCCCTCAACCATAAAGAAGTATAAACTTAGATCAACAGGGAGAAGCTGACGTTTTCCAGTTGTAATCTTTTAAAAAAAATTTTTTATTTTGAGTGCCTGGGTGACTCAGTTAAGCATTTGCCTTCGGCTCAGGTCATGGTCCTGGTGTCCTGGGATCGAGTCGTGCCTTGGGCTCCCTCTGCCTTTCACTCTGTTCATGCTCTCTTTCTTTTTCTCTGTTCCTTTTGCTCTCTCTCTCTCAAATAAATAAAATCTTTTAAAAAATTGTTTTTAAGTAATCTCTATACTTACAGAAATTAAACTTATACCCTGAGATCAAGAATCACATGCTCTACCAAGTGAGCCAGCCAGGTGCCCCTCTGGTTGTAATTTTTAAATTAAAAAAAAAAAATCTAAAAACAGGATTTTACGTTTCTATGACATTATAACCGAAAAGAAAAAATTTGTACATATATATAAAATTACATATATATGTTACCATATATATTATATAATATATAGTTTTATACAGATAAAATATACAGATAAAACTATATCTTATTTATATTTATATAGCTTTTACTGTTCTGATTTTCCAGAAAGAAGAAATTAAAAAGAACATATTCATCATATTTTATCAAGGAGAGCAACTCAGGCAGAAGATCAAGAAGATCTGTGAAGGGTAAGCGGTTGTTCGTGGCTCTTGAATCAGTGATGCGGGTCAAGATCAGGTAAAGGTGTGCGAGACAAGTACGCTTGACTGGGGGGTCCTTTGAGGTCCCTCAGGATTTTAAAGCAGCTCTCCTGCATTGGACCAGATAGCGTTAAAAATGCGACTAATCTTCAAGAGCGGTGGGAACAGGAGCGAGAGGACCTGAAAGCAGACATTATAAGGACATCATGGCACTCCTCTCACGCCCTCTATCAGCCGCTAAGAAGCAGGCACACCTCCTGCTGAGTTGTTTCTGAGTCTACAGAATCCATTTACTCCAGCGGAAATGATCCGGTAGACAAAGATATTATTGCAGTAATATATTCTGTAGTCTTATTTACCTGCAAGCTCCCAGGTTCTTCAGTTTGAGTGGAGCTCACTCAGATAATGGAATCATAGCTTGAATTTAAAGAGTGTCGAGCAAGGCGTTGGGAACTCTTAGATGGGGACTCCGTTTCCGACTGCCAAAGAGACAGTTATTCTAGAAAAAGATGGTCCTCTAACCAGAGGCCGCAAGTGATGGCTTTGGCAGAAGGCGACATGGGGCATGCTTTTCAGTGGTCACCCCCTGTGACCTTCGGAATGTCCGAAACACAGGTTTCGAGCCACCATCTACCCCTGCCCAGAGCCCGCCGCAGAGCGCAGAGAGATGCTGGCCGGTGTCAACATGAAGCTGGAGGATTTAATCACCGTGAGTGAGGCGCCGAGGCATGTGACCACAGGGTGGGGCTGCCGAGGGGGGCTACTTTTGTTATTTCCACGGAAGTCCTGTGTCCCAGGGCCCTCGCTTCCAGGCGGGCTGTAATGTTAGCTGTGCTCTCCCGATGATCACGACGGGAGATTTCATAATCGGAACAGAGTGTTCGGTAAGCTGGGGGTGTTGATTCTGAACGTCAGTACGGCTCTGCCTGGTCTTGGCATTGACCGCAGCCCCAGTGAGCTGTTGGGTGGCCGGCCCAGTCGGATAGAAGGAGCCCTTTATTGTGAGCCCGGCCTGGGCCACAGCCAGTCTGACTGATTCTTTTTCCATTGACTCACCCAGTTGTTTGGGCGGACCAACTACTTCTGTAAGAACAGTGAGTGAGGCTAGTGTCACCACGTGAGCACACCCCAAATTCACGGCCTCTTGTAAGGTCAGTTGTCATCTTGGGTGGCATTCAACACCTATGTGATTGGAGCACTTGCTTCAAAAAGCTTTGAAAGGAATCCCCTAAAAGCAGCTGGGCCTGGATCATGCTGCTTCCTGTACTCATCACTGTCCTGTAGAACTTTCTGTGGACATGCTGTCTAACCTGTGAGCACCATGCTGTGCCCAAGAGCCACATGTAACCACAGAACACTTGAAATGTGGCTAGTGCAACTGAGGGATTGAATTTTTATTTTATTTTATTTTTAATATTTTTTATTAAATAGGTAGGGAGGGGCAAAGGAAGAAGAAAAGAGAAAATCTTAAGCAGGCTCCACGCCCAGTGCAGAGCCTGATGCAGGACTTGATCTCATGACCCTGAGATTGTGACTTGAACCAAAATTGAGAGTCAGATGCTTAACTGACTGAGGTGCCCCCTAAGTTTTTA
Organism: Mellivora capensis; assembly: GCA_004024625.1. Classification (NCBI taxonomy): domain Eukaryota; kingdom Metazoa; phylum Chordata; class Mammalia; order Carnivora; family Mustelidae; genus Mellivora; species Mellivora capensis. Next base: position 52,358 of record PISX010001743.1, read on the forward strand.
TTTTTAACTGATTTTAATTGAATTTAAAATGCTCATGGCCACTGTATCAATTGTTAGCATTGTTCTGGATCCTCAGGGAGTATGTTTAGAGATGGGGTGTGTGAGTGTGTGTGTGTTGTGAAACTCTTAGAATAACAGACATCTTTGCCTTCCCGGAAAAATCTGTGCTTAATTTCCTTAATCCCCTCTAGTCCTTCCTTGTCACTTGTCAAGGAGATTGTGGTTCCCTGACGCAATTACCCTTGAACTTCTTTCCCCAAATACTCCATACTAGATTTTATGAGAGTTTCATGAGGAAAAGAAGTTACTCCACACTTATGTTCCTGTTGAGTATGACCTGGGGCGCCACTGGTGAAGGTTGCTGAGAGGGGTAGAGTGGTAGCACTAAACAGAAACGAATCCCATTAAATCAATTCTCTGTGGGCAAATCTTCCATGCCCTCCTTCATTAATTCACTGGCCGTTTATTGAAGACATTATATATATAAAGCATTTTGATAGATGTATTAATTTCCCAGGGCTGCTGTAACAAATTACCATAAACTGGGGGGCTTACAACAACAGAAATTTATTTTCTCACAGTTCTGGAGGCTTGAAGTCTGAAATCCAGGTGTTAGCAGAGCCCCTCTTCTCTGAAAGCTCTAAGAAGGGATCCTCCCTCCCCTGTTCTGCTATGGTCCCAATGTGTGTCGCCCCCGACTCCCAAACTCATATGTTGAAAACCTAATGTTCCAGGTGATGGTCTTTGGAGGCGAGGCCTTTGGGAGGTGATTAGGTCATGAGGGTTGAGCTCTCATGAATGGGATTAGTGCCCTGATAAAAGAGGCCCCGGAGAGCATGCTTGCCCCTTCTACCATGTGAGGATAGAATTTGAAGTCTGCAATCCAAGAATATCCTTGGCTAACCATGACAGTAGACCCTGATCTCGGACTTCCAGCTTTCAGAACTGCGAACAATACATTTTTCTTGTTCAAGCCACCCAATATGGTGTTGTATGATAGCGGCCTGAATAGAATAAGACACCCCCCTCGTGTCTGGTGGTTGTTGGCCATCCTTGGTGTTCCTTGGTTTGTAGATACATCACTCCAGTCTCTGTCTGAATCACACAAGACATTCTTCCCTGTGTCTCTAGATGTCCAAGTTTCTACTTTTTTTAAAAAAAAGATTTTATTTATTTATTTGACAGAGAGAGAGAGATCACAAGTAGGCAGAGAGGCAGGCAGAGAGAGGTGGGGGGGAAGCAGGCTCCCTGCTGAGAAGAGAGCCCGTTGATGTGGGGCTTGATCCCAGGACCCTGAGATCGTGACCTGAGCCGAAGGCAGAGGCTTAACCCACTGAGCCACCCAGGCACCCCTACTTTTTTTTTTTTTAATGGAACCCAGAATGGGGCTCGAACTCACAACCCTGAGATTAAGACTGGAGCGGAGACCAAGAGTCAGATGATTAACTGGCTGAGCCACCCGGGCGCCCCTAGATGTACAAATTTCTTATCAGGGCACCAATCGTGTTGGTTAGGGCCCACCCTACTCCAGTCTGACCTCATGTTAATCACATCAGCAAAGACCATGTTTCCGAATAAGGTCACATTCAGAGTTACCAGGGGTTAGGACTTCTGGGGACACGGTTCAACCCAGGACAAATGGTGCTATAAGGAATTTAGAAGAAAAAAAAGACACAGTCTTTGCCCAAGCATTTTAACCTCAACAGGGGAAGATAAAGGGCTCAGGAGGGTGGACGGTGGGGGAGGGAGACAGGCCAGAGGAGGGAGCCCGGGGCGGGGGCAGACAAGATGGCTGAGGAGTTCCATTTTGCCACAGGGCCAGAGCTCCGCGTGAGTGTTCCTTGTTTCTCTGTGTGTTGTTCCCGGTCCAGGTCATCACACAAACAGAGTCTCACCGCCAGCGCCTCCTGCAAGAAGCAGCTGCCAACTGGCACTCCTGGGCCATCAAAGTGCAGAAGATGAAGGCCATTTACCACATCCTGAACATGTGCAACATCGACGTCACCCAGCAGTGTGCCATCGCTGAGATCTGGTTCCCGGTGGCAGACACTGGGCGCATCAAGAGGGCGTTGGAGCAAGGCATGGTGAGTGGCAGAAGGAGCGGGGAAGGGGACAGACGTGTCCCCTGCAGCCTCAGCAGCGCCCCCCTCAGGCACTCAGAGGCTCTCAGCCTCCCACGTCCCATGAACTTCCCAAGGACTGTCTCCCTCATCTACGCATCTTCAGTTCTTAATCCAGGACTGGGTATCGATCAGAAATTCCTTTTCAGGCCAATAGTCAACATTTCTTTGATCTTCAGCAAGTGCATATTGAGCACGGAGGTGCCAGTCCCTCTGCGGGTTGTGACTGTAGATTCCGCACCCCATGCGATGTGGGTCCGTCCATTCCCTCACGAAGGTCACAGCCTGGCTGGGAAGACAAATAACCAGACACCTGTGCTCACTGTGTGCCCGCAGCTGTGCTCAGCAGTAGTGGAGGTCACAGCCTTCATCCTTCACCTCTGCTGATGGTCACTGTGCCCCCGGGAATGGATCTAGGGCGGTGCGGGCAGAACAAGACCCTTCTCCGACAGACTTTCTAGAAAGGAAGACAGATAGTAAGCATATCCATAACTCATGTGATTTCAGGCAGCAATGGTGGGGAGCAGGCAGTAAAGCGGGGGACAGGGGAGGATGGGGTTGGGAGGGAGGCTTTGCTCTGATCACCTCATGGTTTGGAACTCATGGTTTGGCCTTTGGGACCCTGTGAGACTCGAAGATGTCAAGGTGTCCCTTGGAATTTTAAGTCCTATAATACCATTCGAGGGCTGTAACTAATACCATTTGAGGACTGTAACTGGAGAGGGCCCCTCGGAGCAGGTGGCTTGGAGCAAGAGCGGATGGTGGGGTAGGAGGGAGAGCTTTCCAGTTGGAGGGTCTGAAAGTAAAGGCCTTGAGATGGGACTGGATTAGGAGGTAGGGGCTATCTTTATCCCCATTGTACAATGGGGAAACCGAGGCACAGAAAGTAGAAGTAACTTGATCCTGGTCCTGGAGCCAGGAGGCAGAATTTGAATGTCCCCGTATCATACTCCAATAATGACCCAAATGGAGCACTTAAGAAGAGCATGTCATTGAGACCGGGAAGGGCAGTGGTGCTTCGTGGAGGAAGTGATGTCTGGGCTGAACCATGGAAGGGTGATCAGTGAGCAGGTTACCACCTGAAGGTCACTGGCTGGAGAGGGGGTATAGTCAGCTTAAAGAATGGGAGGAAGATCAGGGAGAGGCTTCGGCATGGTCCTGAAGGACTTCTAGTGGCACAAGAGGTCTGATTTTATTCCCATGCTAGAGCGACACAATCCAGTTTACATTTTAGAAAGGTAGTATGGGGGTAGGGGTGAAGACAGTCTCAGTCAATATTGGGAAGAAGTCTTGATTACAAAACTGAAGAATTTTGATTTCATTCTTTAGGTAAAGGGGCCTTTGAAGATTTTTGTGTAGGAGGGTAGCATGACTGAAGCAGTCTTCTCTGTTTGTTTTCTTTTATCAAAGAAGGACTGCACTGTCTGAAGGATAGGATACATGGAAGGAAAAGAGACAGAGGAGGATGGTGAGGCTCGGGGCTAGGCTGGTAGGGATGGGAGCAAGAAGAAGAGAGACTTGAAAGGGACAAGCAGCAAGATTTGGTGATCGATTCATGGAGTGATTGGACCAGGAGAAGGGACACGTCTGATGATTCCAGAGGCTCAGGGATCTGGAGAACGGAGTCTGCTGAAGGAACATCGAGGCCAAGGGAGGACCTGGCTTTGGGGCAAGTTGATGAGTTTGGTTTTAGGTTCCTGGATTCTGTGAGGTTGCTGAGCCATGAGAATTTGAAAGCCTGGGCAGGTAGTTAAAACAGAATTCAGAGGAGGGTCAGGGCCATTTGGAAGAATGGGGCAGAATTAGGAAAGTGGATAAACTCTTGAGGGAGTGAGCAGAGAGGAAGGAAAAGTAGAGGACCCAGAACTGCACTCAACAGGTCCATTTGCAGGAGCAGGAGAATGGGAATGGCCAGAACTCTACTTGCTTTGATGACTCTCCTGTCGGATAAATTAGATAAGTGTTAGGAAGGTATTCACTTTTACAGATTTGGTCACGGGTCTCACAGAGGTCAAGAAATTGTCCCAAGTTCACCTTTAAAGGATGGTGCGAATCAGACTGCGATCCATGTGTGGACACTCAGCGCAAAGCTCTCTTTCTTACATTTTTGTCAATGTTTTTTTGTAGGAACTAAGTGGCTCCTTCATGGTCCCCATCCTGACTGCAGTGCAATCTAAAACAGCTCCTCCCACATTTAACAGGACCAATAAATTCACGGCCGGCTTCCAGAATATTGTAGATGCATATGGTGTGGGCAGTTACCGGGAAATAAACCCAGGTAAAGGGTCTGATGCATTGAGTTATGGGACAGCTTGAAAATGAAAAGTGGGTAAGATTGACCCCTTGGGTGGCAGAGGAGGTGAATTGCTTATAAGTGTGACATCACTAAAATCTTGTTTCACTCCCTGATGTCCTGTGTTGTCTTACATTAATGGCGATTAGTGAAAGCTTTGTTCTTTGTCAAGATTTCACCTGTTCTCCCTTAAACCATACCCTGATTAGGGAGTCAAGTTCAGTTCTTTTTCCCTTACCAATTCAATGAGGGTCATGTCTCAGCATCTTCACAGACCTGTAGCTGTCTTGTGGGTGAGATGAGAACACAGGACTTGGAATCAGAAGACTGGATTCTTAGTGCTATAAGCTATGTGATGTTGGTTTCCTGGTCTGTAAAAACAAAGGGGTAGACCAGCTGCCCTTCAGCTATGTTCTCCACCGCGCTTTTCTCCTCCAGCCTGTGTGCTAGTCTTGGGACCTGTAATGCAGGGGCCCCATAGGTTGGGTATCTTGTGAGTAACTGCTAGAAGTGCCTGGTGCGTGTGAATGCTGGAGAAACAGACCAAAAATGGTAGTGGAACAGTATACAAAACACTCAGAGACAGAAAAGTGGTTTTATTGTTTATTTTTTTTAGAGCAGGCAGGAGGGAGAGAGGGAGAGGGAGGGATAGAGACTCTTAAGCAGGCTCCATGCCCAGCCTGACTCCAGGCTTGATCTCACCATCCAGAGATCATGACCTGAGCTGAAATCAAGAGCTGGACACTTTGCCAACGGAGCCACCCAGTGCCCACCGCCCCCCCCACTTCTCCCCACCCAGGAAACTGGTTTTAAATCCCATTAAATTTTGTGATCTTGAAAACTCAGCTCATTAGTAAATGGGGAATAATAATGCTTACTTATCAATGTATGTGGTAGCTAAGTAAGTGCTGGGGTCGGGGATGGGGAGGGAAGACGAAACCAGAAAACTCCAGGGGAACCAGCTTGTGCGGCATGGAGCATGATCGACAGATCTTTGATGGGGACGCAGTGGCTGTGGGAAGGACTCAGGTTGTTGTGGGTCTCCCTTCTGTAGCTCCCTATACCATCATCACTTTCCCCTTCCTGTTCGCCGTGATGTTTGGAGACTGTGGTCATGGGATCGTGATGCTGCTGGCAGCCCTTTGGATGGTCCTGAATGAGAGGCACTTGCTCTCCCAGAAGACAAACAATGAGGTGGGTGTCCACTCAATATCTTGCCTCATTTCCTCGAGGTAATAGGTAGACTATGAAAAATGTGTATGTTGTTTTCACCACAGAAACAACATCTTTTACGAAAAGCAGAAGACAGAGAGTGGAAAGGACCAAAATCTAGCACAGAAATTCCTGCTCAAAGCTCAATGCTTTGGCTGGTGCAGTGCGGTTCCTTTCAGCATTTTTGGTTTTTGTACATTGCTTGACAAGGCATTGATCTTATTTTTAAGTTTTTTCCCTTAACATTGACTTTTTCCCCCTCTGACTATAAAAGCAAGATATATATATATATATATATATATGTATATATATATATATATATTTTTTTTTTTTTTAAATCGGGAAAAAATACAAAAATTCAACTACCTAGAGAAAATCACAACTATTGTTTTTATGTATCATTCCAATTTTTTCTGTGCTTGTACACAGTTTTTTAAAACTGGGATCAAATAGTGCATATTAATTTGTGGCCTTCTTCTTTTTTTTTTTAATACCACAAATATTTTTTCTAGGGCATCTTGTTGGTACAGCCAGTTGGGAGTCTGACTCTTGATTTCACCTCAGGTCATGATCTCAGGGTCCTGGGATTGAGCCCCACGTTGGGCTCTGCACTCCGTGGGGAGTCTGCTTGGGATTCTCTGTCTCCCCCTCCCTAGCATGCATGCTCTCTATCTCTCTAAAAAAAAAATCACAAGTATTTTTTTTCAGTGCCTCCCGCAATCAGTCCATGACGAGTGTTCTTATGAAACACCAAGAAACCCTGAATATTGCATTTGCTTTGACACTTGAAGTGTCCACCCCTTTTGTGAAGTGACTCCTTGGTGTTGTGAAGGTTGAGACAACTCAAGAGTCTACAGTCTTTCAAAGTTAATTAGTTAGGATCACATTATGTTCACTGTAATACATTTTATAAGCTGAAAACATGCCTTTAGCTGTGTTCTGCATTTTAAGAATACCTGCAAACTTTCATTACAAGTTGTCTTAACTAGAGCTAGTTCAGCGATGTCACAGTGGGTTAATGATCAGCAAGGTTAGTGGGAAAATCCACTCCTGGCCAGTAGAGTTCTGCATGACCAGCATTTTAACAACTGTAGTTGCCTGTAATAAATATTTGACCAGATCCCAAAGATACACTTGAACAGGTCTGAGAATGATCGACCCACATTGTTCCGTATTATAGAAAGCACTTGAGTCTTCCTAGTGGATGAGCTTAGACAGAGACTCGATTTTATAATGACAAGACCCAAAATGAGTGTAGATTTGACCCGCCATATGAGTCCTGCTCTGCGCTTGTCTTCTCAAAGTAGTTGAGACAATGGCTGCCCACTGTCATGTCCCTTCCCTGACATGTGAGGCCTCAGCTTGTGCCTCAGTTATGTTTCCTGACCAACGATCTCTGCAAGAATGTGGGGCTTATATGGCTTTGCTTCCATAATAACAATTTCCAGTCTAGGACTTTCCTGATTCTTGGATAAAAGCTCAGGAAAATGATGTGTGTACTTCATTTGGATCACTTTGATGTTGCCTCATCCCATGGCCCCTCTGCACAGCGCCTGCATACCTTGCCAGGACTGTTTCCAGTGCTGTTGGAGACCATCTGGTAACATACTTCCCACCCCCGAGATCTGGTGCCAAGCCCACTGACCGTCATCTTCTCTGTCTCCCTGAGGTCAGATCTGGAACACCTTCTTCCACGGACGCTATCTGATTCTCCTCATGGGCATCTTCTCCATCTACACGGGCTTGATTTACAACGACTGCTTCTCCAAGTCTTTGAACATCTTTGGCTCTTCTTGGAGTGTCCGGCCCATGTTCAGAAACGGCACGTGGAAGTAAGTTTATAGACTGACATGGGTCCGGGTGGCCTCAGTGGCAACAAAGAACTCCATTTTGTCTCCTGAGCGAGAGACCTCAAACCCGTCCCTCGGTAACTGGACTGGTAACTGTAAAACATGGAAATAGTTTTTTAAAATTTCAATTAACTCTATAGCATGGAGTGCACAGTGTTACCGTGAAAGCTAACGGTAGAGCAGATAAAAACGGGGCATCTTGGTGTCAGTCACAGAAGCCAAGTTCCCCGGAGGAGGAGGAGACCTTTGAAGCAGGCCTTGTTCTGGCAAAGAATTGAAAACAGTGAAATTAGGGCATCCAGGTGCTGAGGAGAGAAGGCTTATATGGGTGTTGAACTATATAAATTATTGGTTCCCCATGTTCAAGGTCCCAGACTCACCTGAAGGGCATTTTCTTTGACAGCTTCAGAGCAGCTTGATTCAACATCAAAAGCAAAGGAGGGTATGGCTAGTTTTGCAAAAATGGTTCCTTGTATTTGCCTGGTGGGTGACGCAGGAGGGCGGGTAGGGCGGCATGGGTGGGGGTGGGGGTAGCTGGTGAGGACATGGGTGCAGAAGACAGAGACCCAGGAGCTCTCTCGATGCCCACAAACCACAGCTTGGATGGACGGTAAGAGTGTGGATGGATGTGTCATGGAGGGTCGGTGTGTCCCTTTAGTTTCTCTGCTGGGTCTAAGTTCCTTGTGGCGGAGGACAGGAATGTTAAACAAACAAACAATGTATGAATTAAAATGAAGATTAAGACATTTCCCAGAATTACAGATGGCTATATTGACAAGGGTTTTTGTTTTTGTTTTACAATTAGTACCCTGATGAGACGCCTAGGAGAACAAAGCTTTCATAGATTTAAAGGCTAATTACTTAGTTTTGCTTTTTAGATTAAAATTCCCAAGCGTAACTATGGACTCTGAAACATGTTGAATCAGTATCATTTCACCAAACCACCAATATGAAATCTCATTTGCTCAGGAGTGTGACTGGGAGAGGTCTGAGTCTACTGGCTTTTTGTCACTCTGCAAATGTGGGCTGGAATGTTCTTTTACGCACATATGAATGACTTCTGGCTCAATTCAAGGCTCCTGGAGGCCAAGCCCAGTCTAAGGGCTGCTCAGCCACGAGCCCAGGCACTGACTGTGTGAAGCGGGACCTCATTGACATCATCTGATGGATGACGAGAATTGCCGTCATCCATCAGAGAGGTAGAGGACCGAGCAAGCTAATTTCCGTCACCAGTCACAAGTCCGGTCTTGGGCTTGCTTTCTCTGACAATTGACTGGGGGCACCGGCACAATGCTCGTCAGCCCAAGACCACCAGAAGCCTGCCGTCGTCCCCCAGGCTGAGTTTATTGACTCAAGGGATGTGGTGGACTCGTGGAGGGCTTGAGCCGCTCAGCAAGAGGGCGTGGGAAAGGGCTTCGCGGGGCTGGCTCCCCAGAGGAGGAGGGCTACTTTTGGTCATTTTTGTGGTTTGGGCATTGTCCTTGCTTTTCTCTGTCCATATTTTGATATCAGATATGAATGAGGGTTGTCTTGTTTGTGTCTGGATCCAGCCGGGTCCCAGGATGGCTATGTCTGATGTTGGTGTTCTGGGAACTTGTTTACGTTCAACAGCTGTTGGCTCCCATCTGGGGTGACTTTCTTCTTTGTCCACACACAGACAAGTCTCTGCCAGTTCATTGCAACCATTTGCCCTGAGGCATGCCATTAGCGGGGGGTGGGGATGGGGGTGGGGGATCGGAGGGTGTGTGTCCGAGATGGCCAGTCCCCTACAGCTGCTTCCACGCCTCTGGAGGGGCTGAGCTGCTTGATCAGGCTTCCGGATCCCCAGGCTGCTCTCTGACGCCCTCTAGCGCTCAGCTGTAGGAGGGAGGGCGTCTATTTCTAGGAAGCCCCGCAAAGTTGCCAGAACTCTGTTCCTCATCATTTCACTACTCCTTCTTGGCCCCTCTATAGACGTGTGCTCTGTTACACACACACACACACACACACACGCACGCACACACACACACAGGGCTTGCATTGAGAGTAAGAAATCCCTACCCACTGATGTTCATGATTCTGAGCCAAGTCGGGAGACTGGTTTAAAGGCATTCAGTGGGGAGCGCCTGGGTGGCTCAATGGGGTAAGCCTCTGCCTTTGGCTCAGGTCATGATCTCAGGGTCCTGGGATCAAGCCCCGTATCTGGCTCTCTGCACAGTGGGGAGCCTGCTTCCCCTCTCTCTCTGCCTACTTGTGATCTCTGTCAAATAAATAATTAAAATCTTAAGGAAAAAAAAAAGGCATTCAATGGACCACAACTTTTGAGAGCTAAGTTTCACAGAGATGAGGGCCCATGGGTGAAAGCCAGTTCAGACCTCCAGGATGAGCCCACGTGCTCTCTGGGGAGGTTTTGCAGCCTTGTCCTTGGGCTGAGATTTGTTTCCTCTATGCTCCTTCATCCCTGGCCCGGCTTATTTTCTGATGTGGTTTAACTATTGTTATTATTATTTATCTATTTATTTTTTACAATACTCCACCGGGGTAGGAGCCCTTTGGCAACTCAGACCGTGAAGCATCTCAGGGGCCAGTCAGTAATGTCTGTAGCCTCACCCAGGATGATCCTGGACCCAGAGTAGTCACTCATGGAATGACTGAATGAGCCAGAGGAGGAGTTGCACCAATAGTGTGGCTTTGATTGGCTTACAAGTTCATGATCAAGGACACTATTGTATACTTTTTCTACCTCTGGTTGATCATTGGTTTTGTTTTATTTTTCCTTTCTCCCTCTGTAGCACACATGTAATGGAAACAAATCCGTATTTACAGCTGGACCCAGCCATTCCGGGAGTGTACTCTGGAAATCCATACCCATTTGGGATTGATCCGGTAATAACGTCTTCTCGGGTTAAATATTTATCACGTAAAATGTCTTGCTGAGAAGATCTCTAGGTAGAGGAGAAGAAAGTGCCAGGGGCTGTCGAATCAACAAATTTACGCTGAGATAGAATTACATATACTGAGGGTTTTATGACACTGTGCAGGGCTCAAGTAAATGTCCTACCTGTACCCTTTCCCTAGCCCCTGGGTCATTTTCCATATAGTCGCTCAAACATCTTTCTCTGATGATTTATACCCCTGGTGGTTAATGATTGCTTCTTTCAAAGGCCCTTGGTTGCCTGGGAAGTATGCCTGTTAGGGGAAGTCATTTAGCATCCTGGTCAAGTTGCCTACTCTGGCATTTTCTTGCTGTGAGTAACGTCTCCCTTTTCCTAGGAAAGTGTGGATTTGCTCTTATTTTTGCTTCATTTTATCGCATAGAATTGATATAAGTTTAAAAAAGAAAAGGGGTGCGTTAACTTTTACGTGGTGGCTATAGCTATCTCAGTTGGATTCGAGCCAAGCGAAACAACAGTGCTTCCTCGCGTAGTCTTTTAGATACAAAGGGATTTCCAGAAGGCTCCCAAGCCTGTTAGCTTGAAGCCCTGGACGCGTGATGGCCCGGCGCATAACCACCACCAGGTGGCAGCCTTGTGCCCCAGATGAGCTTGAGCGGGCTAGACCCGAATTTGGCAGATGCCCTCAATAAATGTTTCTTCTAAGCCTTTTTTGTGGGAGAGATCTCGGGACCTCGGTTTTGGTTGCTGACAGTTAAGAGTAAACAGTACCGGCCCTAAAAACTATACTCTCCTATCTATGGGTCGTCTCTTCTTCAGTTTCCCTGAGTCCTCCCTGGGCTTGACTGTCTCCCTCCCTTAGAAAGACAGAAAGCGTCACCCAGGATTTGTTTGTACTCTGCACTCGGAGGCGCTCGCGTTGTAAGCGCTATTCCAAGAGGTAAAGTCCTTGAAAGCTTATAAACCGCAAGTGCCAAAAACGAATGCAAGTTGTTATTTTTGTGGATTGAAAGACTTTTTCTGTGGTCCAAGGAATTTCATGATCAGCCAGGGCGGGTGGTGGATGAGTCCAGAGTGGGCTGATCCTAGGGTCTGGTTGACCTTCCTTGGCTTTGAATCTCTTTGTCGCTACTGTCCTCTCTTCGCTTCCCAGCCCACCCCTGACTCATCAGCAGATCCTGCCTGCCGGGTTCTGCTCCTCAGACAAAGGACGGCATCGTCACGGCTCAGAACACACTGGGCTGCGGTGTCCATCAGGAAAGCGGTCTTGTCATCTGGCCAGGGAGGAAAAAGGGGAAGGTGGAAGAGAAGTGGGAGGTTGAGAAGGATTGATTTTTTCCTGGTAGCATTTATTTTTGAAATTTTTGAGATTTCTGGTCTTTTTATTATAAAACAAGGCATACATGAGATTTAAAATCCATATAATACAAAATAGTATAAAAAAAGAAAGAGTTTTCTCTCCTGTTCTGGAAATTCTGTTCCCCCAGAGATAGCCCCTTTAACAGAACATCTCTGTGCCTCTGTTAGCACTTACATATTAAAAAAATTTTTTTTTAAAGATTTTATTTATTCATTTGAGAGAGAGCACGAGAGAGAGAAGAGAGCACAAGTTGAGGGTGAGAGGGAGAGGGTGAGGGAGAAGCAGACTCCCCACCAAGCAGGGAACCTAATGCGGGACTTGATCTCAGGACCCTGGGATCATGAACTGAGTTGAAGGCAGATGCTTAACCGACTGAGCCACCCAGGCGCCCAAAGATTTATTTTTTCATTTTAGAAAGAGAGCACACGTGTGCAAGCAGGGGGAAGGGCAGAGGGAGAAAAGCTCAAGCAGATGTCTTGCTGAGTGTTGAGCCCTACCTGGGGTTTGATCTCATGACCCGGAGATCATGTCTTGAGCTGAAACCAAGAGTTGGTTACTCAAAGGACTGAGCCACCCAGGTGCCCCAGCACTCACTTCTATTAATGAGGGGTTGAATTTTTCACATAATGTAAATTTCTACAGGTGCATTTATTGACTGTGTGCAACACCTTTTTTGAGCATCAAATCACAAAATATTTGGCTGTCAGAGCTGAGAGGTCTTTGTAAAAGTATTTGTAGATATTTTGTAATAAATGAACATAACAAAATGGCTTAAAGCCTATGCTCTTGGGTCAGATAGCCTGTGTATAGATCTTGTCTTTTCTATTTCCTTGCTATGTGGTTTTAAGCAAGTTAACACCTGTGTGTCTCTATTTCCTCATCTTCAAAATAGGTATGACAACAGCTCTAACTCATTGAGTTGCTCAAAAGAGTAAATGATTTTTATGCATAAAACACCCAGAAAGAGTTTGGTCCGTAAGTAGGGTCGATACCCCATTTGCTGTAATAGTATTTCTTCCTTGATGTGTAAAGAACTCAATCTCCCCATGACTGAGATAAAATTCTCTTATGTGTACAAGGGGAATATTTATATTTATATCATAGGGTTTTTGTTAGAATTAAATGTAGTACATTTAAAGAGCTTAGTATGTGTCTGGTACTTAATTTTAAGTTTATCAGATTTGGCTGGGTCTACAGTGTGCTGGTAAATGGGTCCTAACCATGTTGAGTGATCCCGTAGGGACTGGGCAAGCAGGCAAGCAAAGGGAAAAGCAGAGGCTGGAGGGCAGGCCTGGTGCTGCTGAAATGCCAGGCAGATGGGGAGGTAGAGAAGATGCCTCTGGTGTCTGGGCACCTGTTACTGGAGACCCTTTGCCCGCCTTCCCGGCAGCCTTCTGGCTAGCTGGCAGCTGCTCAGGACATTGTAAAGAGAGAATCAGTGAGATATGGTTCCTGCCTGTATGTGTACCTAGGGTAGGGGCAGGGTACCTTTGCACTGAGGGTGTGCCCAGGGGGGCTTTGAGCCCTTAACAGAAGCAAAGTAGTTTGGAGGAGGAAGTTGTTGTAGGAGGGAGAATGAGATGACCCTCCTGGCTCTGTTACCTATGAGATGCAATATAGCAAACCCTTAGGACATATCTGACAGGAGGCCTGGGGATGTGTCTAGAGTTGAGGAGGGGTTAGGAGTGGAGAGCAAAGACTTGAACCATTTATATAGGAGAGGATGTGGGGCCATTAGCTAGCGTGGAACCCTGACCAGCCCCCTATCCCCCTCTGGGTGCTTGCTCCTTGTCAGTCTTTTTAGGACAAGGACGTATGTCCCTCTCTTTGCAAGCCTGGCAGCTCTGTTTAAAACAGGGACCGTGGAGAAGGCAGGGACCATGTCTTGCCCATAGTGTTAATACATATTGGCTATAAGAGTGGCTTCTTGAGATGGACCCGGGAAGATGCTTTGTAATGTGAAGCACTGTAGAAATTCACAGTAAGGGGCACCTGGGTGGCTCAGTGGGTTGGGCCTCTGCCTTCGGCTCAGGTTGTGATCTCAGGGTCCTGGGATCGAGCCCCACATCGGGCTCTCTGCTCAGCAGGGAGCCTGCTTCTCCCTCTCTCTCTGCCTGCCTCTCTGCCTACTTGTGATCTCTCTCTCTGTCCAATAAATAAATAAAATCTTAAAAAAAAATTTCACAGTAAAAGGTGGTGTTACCAAGAAGGGATTGGATACATTCATGGGCCCCAAATCTCCACCGCTAAGAAGTGGACCTGAGGCAAGTGTGAGAGCTCCCCGCAATGTGTCAGAATGTCTTTTCCTTTAGGAGGAAAACTCATGGAGGATTTTCTTTCTTCTGGCCACTGGATATTCACTAATGGCCCTGATGGTTCTGACACATTTGTCATTAGAGTTGCATTGATGAGGGGTTTCTTCTTTTTCCTTTTCTGAGCCTAAAATGCATGTGTTAAATGGGATCGAAACTTGAAAATGTGGTTCCTACAGTGACTTCCTCAGGAGAAAACCTGCTGTCACCCCTGATAGAACTTCCAGACTCTGGTCTCATGCATTTCTTGTCATGGTTCCTGTCCAGATTTGGAACTTGGCTTCAAACAAACTAACATTCTTGAACTCCTACAAAATGAAGATGTCGGTTATCCTGGGAATTGTCCAGATGGTTTTTGGTGTCATTCTCAGCCTTTTCAATCACATGTAAGTTTTCATGATTAATTTGCTGCCTGTTGGTCTGACCCTGTCATTGAGGAGCAGTGACAGAGCCACCTGTGTGGCCCCACGTCCCTTTGTGCAAGAGTTTCCTTCTTCCTATGGGGAATGCCTTGCCACATGTCTTGGCTTGAGCCAGGACAAGCTGGTTTGGCAGAAGTGGGACCTCTGTTTCTCCTGAGCTGGGTCACTCAAGTAGGAGGGCACTTTTCACCTCTGAAATATTTGAGGGTCCAGAAACGGACTGGCAAGCCCATATCACCTTGAGTCCCCAAACTGAAAGGCCTCGGTCACTGCCATTTCCAGGATTAGCTCCCACCATTGGGCAAATGGAGACTTAAGTACCTTTGGGCCAACCTGCCCTTGGATTCTCAATCCTCTACGATGTCATTTCTTCCAAATAGCAGCAGCTTCTCGCTTGGGCTGTCTTGGAATACTTCTCAAACCTATTTTTCTAAAAGCGTTAATGTATGAAAACATGGAAAGTGGCCAATTACACATGAACTCTTAAGCTTCCCCTCGGAAGGGACCCAGACCACTTCTGTTCCATTGGCCAGAGCCAGCCCCATGGTGCCCTCTGACCTGAAAGCTCACACCAGTGCAGATCTCCTCGAAAAGTCAGATATAGTTAATGAGTCAACTAGTGACAATTAGTGACTAGTGACCCTGGTACCATTGCCTCCCTGAAAGGGCCATGAGAATTAAATGAGAGATGATCCCGGAAAGTATTTTCCGGAGCAGTCTGTCCTTTGTTTCATTGTGTGTCAGGCTGACCTCAACGATCCGGGAATCCTGTTTTGTCGTGAGATCTCCCTATTCCCTCAGAGAACTCTTTCAATTAGCAAAGGGAGTGGGGGCCCTTTCTGACATTTTAACTTGGGGCCCCTCAATTTTGCTTTGTGGGACTCTCTCTGTATCTTAGAGCATGAGTTGACAAACTTTTTCTATAGAGGGCCAGAGAATAAATATTTTAGGCTCTGGAGGCCAGACGGTCTCTGTCACAACCACCCAATCCTGATGTTGGAGCATGAAAGCCACCACAATCTGTCAATGGATGAGTGGGTCTATGTCCTAATAAAACTTTAGTAGTGAACATGGAAATTTGAATTGCATATAATTTTTGCATATCATTATCACAAACCATTCTTTTCAGTTTTTCGGTCAAACATTTTAAAAATGTAGAAATCATTTTCAACTTGTGTGTGGTTTAAAAACAGGTGATGGGCGTAATTTGGCCCTTAAACCTCAGCTCTCCAACCCCTGTCTTAGAAGAAAAAGCTTCGTAGTCGTCCTTCTATAACTTTGTGCCCTTGGATGTGTTGATACGAGCTAGGTGTGCGGGTGAAGCTGTGGTCAAACTACCAGCTCTCCCTGCAGACCTGCCCTTTGCTTCGGAGTCTACCTTCCAGACCCTGGTTCTCTTGAATCCTTCCTTCCTCTTTCTCCCATGCCTGTGTTATGGCTCGGGGAGTCAATGCGGTGTGTGAAAGTGAACATTTCGAGCTTCGGGACGAATGATTAGTTCTTGATGTTCACTCAGTGTTCTGTCTCTCCTGTGTGTGTCTCCCACCCACAGATACTTCAGAAGAACTCTCAACATCGTTCTGCACTTTGTTCCTGAGATGATTTTTATCCTGTGCCTGTTCGGATACCTGGTTTTCATGATCATTTTCAAGTGGTGCCACTTTGATGTCCATGCGTCCCAGCATGCCCCCAGCATCCTCATCCACTTCATAAACATGTTTCTGTTTAACTACGACGACCCTTCCAATGCTCCCCTGTACAAGCATCAGGTATCGATGCGTTTTTGCTCTTCTTTCATGCTCTTGAGGATGTCACGTCCGTCTCCTACTCTTGAGTATCGCAGAAAGTAGTTGTTTGCAAGACTCAGCCATCTTAGCACCCACTCAAGGCTGTTAGGTTCTTTAAGTTTCAGAAGGTGTTTATGAGAGTGGGTGGACGTACAGGTGTTTAGGGCAACATGGCGGTGCGGTCTCCAGCCGCTCCTATTTGGGTGACATGGGACAGATTATTTCTGTGCCATTGAAACTTGGCTTGCCCATCATTTGCGGCAAAAGAAAAAAAAAACCCATCCTTCAAATTCATTGGCCTGAAACTACAAATGGTCTAAATGGGGCCTTAAGATGTAATAATCTTTTATTCTAAACATAAGCGCTAAGGTGGGCAAGAAAGACAAATGGAGAGTCAAGAAGAGGAGTCCCTCTGTTCACATGGGCTGGGGCTCCCGGGAAACCAAGATCCAAACTCACACTCTCTTGTGAGCTTCTGTGGCTGATTCAGGGTGCCTTCTCTTCTTTTCTTCCTTTTGGCTCTTCTTCTGTGAACTGTCCCTCCCAACACCTGGACTGTATTACTGTGTCTTTTTCTTCCACTTCTAGCAATTCGTCACCAACTTAGCAAGTCAGTCTCATTACCAACTTGATATATTATTTTAAAAAAGGATAAATACTCCATGGGAGCTGGAGATAGAAGCCAGGCAATGAGTGACTTTCGGTAACACAAGTAGTTTTCCTCTTGCCTCTCAAGAGGCAAGTGACGAACTTGATAATACTGTGTGAAGGTAGATTGTCACTCAGGGAGGGAGCACTTGTATCTCCTGAGTCCTGGTGGCTATTTTCCCAATGCGAGCCTCTGTTGTTCCTGTCACTTGCCAGTGGCTGCTCACCTTGATGTCCTCACAGAAGACATGCTCTGTCCCTCCTTTGGCCATGCGTGGCGTCTTTTGTTTGAGTCCTAGTTGTGTTCTCCTGCTTTATGGGAACAGCAAACAAGAAGAAGAGAAAAGGCCTTGTGGAAGGGCATTTGTTATGAAAAATAAAGATAATTCAGATTTTAGATAAGAATCAGAGAAGACCTATACCGCTGAAAGCTCTTTTGAGGTGGCCTACTTTACTGTTGTAACATTTTTGTTATACCTCAGTGAATGGTATACGAACCACCCCAGACTGTGAACACTAAATGAACCTTTGGAAGGTTGGTTTACTCAGTGCTGGAGTCTAAATGAAAGTTTCCTTGGATTTCCCAAACAAGTCTTCTCTTTTAGGCAAAGGACTCAGACTCACTAACTATTTCATGCGCTAATTCCCTTCATAGAGACTAAAGTCCTCATCTGGTCCGGAATGTGCACTGAATTTGGCACAATGAATGGTTTTTCCAGCCTTTTTCCCCCCTTCAAAACCCTTATTGGGAACTGGCCAGTTTTCCTGTGCTCTATTTTGAAAATGAATTATCATGACACCGTTTGAAGTTTCCATAACCTCATTTTGGGGCCATGCAGCTGGAAGAGACAATAGAAGTAGATAACCCAGACCCTTCACAACACTGCGGTGGCCATCTTGGTACCATGTTTGAATATCAAAGAAGAAGAGCAACAGATAAATACAAAGTTTGGGTTATGTGTCCATCATGAGGTGGAAAACCTTTTCTAAAGATGAACAGATGGTGATGAGGTAGCTTCATGCACAGGAACTGGCAAGCATGACGTGTGTTTCTGAGGCTCCCCTCCATCTTCTGAGCATTTCAGAGGGGAGGAGGATAGAAGACTGAGTAGATAAGATGTCCCTGCTGTTAGCAGGGTGAATCTTGTTATGACTGGCATAAAAATCGTCCCCTGGCATTCACTGAGAGCTTGGCCCGAACAGTAGAAGAAAAGTGAAAGCCTAACAAACGTTTTTCCTCCCCTCCTTGAGCACCCAGGGACCACACCTTTCTGGTAGCTCCCCGGGCTTCCTGGTTCTTTGACAACAGCAGCTCTGGATCACTCCTCTAGGCTGGTGACTAGGGGGTATATAATAAGAGGTGGGGACATGAAGACATGAAAGGACATGTGTAGCAGGATGATAAGGTGGGACAAATTTGAGGTTTCAGCAGAAGCATCAGGACTGTGGCTACCTCAGCCCAGGGGGAGCTGTGAGAGAGACAGCCAGGGAGAGTTCAACATGGCTGCCCCAGAGCCGGGTGGGTGACTTACCCACAGCGAGAGCGAGAGGAAGCTTTTTTTTTCTTTTTGAGAGGAAGTTTTTGTTTGTTTGTTTGTTTGTTTGTTTCTTTTTGAAAGACAGAGAGCACCAGAACACAGATAATTATGTAGTCCTGGGAGTATATGATTGCTAATTGAGATCGTCTTTGTGACTTAAAGTGACCCAAGGACTTTTGGCTACTTCAGAGTAATCAGTGAAGTCACGGGGCCTGCCACACTTCTCATGCAGGGCCAGGGCTAACTATTCCGGTGGGACAAGGGATAAATAAAGTTGCTCTTATAATGTGCCTCATGAGTACTTCTTGTTCACATATGGGGTGGGTGGATAGAAAGGGGGTACTCAGAGAGTAAGGAGTAAGACAATGAGTTTCCAGTGCCCACCCTGGGTTGACGCTGCGAACTACAGTGGGAAATTTCCAAAACATAAAGGTGAATGGATACACTGACATGCTTTCGCTCTCTCAAAATAAAGTACAACTAAAATAATCCATATTTATGATATTTATCATATAATTTAGACTGTGCGATCACCTTGAAATGATGGGATCTTACCATTCTGATCTTACAGCAAGAGGTCCAGAGTTTCTTTGTTATTATGGCTTTGATTTCTGTCCCATGGATGCTCCTGATTAAGCCGTTTATTCTTAGAGCCAATCATCGAAAATCACTGGTAAGTGCCTACTCGTTGCCATGTACTCACTGTGGGTAGGAGTGTGCGTTCCTTGAAAACAGAAGTTTGCACTTTCAACAGAGTGCTGGGCTTGGAGGGCCTTCTGATTTCCAGAACAATGCTCTATCAAGGGCAAGCACATTTAAATCTTCTATTTTGCAAACATTGCTCAGGGTATGTGTGTGTATGCCAAGTCTCCTGGTAGCTAATGACTTATACGAGTCTGAACATGGTTGTGTGATTAGTTGAAAATAAAAGTATTCTACTATAATTTGAGCTTGTTGATGAACATTGGAAGCTGTTTTTATCAGATTTTTCAGTTGTGACCTTTTACTATATCATGGTAGAGTGTGCGAGTACAGGAGTGAAGAAATAAAATAAGCCAGCTTCCGTTTATTAGTGATTTTTTTCCCTTTTGCCAAATACCCCATTCATTCGGTTTCCTCCTTTTGTCTGAACTGTTCCTGAGACTCGCGTTTACTCGGGGAATGAAGAAGAGTTTACTATCAGTCTAAATCAAATAGGATTTGGGAAGATTGACCTCCCAGGGCACATCAGAATCTAGAAATCCACACGAGCGCGGTTTGAGATGATCAGTCTCGTGCTCTGTATGTACATCAGTGCAAAAGAGTAAGTGGAATGTGCTGAGATCACACATGTTTTAAGTGGTTGTGGATATTTTCAGATAAATACTTCCTTTTCTCAAATCTGTGGGATACTGACCTGGCTGAGTCAGGGAGCGGGAGCTGAGGCTGGAGTTCCAGGAGTCCGTCCCTAGGTGGCGCCCTCTTTCTACATCGCCCGCTTCTCTTCCTGCTGTGTGGGCTCAGTTAGGAAGCCTGTCTGATAGACACGGTTGAAGCAGGAGATGAATTGAAAAAAAGACGAAGCAAAGAATGCTTATTTATTGTTTGGTTAATTGGTGAGGGACCCAGCTGATAAAGGGCGGCCGAGGTGGAAGGTGGTCTAGAGGTGACCAAGTGTTTCAAAGGAAGGTGGCAAAGAGCTGTTAGCGGGCATAGACGCCACTCTCTTTATGGAGCTTATGGAGCATAAGTCCATAAGCCTGTAAGTGAGCAGCTCACTCCCCCGACTCCTGCCTTGCTCTTTGCTCCATGGACGGTGTGAACAGTTGCTGATCTCAGCGCTCAGCGTATTTGTTTTCTCCCTTTTCCCCACGATGACTTACTCAATAGGGAATGGAGTCAGAGAAGGTTTTGTTAGTCTGCCGTCTTCAATGATACCCCCTAACCCAACTCTGGGTAGCTGGAGTTCCCCGACACGGGGTGGAGGCCTGTCTCCTTGGGATCTCCTCAGAATGCATAGCTGTTGGTTGGCTTTTCGGCTGCTGATTAGGACTCTACCCTGGTGGTCATTTTTCATGTTAGAAACATTTCTACCACCTACATCCCAAGAAATGATTCCATAATTCCATCATTTGGCTCCCCTCTCCCTTCCCTCTATGAAACTTTAAGGAAACCCAACATGGAGAGATTCTAAACCAATTGTTCTGCTGGGCCTCAGGGGTATGGGCAGGGGCCCCTGTATTCAGGCTCCTCTATAACCCTATCACCCAGGATCCCTGCATTTGGAAACTCCTGCACTAGCGGGTCGCCCGTGCTATGGCCCCTGTGGCATATACCCCACAGACAGCCAGTGAGTGCACACCTTCTTCCCTGGACAGCCCGGCCTTTCACATTCTGCCGCCCCTTCTACTTGCCCTCCTGGACCCAGGTCTCCTCTCTCGCCCATATCTCAGGTCACAGTGATGTAGCTTAGCATTTCTACTCAATGTCTTTACATTTACATGTGCTTTTTATGCTAAACTTTATTTTCTGTTTAAAAACATTTTATTTATTGATTTGGGGGGGGGGCATGTACAGGTGGGAGGGGCAGAGGGAGAGGGAGAAGCAGACTTCCCGCTGAGCAGGGAACCTGAAGTGGGACCTGATCCCAGGACCCCGGGATCATGACCTGACTTGAAGGCAGAGGCTTCCCCAACTGAACCAGCCAGGAATGCTAGCTCCGTTTGTTCTTAAATATTATGTAAGGGGGATCATACATATGCCCTCTTCTGGATCTGACTTCCTTCGTCCAGGGTCATGTTCCAGAGATATGTACGGACATGTGTGTGTGTGTAATTACTATATGGTATTACCGTGAATGAATATACCACAATATGTTTATCCATTTGCTCACTGGTAGTTATTTAACTTGTTCTAGTTTTATTATATATTGATTTATTTTGTTTTTAATTAATTTTTTTATTATGTTTAAAATTCCAGTATATTTGTTCCAGTATATTTGTATCCAGATGATTTGTTCTTTGGTACTGAGTTGTATAACATATAAAGTGTTCTGTTCATTTCAGATGGACAATAGAGTGATTCAGCAATTCTTATATTACCCAGTGTTCATCACAGTAAGATGAACTCTTCATCCCTTTCACCTAGTCTACCCACCACCCACTCACCTCCCCTCTGGTAACCACCAGTTTGCTTTCTGGAGTCAAGAGTCTATTTTTTGGTTTGTCTCTTTTTTTCTTTGTTCGTTTGTTTTGTTTCTTAAATTCCACGTGCGTTAAATCATGTGGTATTTTCTTTCTCTGATAGACTTAATTCACTTAGCGCAACACCCTCTAGACCATCCACGTCATTGCAAATGGCAAGATTTCGTTCTTTTTTTATGGCGGGCTACTCAGCCATGCAATGACATGAGTGATACATCACTTCCTCTTTTTTTCATTCATCTGTTGATGGGCAGGTTGCTTCTATAATTTGACTGTTGTCAATAATGCTGTGATAAATGTAGGGGTACTTCAAAATAGTGCTTTTGTATTCTCCAGGTAAATACCCGGGGTGGAATTACTAGATCATATGGTAGTTCTATTTCTATTTTTTTGAGGCGCCTCCATACTCTTTTCTACAGCGGCTGCCCCAGTTTGCATTCCCATCAATAGTACGCAAGGTTTCTTTTTTCTCTACATCCTCTCCAACACTGTTGATTCTTGTGTTTTTTATTTTAGCCATTCTGACAGGTAGGTGTGAGGTGATGCCTCATTGTGGTTTTGATTTGTATTTCCCTGATGCTGAGTGATGTTGAGCATCTTTTCACATGTCTGCTAGCCAACTGTCTTGTTTTCTTTGGAGATACATCTATTCGTGTCTTCTGGCCATATTTTCATTAGATGATTTGTTCTTTCGGTATTGAGTTGTGTAAGTTCTTTATATATTTTGGATACTAACCTGTTACTGGATATATCATGTGCAAATATCTTCTCCCACTCAGTAGGTTGTCTTTTAGTTTTGTTGACTGTTTTCTTTGGTGTGTAAAAGCTTTTTATTTTGATGTAGTCCCAGTAATTTATTTATTATTTATTTTTTTAAAAAGATTTTATTTATTTATTTGACAGAGATCACAAGTAGGCAGAGAGGAAGGCAGAGAGAGAGGAGGGGAAGCAGGCTCCCTGCCGAGCAGAGAGCCCGATGCGGGGCTCGAACCCAGGACCCTGGGATCATGACCTGAGCCGAAAGCAGAGGCTTTAACCCACTGAGCCACCCAGGCGCCCCAGTCCCAGTAATTTATTTTTGCTTTTGTTTTCCTTGCCTTAGAACACATACCTAGAAAAATGTTGCTATGGCTGATGCCAGAGAACTTAACTGCCTGTGTTCTCTTCTAGGACTTGTATGGTTTCAGTTCCACATTTAGGTCTTCAATCCATTCTGAGTTTATTTTTGTGTATGGTATGAGAAAGTGGTCTAGTTTCATTCTTTGGCATGTAGCTATCTAGTTTTCCCAACACCATTTGGTGAAGAGACTCTTTTTTCCCATTGTACATCCTTGTTTCCTTTGTCAAAGATTAATTTACCTTATATTCATGGGTTTATTTCTGTGCTTTCAATTCTGCTTCATGGAACTATGTGTCTATGTTTTGTGCTGATACCATACTGTTTAGATTACCGCAGATTTGTAATAAGACTTGAAATAAGGAATTTTGATACCTCAAGTTTTGTTCTTCTTTTTCAAGATTACTGTGGCTACTTGGTGATCATCTGTGGTTCCATACAAATTTTAGGATTGCTTGGTCTAGCTCTGTGAAAAATGCTGTTGGTATTTTGATAGGGATTGCCTTAAATCTGCAAATTGCTTTTGGTAGTAAAGACATTTTAACAATATTTGTTTTCCCAGTCCATGAGTATGGACTATCTCCATTTCTGGTGTGTCATCTTCAATTTCTTTCATCAGCATTTTGTAATTTTCAGAAATACAGGTCATTCACCTCCTTGGTGATGTTTGTTCCTGGGTATTTAATTCTTTTTGATGCAATAGTAAATGGGACTGTTTTCTTAATTTCTCTTTCTGGTACTTCCTTTTTAGTGTACAGATCTGCAACAGGTTTCTGTTCATTGATTTTGCATCCTGCAGATTTACTGAATTTGTTGATCAGTTATGCCAGTTTTTTAGGGGAGTCTTTCAGGTTTTCTGTATACAGTATTATGTCACCTGCAAATAGTGAAAGTTTTGCTTCTTCCTTACCCATTTGGATACCTGTTATTTCTTTTTGTTGTCTGCTATGACTAGGACTTGCGATACTCTGTTGAATAAAAGTGGTGAGAGTGGACATCATTGTCTTGTTCCAGATGTTGGGGGAGAAGCTCTCAGGTTTTCACCACAAAGGATGATGTTCACTATGGGATTTTCACATAGGGGCCTTTATTATGTTGAGGTCTGTTCTCTCTAAACCTACTTTGTTGCATACTTTTTTTTTTTTTATCATGAATGGATGTTATACTTTGTTGAATATTTTTTTCTGCATCCATTGAAATGATCATATGGCTTTTATCCTTTCTCTTGTTGATATGATATATCATGTTGTTTGATTTGTGACTATAAAAATACCCTTGCATCCCAGGGTAAATCCTGCTTGATTGTGGTGAATGATTTTTTTTTTTAAAGATTTTATTTATTTATTTGACAGATAGAGATCACAAGTATGCAGAGAGGCAGGCAGAGACAGAGAGAAGGAAGCAGGCTCCCTGCTGAGAAGAGAGCCCGACGCGGGGCTCGATCCCAGCACCCTGAGATCATGACCTGAGCTGAAGGCAGAGGCTTAACCCACTGAGCCACCCAGGCGCCCCTGTGGTGAATGATTTTTAAAAAATATATTGTTGGATTCAGTTTGCTAGTATTTTGTTGAAGATTTTTTGCATCTGTGTTCATCAGACATATGGGCCTGTAATTTTCTCTTTTTTGTGGTGTCTTTATCAGGGGAGTGCTGCCCTCATAGAATTAATTTGAAAGCTTTCCTTTCTCTTCTGTTTTTTGGAATAGTTTGAGAAGAATAGGTATTAAGTCTTTAAATGTTTGGTAGAATTCATCTGTGAAGCCATCTGGTTCTGGACTTTCGTTTATTGGGAGTTTTTTGATTACTGATTTAATTTAATCATTTGTTGGTCGTCAGTCTGTTCAAATTTCTATTTCTTTCTGCTTCAGTTTTGCGGAGTTGTATGTTTCTAGGAATTTATCCATTTCTTCTGGGTTGTCCAATTTGTTGTAATATTCTCTTATAATCCTTTGTATTTCAGTGGCATTGGTTGTTATTCCTCTTCTTTCATTTCTGATTGTGAGTTCTCTTTCTCTTTTTTGATGAGTCTAGCTAAAGGCTTATCAATTTTTTTTTGATCTTTTCAAAGAACCAGCTCCTGGTTTCATTGATCTATTCTGTTGTTTTCTTAGTTTCTATTTTATTTCGGCTCTAAACTATATTACTTCCTTCCTTGTACTAGTTTTGGGTTTTATTTGTTCTATTTCTAGCCCCTTAAGGTGTGAGATTAGGTTGTTTGAGATTTTTCTTGAATCTTGAGATGGGCCTGTATTGCTATACACTTACCTCTTAGAACAGCTTTGCTGCATCCCAAAGATTTTGGACCACTGTATTTTCTTTTTTAAAATTTTATTTATTTGAGAGAGAGAGAGAATAAGAGAGAGAGAGAGCATGAGAGGAGAGAGGTCAGTGGGAGAAGCAGACTCCCTGCCAAGCAGGAAGCCCAATGTGGGACTCAATCCCAAGACTCCAGGATCATGACCTGAGCCGAAGGCAGTTGCTCAACCAGCTGAGTCACTCAGGCACCCCGGACCATTGTATTTTCATTTTCATTTGCCTCCATATGTTTTTTGATTTCCTCTTTGATTTCTTTGTTAACCTATTCATTGTTGAGTAGGCTATTAATTAATCTCCATGTATTTGTGTTCTTTCCAGACTTTTTATTGTGGTTGATTCCTAGGTTGGAAAAGATGCATGCTATGACCTCAGTGTTTTTGAACTTGCTGAGACTTATTTTGTGGCCTAACAGGTGATA
This sequence comes from Mellivora capensis, assembly GCA_004024625.1. Taxonomy (NCBI): domain Eukaryota; kingdom Metazoa; phylum Chordata; class Mammalia; order Carnivora; family Mustelidae; genus Mellivora; species Mellivora capensis. Next base: position 77,805 of record PISX010001743.1, read on the forward strand.
TGTTCTGGAGAATGTACCATATACACTTGAAAAGAATGTGTATTTTGCAGTGTTAAGAAGTAATGTTCTGAATATATCTGTTAGATTCATTAGGTCCCAGTGTGTCATTCAAGCCACTGTTTCCTTGTTGGTTTTCTGTTTGGCTGTAAATGGGGTGTTAAAGTCCCCTAACAGTATTGTATTACTATTGATTGATTCCTGTATGCTTGTTAATAGCTGCCTTATGTATTTGGGTGCTTCTCTATTGGGTGCATATTATTTACAATTGTCATATCTTCTTGTTGAATTGTTATCTTTGTAATTATATAGTGTCCTTTGTTTCTTGTTATAGTCTTTGTTTTAAAGTCTGTTTTGTCCAATACAAGTATTGCTATCCTGGCTTTCTTTTCACTTCCATTTGCATGATAAATATCTTTCCATCTCTCTACTTTCAAAGTGCATGTGGCTTTAGGTCTGAAATATGACTCTTGTAGGCGGCATAGAAATGGGTCTTGCTTTTTATCCATCCCATCACCCTATGTCTTTTGATGGAAGTGTTTAGTCCATTTGCATTCAAAGTAATTATTAATAGGTATGTTCTTATCGCCATTTTGTTCCTTGTTTTTGGTTGTTTTTATAATTCTTTTCTGTTCCTTTCTACTCTTGCTCTCTTCTCTCACCTTTTGGTGGCTTTCTTTAGTGATATACTTGGTTTCCTTTATCTTTATCTTTTGCATATTTATTACCGGTTTTTGATTTTTGGTTACCATTACATTTACATATAACGTCTTATACATATAGTGGTCTATATTAAACTGATGGTCACTTAAGTTTGAACCCATTCTAAAAGCACTAAACGTTTATTCTTCTCCCCTCCCCATATTTTAGGTGTATGGTGTCATACTTAACATCCTTTTATTTTGTGAATTCCTTGATTCATTTTGATAGATGTACTTAACTTTACTGCTTTTGTGCTTCTTACTTTTCTTACTCCTGCTTATGAGCTTTCATTTCCACCTGAAAAGTCTCTTTTAATATTTCTTGTAGGGCTGGTTTGATGACAGTGAATTCCTTTAGCTTTTGTTTGTCTGGGAAACTCTTTATTTCTCTTTCAATTTTGAATGATAGTCTTGCTGGAGAGAGTATTCTTGGTTGCAGGTTTTTTTCTTTCCAAACTTTGAATATGTCTTGCCTTTCCCTTCTGGCCTGTAAAGCTTCTGCTAAAAGATCCCCTCATAGCCTTGTGGGACTTCCCTTGTAACTGCTTTCTCTTCTCTTGCTGCTTTTAAAATTCTCTCTTTATCACTATCATTTTAATTACTGTGTATTTTGGTGTGGGCCTCCTTGGATATATTATGTCGGGGAGATCTCTGTACTTTTTGAATTTGGACTTCTGTTTCCTTCTCCACATTCAGGAACTTTTCAGCTGTTATTTCTTCAGGTAAAATTTCTGCCTCCTTTTCTTTCTTCTTCTTTGGGAAACTTTACACTGTGTAAGGGAACTCACCAACACTATTGAGTATAATCAATAGTGTTGGTGAGTTCCCTTAATCTGTTCTCATTTTTTAAAAAAAGATTTTATTTATTTATTTGACAGAGAGAGACACTGTAAGAGAGGGAACACAAGCAAGAGTAGGAGAGGGAGAAGCAGGCTTCACACTGAACAGGTAACCTGATTCGGGGCTTGATACCAGGACCCCGGGATCATGGACCCCGGGATCATGACCTGAGCCAAAGGTAGATGCTTAACAACTGAGCCACCCAGGTGCCCCTGTTCTCATTTTTTATTATTCTTTTCTCTTTCTTTTGTTCAGCTTTGATTATTTCCATTATTCTCTCCCCCAGGTCACTGATCTGTTTTTCCACTTCCTCTAATTTAGGCTTTATTCCCTCTAGTGTATTTTTAATTTCAATTATTGAGCTCTTCATCTCTGATTGGTTCTTTTTTATGTTTTCTGTCTTTTTCCTGGGGGTCTCACTGAGGTCCTCCCTTCATTTCTCAAGTCCAGTGAATATCTTTTTGACCATTACTTTAAATTCTCTATCAGGCTTATCTCTGTTTCATTTAGTTCTCTTGCTGGGATTTTGTCCTGTGTCATTTGGGACATATTCCTCTGTCTCCTCATTTTGTCTAATTCTCTGTGTGTTTCTATGTATTAGGAAAGTCAGCTACATTTTGTGCTCCTGAAGGTAGTGGTGTTATGAAGAAGAGGTCCTATAGTGTCCTCTGTTCACCAGAATCTCTGTCTTCAGGGGGCATCTCCTGGGTGTGTTGTGTGCGTCCTACTGTTGTGGCTGAGCTGTGTTTGCCTTTGGTCTAGTCATCTGCAATGACTCTTTGCCTGTTATGGGCAGGATTTGGTCCCTGTGTAATGAGCCAGTTTGGGCTCAAGTTGGGTCAGACCAGGCATTTGCCAGAGATGCAGTAGGACTGAACTGCAGGGCACTTTCCCTATGTTGTCCTTGAGAAACTTTTGTGGTGGGCTGAGCCTATAGCCAGTCCTACTTCTGGGGCCACTCTTGAACAGGTTTGTGTGGTTATCTTCCCTTCTCCCCATGGCAAGAGTCACTTTGGAATGGTGCCGAATGCTGTGGGGGCTGCTTGCACAAAGCCATACTTGTGGTGTTGCTTTGGATGGACTCCTGCCAAGGGTGGGTTGGAGGGGGTGGTTGGCAGCAAAGCATGGTGGGAGGTAGGGTAGGGTTGGGGGCACTGTTAGCAAGGTGGGTGGAGACTGTTTGCTGGCTGCACTGGTTCCTGCAGGTGACTGTGTATCTAGGCCAGGGATGGAGGGAGGAAATAGCTGGGCCAGTTCTTTTGTTCTTGGAGAACTCAAAGATCCTTGCCCCCTCCAGCACTGGTTCTGAGATTAGTAAGTAAATCTCCTTCCCTTATATTCTCCCCCACTTTTTTTTTTTTTTTTTAAATACAAACTGCTGCTTTTATGCTATATCTCAGCAGGGCTATTTGTTATGTCTTTCTTTAAAGGTGGGGCCTCCGTGTCCTATCACGCTCCAACTTTCCCAGGGTGGAGCCTGCTGATTTTCAGTTCTGTATTAAACCTCACTGATTGTAAGAAGTTGCAAAGTTAAGCCCCTCTGATTTTCAAAGCCAAATGATATGGGCTTTGTCCTCCTAGTGTGGATCCCCTGTGCCTGGGGTGCCTGGTTGCAATCTGCTCCTCTCCCTTCTCCATGCCTGTGTGTCCCTCCTTTCCATGGATAGTGTCATGAGTCAGTTTGTTTCCTAACCACAACATTGCTCTTCCTACTGTTTTTTTTGTTTTTGTTTTTGTTTTTTTGATGTGGCTCCTTCTCTACCTTCAGCTGTGGAGAGTCTGTTCTGACAGTCTTTGGGTCATTTTCTGGCTTTTTTACACGGATGTGGGTGTTATGTAGGAGTATCCAAGGGACAAGGTGAGCTTAGGATCCTCCTACTCAGCCGTCTTCCCTGGAAGTCCCCGGCTTGTCTCTGGTTTTAGTGATTACAGATAATATTGCTGTAAATATCCTTGTGCATGTCTTTTGGTACATGTGTTTTCAGAAAGTTGTCAGTAACTAATTTGGAATTGAGTTGTACATTTGATTTCACTGGACACTCAGCTTAATCATTGTGAGATGGTTAGTAAGTGGAGAAGATGGGCACTAGGGTTTACAAAGTCCAGTATTAATGCTTCTGCAAAATTATTCGTGTTCATTTTATTTATTTATTTATTTATTTATTTGACAGAGACAGACAGTGAGAGAAAGAACACAAGCAGAGGGAGTGGGAGAGGGAGAAGCAGGCTCCCCGCTGAGCAGGGAGCCCATGGCGGGGCTTGATCCCAGGGCCCTGGGATTATGACCAGAGCCAAAAACAGATGCTTAATGGCTGAGCCACCCAGATGCCCCTATTCATGTTCATTGAACATCCTAACCAGCTCCTGGATAATGACCAGAAAAGCCTATAGTTTAGGGATGGAAATGGGGAAACTATCTTCTATGTCTTGTTTGGTATTTTCTTCTTTAAATTAGGGGCGAGAGAAAATAGGATTTCAGGAAGACAAAGTCATGTTAACATGAGCCATATCCTTCACCATGGCACAAAGAACTATGGGGCCAAGGGAAAGGCTTACCCAGAGCTCCCTCTTGGGACCTGGCACCCTAGAATTCTTGTCCAAATGGACTCGAGTCCACTTCCAGGCCCTAAAAAGAGCCAATCACACAGTGGCATGGGCACCACTAGACCCTGACATGCCAGGGGGCAGCTCTTTTTGGGCAGTGTAGATGGAACATGGACACCGTGGGCGGAAGTATCCACATGTGTGCACAACATAGCCCTCGTGCTATGGGATGAGACCAGAAGGGAGAAGGAGAAGGGGACATGCCACGGCGGAGGGCCAGCTCATCTGTGCTGGTAAGACTCTGAATTTGAACCTGGCCTTTCAAGTTCCTATGAAGCTTGCTTGCTTGTTTGCTTGATTTATCAAGACAGGAGACTAGAACATATCTTATTTAGGGGTCCATGGGCTTGATTTATAACTCTTAAATATTTAATTATATGGCATGTGGACTTCCATTTTAACCTTTGCATAAGGCTCTGCACATATTAGATTGTAGACCCACTAAAGAAAGAAAGGTAAATGGGGCACCTGGGTGGCTCAGTGGGTTAAAGCCTCTGCCTTCGGCTCAGGTCATGATCCCAGGGTCCTGGGATCGAGTCCCACATTGGGCTCTCTGCTCAGCGGGGAGCCTGCTTCCCTTCCTCTCTCTCTGCCTGCCTCTCTGCCTACTTGTGATCTCTGTCTGTCAAATAAATAAAATCTTAAAAAAAAAAGAGAGGTAAAAATACCTTAATGCCTAATTTGCAATACTCCATCCATAAAATCATTCTAGGAAACACTTTGGACATGGAACATTAAGTTTCACAGTGACTGGATTGCTCAGTTGTTGAATGTCCAACTCTTGGTTTTGGCTCAGGTTAGGATCTCAGTGTCCTGAGATTGAGCCCTACGTTAGGCTCTGCCCTGAGAGTGGAGCCTGCTTTCCCCTTCTGAGCCAGGCCTCTTCTCCTACTCTAAAACAAACAAACAAACAAACAAACAAACTCAGGGATAAAACCAGGCCAAATTCCATGCTGATCACACCTAGATTTTTTGCCTTTGAATTTTTTTCTTAGCTATTTTTATAAAGTGATGTTTTTATTTTTTAAAAAAGCATATTAGTGTTGAAAAAATCCTTATGTTAGTCCTTTTGGACCACTGGAACAAACTGCCACAGGCTGGGTGACTTCTAGACAACAAACTGATTGTTCAGGTCCAGAGGCTGTGAAGTCCAAGATCAAAAACTCCAGTATGTTCACCATTGTGAGGCCCCCCCGCCTGGTTCTTAGCTGCCACCCTCCCACTGTGTCCTCACAGGGTGGAAGGGGCAAGGGAGTTGCATGGGGAATCCTTTATAAAGTCACTAACCCATTCATGAAGGCTCCACTCTCATGACCTAAGTACCCCACCTTTGACTACTATCCTCTTTGGGGGTTAGGATTTCAATATAAGAACTAGGGGAGATACAAACATTCAGACTGTAGCAGTCATTAATCTCTCTTAATTTGGCCTATAGAAATCTAACTGCTCAGGTTACAAGGTTCAACAATTTTATGATAGTGTATACATATATTTTAACAATAAAAGGTACTCTTATACATGCACTGGTTTAGTGTAAAGATGGATTAGTTTGGCACATTCTGGAGCGCCATAGAGAAAAACATGTGTTCTGGAATCAGACTGCCTGGGTTTGAATCCTGGCTCTGCCACTAACTAGCCTTACAAGCTGTGTGACCTCGGGTGCATTTCTTAACCTTCCTGTGCTGTAGTTTTCTTCTCTGTAGAACCAGGTGATAACTGTGCTTATATGAAAAGATTGTCACAAAGCCTATATGAGGTGAGACAGAGAGAGTTTAGCATGGTGTCTGGTACATAGTTAATATTGAATGACAGTCTTTTGTTTGTGTAGAATAAATTGCAATTCTAATTCTAAGGATGAATTTAGTGCTTCACTTCCTCGCTTGCTGACAGCTGCAGGCCTCCATGATCACAGAAGAAGCCACAGAGGACCCTGAAGGTGACCACTCCAGTCCTTCTGTGAGTGCTGGCCAGAGGGCTTCTGCAGGTGCCCACGGGGGTCAGGATGACCACGAAGAAGAGGTATGTGGGACTCGATAGTTGACAAAGACTTCGGAGTGTGCTCAGAGTCTAGATGTGGGATCTCATCAAGGGTGATTGTAAAATATTTAAAATTGGGCATGGCCACCAGTAGGGCGTGGCCACCAGCACATCAGAAAGGACTTGGGCAGTGGAGTTGGGAAGGTTGGGAGGACTGTGCTGATGGCAGCCCTGTAGTCACAGAGTTGTGGGAGGTCGCAAGGGAGGGGCAGTGCCTATAGGATCAGAACAACAGCTTCTTGGGGCACCTGGGGGGGCTCAGGTCATGAGATCTTCTTTCCCTCTGCCCCATCTCTTGCTCTGTCTCTCTAAAACAATAAACAAATCTTTAAAAAAAAAAAAAAAGGAAAGAACAACAGCTCCTCCCCAACCCATCTAGGAGTGTTTTAACATTTTAACCCAGTGCTGCTGTCTCTGCGAGTGTGAGGCGTCAGCCTCCAGATCTACTGGCATAGGAGGTTGTCCATGTTCGTGAGACCTTCTTGTCTCTGAAACGTGCCCCTGGCAGTCGGCTACATTTATTATGAGCCGTCCAATCAGTGCCCCTCAACCCATGAGATCTGAGCCCAAATCTGGCCCTATTGTTGAAGTCAAAGGCGGGTTATTTCTTCCCAGCTCGCCTCCCAGACACGAGCATGCCCTGCCACCATCCCCTCTTTGTTGTCCTGTCCCCACCCTGGCTCTGCTGGGACTTCGCTGACCTATCTTTGTAACATTATCTGCCTGCCTGTGAATTCAGGAATTGTTTCATTCCCCCTCCCTCCCTGCCCATTTCTGTTCAAGGACAGTCACTCCCCCTCAGGAATGTGCCACATTTTCCCTGATGAAGCAGGTGGCTGTTTTTATCCCAACCCTGAAGCACCCATAAGCCTCAACTGGGTGGGGTTTTAACTGGAGTTCTGTTCTAATCCTGGGATGGGGACAGGGCCACTGTGAAGCATGAGGGAGGCTAGAAAGAGCTCCCTTTGTGGTGTTAATGACTAATCATCATCATCATCATCATCATTTAAACTAATGGATGGTCAATTAGAATTCACGAAGACTCTGGATGGAATGTTTCTGACAAGATTCCAGGTACAGAGAGTAACCCATATTAGGGGCTATTCATATTACTAAGTCTGTCAGACGTGCTGGGATGTTCCAGAATCCAGTCCACACATCGTCTGACTCATCCCGTCCCAGCGTGTCCAGTACAGCCTCTCTCCTCTTTCTCCTGCCCTCAGGATCTGCCCAGTCAGGGTTCCCCTCCTGCTTCTGCGGTGAACGTCTGTCTCTGTTTGGGCGACTTCAGGCACCATTCCTAGGTTCCTTCCCCCAAGTGCAGTCATGGGGGGTGGTCTCCTGTGGCAAAGCAAACACAGGCTTGATTACATTGTCCCCTCAAAGTCCTCTCTGACCTCTCTCCGTACCGGGTGTTGGCCAAACTCAGGGTTAATGCACAGTTCTCCAGACTGTCAAGTCCTCCCAAGACTTCCGACACTAGCCACAGGTTTGGGGATCTCCAGGACCACCCTACCCTCTCTTCAGACCAGTCAGTTACAAACTCAGGGTCCCTCACATTCTCTCAGGGCCAATAATTTGTAGAACACCTTAAAGAACTCAGTAAAGTGTGAGCCTTACAACTGGAGTTCTACTGTAGCACAAATATAGAAGTCAGAAGGGGAAGAGGCACATAGGCAGAATCCCACACTGGGAAGATCCCAAATTCCAGAATTCTGTGTCCTTAGGAAGGCCTTCCTCTCCTAGCATCGACATGTGGCAACAGGCGCACAGCATTGCCAGCCCAGGAAGCTCACCTGAGCTCCAGTTTGATTGGAGTTTCATTCCGTAGGCCTGCAGCCCAGTGGTTGTACTCGGTCTCCAGAGGCCCCCTCCCACCCCCAGAGACTGGACTGGAAACACATGGCTCCATGTCTCAACCTTCCAACCATAGAAGCGACCAGATGTAGTCCCAGGGGCTCACCATGAATAAGGAAGATAATTCTTTCACTCGGGAGATGTTAGGAGTTCAGAGTTACCCCCCAGGAGCCCGGACAAAGCCAGCCCTCTCTTTGGGTGGGGTTAATGCTTCCCTACACATCCCTCCTCTACCTTGACTCTGTCTCTCCCCTGTCTCCCTCTCTGTCCATTCCTGCCCTTCCCTTCCTCCCAGCTGTTCTCATTGCTGAGTCAGAGACATTGGTTCCTGTCTTCTCTCCGTAGCTCCTGACCCGGCTGACCACAGCCCCCGTTCTTTCTCGGTATCTCTCCGACCTTGACCACAGCCCTGTGACTCCTCCTGGTCTCCTTTTGGAGACTCCTCTTGGACCTTTTCTCTGCATCATCAGTTTCATTCTTTCTCACCTCCCAATGAAGATGTGTTCCAAGCTAGGAGCTCTTCTCTCTGTGCTCTTTGCCTTGTGTATCTTTCCAGTTGACTTACCTCCCACTGTCCCTCTTCCCACCAGTGACCTCCTAGGTGTCCATTTCCAGCCCAGACTTTTCTTCAGAGCCTGTCCTGCCTTGACCACTGTGTGCTGGAAGATTCTACTTGTATGGCCAGCTGTTGCCCGAAATGCAACGCATCTGAATATATCAACTAATCTCCCTCTCCCATTTTTCCATTTCTGTCAGGGCCATTCTTTCAGCTCCTCAGACTCAAGAGCCTCGGAACCCTGGATGATCCCAGCCCCTCCCGGGTGAAAGGCCCTTCTGTGTCCCCACCGACCTGCTGATTCTTGGCTATTGCACTTTCCACACACATTGTCCCCACTAGACTGTGAGCCACTCGAGGGCTGGGATGGTGCCAGTCAGACTGTTGTCCCCACAGCGTCAGAGAGTGTGAAGCCAACAACACATCATCACTGTCTGTGTGCTGTTTCTTCCTCCCCATGCCTGGATGAGCGAGCGAATCAACAAAGAGGCTCTTTTGCTTATTGGCGTTGCCCTTGCCGGTCCCTTTTGTCACCAGATTAATCCTCCCTCAGTGCTTCTTTATTCCCTCCCCCTCCCCTGGCCACTTTCTACTCAGATGTTTTTTTATGGTTCCTCATGGGGTCCAGGTTATTTTCTCAACTCTGCCCTTTCCTGGAACTTTCCTCTCCTTTCTCCTCTTCACCAAACAAGCTCCCACTTCCAGCCAAATTGTTTTCCCCCAGGACTCGCCTTCCCAATGTTCCCAGCCACCTGCATTTTTCTTACCAGGACTCGTTTCCCTCAGCAGGAATGGTCCTTCTCATCTCTCCTTCCCGATGCCTCCCCCTCCTTCAGTGCCCATCTACCTCCCGTGATGCCTTACCAACCGTCCTCTCTTCTTCTCTGGACTTCTTTCAGCTATTTCTGGGAGATGTTACTGCACAGGTACTATATCTCCGTTTTTGTGCTGCTAATTCTCTTCCTCCAAATATATTAATATTTGTTTTCCCCTAGTTCAGTTGGACACGATTTACGGTGGAGCCCATGTTTTATTCACCTGTGCACCGTTAATGATACCTTCCATGGAGGGAATTCTTATTGAAATTAGAATAAAGAACTCTCTCTTTCAGTTCAATTTCGGAGACATCTTTGTGCATCAAGCCATCCACACGATCGAATATTGCCTGGGCTGCATTTCAAACACAGCCTCGTACCTCCGGCTCTGGGCCCTCAGCCTGGCTCATGCACGTGAGTGAGCGGACTTCATGGTCACAGTCAGATCATCCCTGGGAAACAGAATCAAAGTACTTGTTGGCAGAGGTGCCTCTTGGGTTATTTCCGGTTCTTCTTTCTTAGGAAGATGTGACTTCTCTTCTGTAGGCCTGACTTTATATTTTTAGAGTGGTTACCCTCTGTATCGGTTTCCTGTTGCTGCTGTCACGAATTACCACAAACTTAGCAGCTTTAAACAATACAAATTTCCTATCTTATAGTTCTGGAATCCTAGCACCAAGGCATCATCAGGGTTAGGCTACTTCTAGTAGCTCTAGAAGCTCCCTCTTCTAAGGAGACAGGGGCCATAAGGCCCGGCACTGAGGCTCCTGAAGCTGCCATGATCTCAGGACCCTTCTGTGTGTTTGCCCTGCAGCCCGCTTGCTTGAAATATTCCTCTTTTTCTCTCTCTTTTTTAAGTAGGCTGCATGCCCAGCGTGGAGCCCAGTGTGGGGCTTGAACTCGTGACCCTGACGGAAATCAAGATCTGAGTTGAGATCAAGTGTCAGATGCTTAACCAACTGAGCTACCCAGTCACCCCTATTCCTCTCTTCTTTAGCTTTCTCCTTGCCTAGTATCTAATTCTTCCTTCAGAACTCACTCAGATGGCATCACCACCCTTGGAAATCTTCCTCCCTGGTCCCCAGTCTGGAAGGTGCCCTTTCCATGAGTTCTGGGAGTGCCCTGTCCTAGTAGTGATTACAATTCTGTTGTAATCATCCTGTCTACTAGGGTAATCTACCCTACTAGACTGTGAGCTCTTGGAAAGCAACGTCCCCATCTTCTATCCCTAGAACCGAAAAACAAGGCCAAAGTGTGTCCTTGCAGGATAGAAACCAAAGCCATGAAAGTGAGCCCGTTGTTAATTTATAGCAGAAATGCAGGTGCTTATCGTTAGTCTTCACTGCTCAGGCCATGTTCATTTTGCATCATCTCCCACACATACACACGTACACACTTCTGTAGGCACACAGGGAGTTGGATGCATACATGTGGCCTGTAAGTATCTACACACAGACACCCCGAGCCCCTGCATGTGCATACTTGTGCACTGAAATGCACTCATGTGAAGCGGTTTTCCAGGGACCCAGAGTGGATCTCTGAGCTTGTGCGATCAGCAGCATTAATGTCAGTCTTTAGGTCCCATCTCAGATGTGGTTTGGAGGGCTCAGGTCACAGCTAGATAGGACAGGGGGTCTCCTCTGGCCAGCCCATGCCCACTGATGATGTAATTTGACTCCCCCAAATCCATATGGTTCACAGCTGCCTGGCATGGTCCACCCATTGGGTCTTTCTGGAACTTCCTGAGATGTCTAGTTCCCATGGATGCCTTCTGCTTCATGCTAACAAACTTGCTTGAAGAGGTGGTTCAGTAGAGTGACAACAAATACTGATTCTGTTCTAGTTTCTCTTATACTACTTTTAGCTCAATAACTCAGGCCATAGCTTAACTTATGTGTGCCTTGGCTTTTCTGTGTGGTTCTGGTAGTTCGCCTGCTCTGTTAGTCAGGCTAGGTTAGAATGTGCTGCACTAACAACCCCCAGATCTCAGCAGCTCGAAACAGTGGCGATCTACTCGAGCACATCTGTGTCCATTGGTGCCAGGTTGAGTTGAAAGTTGAAAGAGGCTGTATTTGGACACACACTTCAAAAGTCAGGATGGGAGCACCAGGGTGGCTCAGTCAGTGAAGTGTCTGCCTTTGGCTCAGGTCATGATCCCATGACCCACATTGGGCTCCCTGCTCGACAGGGAGCCTGCTTCTCCCTCTCCTGCTCCCCCTGCTTGTCACCGCCCCCCCACCCGTCAAATAAACAAATAAAATCTTTAAAAAATCACCAAGATGGGGGTACAAGGAAGAGGTGAGAGGGAAACATTAGAAATTAAGCATTTGCCTTCCCACAGGTATGGGGGGAGGCTCCCATGAACTACTGTGAATGAGAAGGCTTCACCAAAAGGCCCTGTGGGAATAGATGGTATGACTATTAGACCCCTGCCCATTGGGACCCGGAACAGAGGAAAGCAGCTCTCGGGGAAACTGATTTTGCCATATCTAAGGGCCACAGGGAAGAGAAGCCACATGAGTACCACAGCACAGTACAGCTCAAATTGCTTTCAGTTTTTATTTTGGTAATTTAGTAAATACAGAGGCGAAGAGTCCATGCTGACTCAGGGCACAGAGGAGTGGGTAGGCGTGTAAGCAGTTGGAGGTGAAGCCATTCCCACCATGAAGGACCCTGTGTTACTCCAGCTGAAAGCCAGATCTTGGGGGTGGGGTGGGGTGGGGGGAAGTACAGACACAGGTGTTCTCCTTGTGCTCCCACATGTCTTTCTTCTCATCATGTCCTGGTGGCCAGGTGCAAGTGACAGGGCTTGATCTCTCTGGGCCATGCCACTGTGACCTTTCTGCTGGGTGCCCTCAAGTCTCAACCCAATAATGTAATGATAACTCTCTGATGTCTCTTCTTATAAGGGCACTAATCTCATCCTGAGGGCCCCACCCTTATGACCTCATCAAACTCTAATGACCTCCCAAAAATCCCTTCTCCAAGTACCATCACTTCGGTAGGTAGGGCTTCAACATATGAATTTGTTGGGGGGAAGGCACAAACATTCAGTCCATATCAAATCATATTGTATGAATTCTTTTATGTTTCACTTTTGTGGCGTAACGTGACGTTACTGGCATTTATTCATGTTGCTGTTGGGAGCTATAGTTTGCTCCATTGTGAGCAAAGCTGCCACAGACCATCTCCTCCAGGTGCCCTAGGGCACACGTGCCTGTTTTCCACCCAAGACCCGAGATTCGGGATTCTAGGGTGTGCAGACCCAGGAATAGAGTATGGAAAGATAACCCCGTGGCTGAGACTCTTTCTCTCGCTCCAGAACTGTCTGAGGTGCTCTGGACCATGGTGATGAACATCGGCCTTCGCCTGCGAGGCTGGGGAGGACTCATTGGGGTCTTCATCATTTTCGCCGTATTTGCCGTGCTGACGGTTGCCATCCTTCTGATCATGGAGGGCCTCTCTGCATTCTTGCATGCCCTGCGACTGCACTGGTGAGCACGGCTACCCCACAGGGACTCCACATGCACTAGAGAGGAGTTGGGGCCCAGGACCTGCCAGCTGGCCTCAGATCCTGACCTCATTCAGTCACCTGCTGGTGTAGTATTACATGACGATGTATGTGTATTTGTGTGTGCCCGTGCAATGCACACGTGTGTAAGTATGTGCATGTGTATAAACACACACATGTGTATGTGTGCACAGGTGTGCATGTGTATGTGTGCACATGCGTGTGTGTGCACATAGGTGGGTGCACATGTGTATATATGAGTGTACGTGTTAGTGCGTGTGTGTGTGTATCTGTATATAATGGCTTCCCTATAATAAACGTTAGTTCCCATTTACTCGTTCTCTCTTAAATGTTCGTTTGTTGTATTACAACTGGCTTCAAGGGAAGGGACCCCTCCAGCTGCTGGTAAGATGACAGATCTGAGAGAGGCTCTCAGAGGCATGCTGAGCTCACCTGGGACATTTGGCCCATGGTGCTGAGGGTAGGAATCACACCAAGGCATAGGCTCTTGACCTCTACAAAGTGCAGAGAGACGGAGGGTACCGGGAAGGAGGAAGGCGCTCATAGGATGCCCTTGACATTCACAGATGTGTCTGCAGACTCTCAGGCATCACTAGGTTTACAAACATGAAAACATTTGTTGAAGTTTCCTTTTCTTTCAAGTGAAATCTTTGCCAAGAATCTTGAGTGTGTGTGCACGCCCATCCCTCCCACAGGCCATCTTCAGCTTTCACGGATGCTTTCTCGCCCCCTCTATGCCCGCTGTTGATAAAGAAAGGTGTTGATACTCCATGTACTGAGAGGACAGAATCACAGCCTCCTCCACAGGTTATAACGTCGCCTCTCCCCTTGTCACGGAGGAAATGAACTCTGTGACGTCATCAGGCATAAAGGATGACACGTGATGTCTGTAATAGAACCCATAAGAACGTTAAAGTCAAGGTTCTGGGTGTTCTTCCCTTTGGCTGCTGGCCTCTAGCTCATGTGTTTAATCTCACTTTTTCTTGTCCCCTGTCCCCCACGCAGGGTGGAGTTCCAGAACAAGTTCTACGTCGGGGCTGGTTACAAGTTTTCTCCTTTCTCCTTTAAATGCATCCTGGATGGGCCCACCGAGGAGTAGGTCTGCGGGTGGCCGTGGCCTCTGGCTTCAGTCTCTGTTCCTGGGAGAGAAGTTCAGCTTGTCTTCGCTGTTGGCCTGGGCCAGCAGGTCAATGGGATGATTGTTCTGGGCTCGCTGGAGGCGGGAAGCCATGATCATTTTACTTCCAGGCCTCGGGATCTGATATGACTTCACCATCATAGAGGAGCTGACCTCATGTTGGGTGGTAATTGTCAAATCCTAAAATGGGGAGGGCTCCACTGATGTTTTCCTGCAATTTTGTAAGTATGATTCATAAGGAAATAAACTGCTGGGCCATTCCCTTGTTCTTGATGGTGTCTTTGTGTAAAAGTATCCCTCATAATTTAGTACTGATAATTACAGGCCACAGCTAAACAATGGAAGTACACAAATTAATTCCAGAGGATTACGTTTAGTTTAGTCTTTCATTTCCTGGTTCCTCAGACACCTTTTCTCTTTGCCTGGGGCTAAGCTTTATCAGATTAGGAACTTTCTCATGAATCTTCCCCACAGGTGGGAAAGAAAGGGTAATGTTCTCTCTCTGGATGTGAGCCGTGAGGCTCTCTGCATTGTGACATCCTGTGGAATGAAGGGTAACCACATGACAAACTGGAGGAAGAGATCTGAAGGCTTGAGAAAGTTCTGGAAAACAGCTTGCCAAAAAGAAGACTACCAGACAGGCTTACTCTCTGGGTCTGTGGGCCCTGAAGTCATTTCTAAGGCTCCTGGGTTGGCAGACTCCTGAGAGCCAGGGGCAGAGTAATACGTGTGTCATCAACTATTCAGCCTGAGTGACCATTACCTAGGTTAATCATAGTCTTCATGGTCAATATACCAGTAGAGTTAAGCATTGTTAACATTGGTATAGCACTTTACAGTTTACAAGGCACTTGCAAAAAAAATTATTGATTCTTATTTTTTTTTTAAATTATTTTATTTATTTGAGAGAGGCAGTGAGAGAGCATGAGCGAGGAGAAGGTCAGAGGGAGAAGCAGACTCCCCGTGGAGCTGGGAGCCTGATGCGGGACTCGATCCCGGGTCTCCGGGATCATGACCTGAGCCGAAGGCAGTCGTCCAACCAACTGAGCCACCCAGGCGTCCCTGATTCTTATTTTTTTTAAAGTAAACTCTGCCCTCAATGTGGGGATCAAACCCACAACCCCGAGATCCAGAGTCACATGCTCTTATGACTGAGCCAGCCAGGCACCCCACAGGGCACTTTCTATGTAGTATCTAGTTCTTAAGATTCCAGAAGGTCTGAGCAAATCCAAGTTTACCTTTTGGACTGATCTCTATTTTTCCTGTCCCTCTATGTAGTGGGGTTGGCTGGTGCTCATGGAAGTATCATCGTTCATACCCAAGGAAGAGTCCATGTCTCCTTCTATGTTAATGTCATGACTCGTCTAGCTTAAGGCACAACAGGCTGCTCCACAAATATTCAGAGATTAAAGCAAGATGAGCCTAAGAATGAGAGTTGACATCTTTGAGTTCCAACTCTGACACTGTCGTGTGTCCTCGGGCAGGAAGTGGGGGGCCTGATCTCCACCTCTCTGGGTTGTGGAAGGCTGGTGTCAAGCGCCGGCCTGGACCATGTACTCAGCCAGTGACATTGCCTGAAGGGAAGAACAGACAAAAGCAGCATGAAAATGTTCATTTTAAGTCTGCAGAAGCCAAGGTCGCTGGCAGTTTCAAGGTTCTCAGCTCTCCGTGCCCTTCTCATCAACTATCTAAAAATATGCTATGCTTAGATAGATCACCAGCCTTCTTCTGCCCTTTAATTCTAAGCAATGATGGCTTCAAGAAAAGGTTTGAAAGGGCAAAGCTTCCTTCTGCCCCTTGCCTAGACCCCAGATCTTCCAGAAGACTCCATGGCCTTCCTGAGAACTGTTAGTTTTCTCCAAGGTTTGACAACCTCCTTCCGTCTCGATGAGAAGTGTAATTTCCCCTTTAAAAAGGGATGGGCTGAAAGGCTACAGGAAAGGGGGTGTGACCGGGTTGTCACTCACATGCTCAGGAGACAAGGTTGCTCTTTAAGGAATTCAGTTGGCAGAACTGAGCCAAAAGGGGAGGAGAAGACCTGGGGGCTTGGCTTCTTGAGCAGGTTAGTCCAGGAGCCCCTCCAGGGGCCACCAGTGGTCTAACTGCTGTGTGAACAAAAGAGCCTGAAACTAGAAAGCTTTCCAAGGGATATACAGAGGTAAGAAACTCTGATGGGCAATGTGGATCTGGATTTACTTCTCCTGCTTTCAAGTGGAGGTGGGGGGGATGGGGACAGGGTTTGGACCATTCAAACTTGGCTGAAGGCTCATGGACTATGAAAAGTTCACTCCTCTTATTGATGATATTGCAAAACAAATTGCATCATACACGCACACAAGCATGATCGGTTTTTAAAAAGTTCTACCATGGCTCAGTTATTTCCGGCTAAAAAATTTAGTATAGCAAAATACAATAGAATGAAAAGCCCATTGGTGCTTTACAATCTGTTTTAATGAAGCTTGAAAGCCAGGTGAGCCTTTTGAGTTTCAGAGTAGACTACCAGTAGTAGGTCAGTTCTTACAGATTCTTTGAAGCTAGGTCATGGTTACTTTCCCATTGTAGTTTGTGAGGAACTGAATGTGAGAGGTGGGCAACATTCTTCCCCATGTTATTCTTTTTTTGAGTTGATCTGACTAATGATCCATCCACCATCCATCCATCCTCTTCTTGAGTTAAATGGGATTTAGAATGGTTTAGGGAGACAACAGTAGATGGCATCTCAGCTTCTCCAACACTCCATTCCAGAGTCGAGGTTACAAGCTCTATCTGCAATGTTCCTCATACCCATTTCTGTGGAACATTTTGTCCTCCTTTTTGTTTATTCATTTCTGTTTTTTTTTTTTAAAGATTTTTATTTATTTATTTGAGAGAGAGAGAGGGACAGTGAGTGCAAGAGAGAATCTGAAGCAGATTCCACGCTGAGCACAGAGCCTTATGCGGGGCTCGATCCCATGACTTCAAGATCACCTGCTGAGCTGAAACCAAGAATTGGACCCTTAACTGATTGAGCCACCCAGGTACCCCCATCCTCTTTTTTATGAAAACTTTTTCTTTATGAAACGTTTGGCTGAAATTCTACATAATACTATGAGAATACTCCCCTGTGTGTTAACACTTGGAGTTAATATTTGAGAGTCTCCCTAATGACTTGGATGTAAGCTCATTTGTAATGCACAGCTGTGAATACCTAAATCCTGATAATCTCCTATCAACAGGTCTGCAGCCCCGCACCCTACACACCCCACCGAAGACATCCTATTATTGAAGACCTTGTAATAACCGAACAGGGCAGGAACGGGAACTTTCTCTGCTGCAGGTAATTTGTACATGCGTTTCTTCCATCCCTTGGCAACGTGCCCTAACATTGTGAACCCACCCGGGCCTTGACCATCTTCAGGGGCGGGACATTAGAAAGATCGGTATTACCAGTGGAGAGCATCACTACTTTTCAGTGGCTGGGTGAGGGCTGCCTTGCTTCTCTGAGTGGAGTTTGAGTGCGACACACATCAATGATGCCCCTTTCTTCCATAGTTCCTTCATCCCTATGCCCATGAGGCTGTTCCGAACTGGAATTCGGAAGGGTTTTTCTTTTTTCTCCTTGTAAAATATACTGATTTTACCATTTAAAGCTGTGTAGAACAGGGCTCCTGGGTGGCTCTGTCCATTAATCACCCAACTCTTGATCTCAGCTCAGGTCTTGATCTCAGGTCAGGGTCGTGCGTTTGAACCCCATGTTGGGCTCTACTCTGGGTGTGGAGTCTACTTTAAAAAAAGTAATGTAGAACAACAGAGCCATTTTGGTAAAAGTTATCCATTTTGTTGTGCCTTTCATAAGTAAGATGAGATGACGTTTGGATGGTATCAATGTCATACAACTGGCTGGAGAAGTTTTGAGATCTTATTTTCCAGTAGGCATGCAGCACATCTGATGGCTTCCTAATACCACTTAGGTTTACCCTTGAAATAAGGTCAATCTATTTCAGAAAACAAGTAACTTTTTTTTTTTTTTCCCATTTAGGTAGTTTTTGTTTGAGCCCAGTGTGTTCTAATGCTAGCAGAATATCAGCAATAAATGTTTTTGGAGAGATACACGTTTGATAATTCTGAAAATACTTATAAACTCCCCCTGTGTGTATTTGATTTGTGATTATGGTGAAATATTAGACATTTAGTAGATACCTTTATTCAGAGATGAGGAACAGTACTCCCACGGGTGTTTATGTTGTACTGTGCCCTCATGCAAACATTGTCCCATTTAATTCTTGTAACATACTGAGGAAGGAAGCTTCTCAGTTAAGAATTGCACACATTTGGCTGGTATGAGTGCACTGGTGTTTACAATTCATTGATCACAGCCAATTACGGAGTTCTTTGTTCCTTCTCTCACACTGCTACACTTGACTAGCCTAAAGATAAAAAATCGCACACAATTTCAAGGAACAGAAACCAGAAATAACAGTGTCTTAAACAGAGAGCTTAATCGTTTTCCCACGTAGATGTCTGGAGGTAAGTAGTTTTCAGCCGTAGGAGAAGTTCCAGGCTCTTCCTAGCTTTCACCCTGTCAGACTTGGCCCAAAGTGTCCCTATTTGCATCATGACCAAAGATGCCTGCCATGGTGCAGGAGGAAAGGGGGAGGAGCAAAAGGGCTTTCTCAGATGCTCCTCCCCTACCCCCAGCCTCCACCTGCCTCTGGGTGACCAAGCTCTTCAGCAAGGTACAAAGGAGGACTTGCCTGCGAAGGCAGCAAGCTACTTCTGCCACAGCTAGCGAGGTATTATTCTACTTTCAAAGAAAGAACTGAGATAGAAGACAGAATCCATTCAATCTCGGTCTCATGTCTGCTGACTTTCCTCTTTTTTCTCCCTCCCTGCCTCCCTCCTTTTCCCCCCTTGCCACTTCTAGTCCCTCTTCCCTTCTTCCTCCCTCTGTCCTTCCCTCTTTGTTATGCTTGTTAATTTAGTAGGTTTAAAATGATACCTAAGGATTTTTTTGTGACTCTAATTTTGTTAGTTATTACAGTAGATGAACAATTTTCCAGTTTTGCTTACAATTTATATAGTCTCTTGTGAATTGCTTGTTCATATAATCTGCCCCTCTATCTATTGGAAACTAATATTTTTCTTGTAATTTCTGGTTAATATGTACCAGCAACATTTATTTGAGGTAAAATACTAATAACCTAAAATTTATCATTATATCAATTTTAAAGTGAAAAATTCAGTGGCATTTTTTAAAGATTCATTTATTATTTTAGAGAGAGAAAGAGAGTGAGTGTGTGCCAGCACAGGGAGGGGCAGAGGGAAAGGGAGAATTTTCAGCTGACTCCCTGCTGACTGAGGATCCCCACACGGGGCTGAATCCCATGACCCTAAAATCATGACCTGAGCCGAAATCAAGAGTCAGATGCTCAACCCACTGAGCCATATTGTCGCTCCTCGTGGCATTTAGTTGTGTAATTTACAATGTTGTGCAACCACTGTTGTGATCGAACAGGGCCTCCTGTGCCAGCCAGATCGTGGACTCCCAGACAGCCAACGATTTGACTGCGTCTGGGTTAGGCACCTACCGCTGACCCAGCAGGTCATGGCGGTGATGGAGGACAGTGGGGGCATGTGGCTCAGGCCTTCTTAGGACAGTGGCCTGGTCAGCACCGTGAGCAACATGTCAACTCACCATTGGTTTGCTTTTCCAAAAAGAATTTTTATGGTAAGAGAACTCACCTTTCTAAACATTCAAACAATGAGATAAGCTTCAAGAAGAAAGAATGGAAAAAACCCTACATTCTCCTCATTCTCTTCTCCCTTGTTCACAGCGCCCCCACCCCCAACCCGCCAGCTCCTGCTCATTCTTCAGGGCTGCACTCAGAATTTGCCTACAGAAGCCTCCCCAGGTCTCAGAACAGGATAGAGCAGAGGCCCTCCCTCGTGTGCCAGAGTGACCTCCATTTACCCTGGGACCACGCTGCTCCCCCCCCCGACCCCTTACCTTTGCTCCCCATTAGACTGGAGGTCCTTCAGGGCCAGGGACACTTTCATTATATTCTATTGCCTGATACATAGAAGTGCTCCACAAATATGTGCTGAAAGACAAAACATGGTTTCTGACATCTCCACGTAGGTACACATTTAAATGAAATTTTATAAATTGGGATCAGTATATACATACCTATACGTTGTGGATATGCACGCATTATGTATACACCTCTTGGAAAGTGCTTCTCAACACTAACTAGGCTTTCCCTGAGTGGTTTTAAGTGGTATTCTGATTAGCCATTTCTCTACTGGTGGGCATTGGTTGTATCCAATTCTTTTGTTGTTGAAACAACTGAGTGGTGCCCTTCCTTGTATGTATCTTTGTCTGCCTTTCCACTACCCCATTAGGATGAATCCTGGGAGTGAAATTGCTAAGTCAATATTCTTTCATCTCTGCCTAATTGCCTTCTGGAAATGTAGCAATGTACACTCCCAGCGATAATTTCAGTGCTCATTTCCCTTTCACAGGGTATAATCAATCTTTGAGATTTTTGTGAATCTGATAAGGGAAAGCGATAACTCTTTAATTTGAAGGCTTGGTGACTAGTTAGGTTGAACATAATTTCATTTATCAGCCACTGGATGTATTATGTGTTCATCCCTCACGTCTTGACCTCTCCATTATTTCCTTCCTGACCTACACGAGCCTTTGTTAAACACATACGTTGTAGATAGCCTGTTTACCTTTATTGAATTTTATAATTTTTATATTGAAGCACTCAGTGCCCATGGCAATGAGTCAAGTTGCCAGATGAGTTTATAACAGAAATAAACAATTTTCTGACTTGATTTCCTCATCCCCAGAGACATTTCTTTTAATTGTTTTTTTAAATTTTTTGTTTTTTCTGGTGATTATCTTTGTAGTTAAAGCAACATAGTTGTATTTTATTTCTTAGTTTATCAACTTAAAACAGTATAATCTATTATTCACTACTTAGACAAAAATGATGATTTTAGGTCCTTATATCCTCTTTGCCATTCTCTCAATATTTTACAAGTATCTTAAAAAAAACAACAACAAACCAATAGCAAGTGTTTGTCATGTTATTAAAAACACTACATAAATATAATTTTAAATGCTGGATGTATTATCAGTTTATATAACCATTCCCTCTTTACACTTAGGCTGTTTCCAATTTGTTATTGTTAAAATAGACTTGAATAAACTTAAAAAAATTTTTTTTTCTTCATATAGAGAACATTTTCCACATTTGAGATACATCCTTGGGATGAACTGTTAGAGCTGGGATTACCAGTGCAGATGAAACCAGTTTCTAAAGCTTTTGCTACGTTGCCAAATGGCACAAACTCTTTGGAAGGCATGGAATAATGGTTTTCAGGTGGGGGCTAGGTCAGGCTCAGTGTATCAGGATCACCTGGAAAAAATTTTCGAGTCGCCCACATCACTCCGTACTGATGCTGAAATGTTGGGGTCCGGGAGTGAACGGCCAAGAAAGAATTCTGGAGACCTCTTCAGTGCAAGAAAAGGTGGTTTTTATTAAAGCTGGGGGATAGGACCGGGGTGGGGCGGGCGGTGGCGAAAGAGTTGCACTGACGTTATGAGGAGTGACTGATCGTATGCTTTCTATTGGGAGGGGGTTAGGGATAGTGTAAGTCTCTAAGGAATTTGGAAGCAAGATTTCACGGACCTTGAGAAACTAGCTGTTAGGAAAAGGTCGTTTACTGCTGTCTAGTAAAACTTTAGTCATGAGATCCTTCAGATGTATTCTCGGTGGGCCATAGCCTTGGAGGATGTTTGCTAAATGTATCTTGGTGTGGGGTGTAGGGTGGGGGGCAGGTAGAGATACAGGAAATCTCCAAAGGGATTTTTATATGTTATAGAAGACATGGGATCATTGAGGTCGAGCTAATATCAAGCTATTTTTGCGTCTAGCAAAGTATTTTGTTGTTTTACTTTTTTTTAGATTTTATTTTACTTAGATTTTATTTTTTAATTTAAATTCAATTAACATATAATGTATTATTAGTTTCAGAGGTAGAGTTCCGTGATTCACCAGTCTTTTTTTTTTTTTAATTCTATTGGATGGCTATTCTATTCTATCCTTGAGTTTCTCTCTGCATGCTTTTTTTTTTTTTTTAAATCACTAGGTATGTTGTAATAATGAAGATTTTCTTTTTTTTTTAAAAGATTTTATTTATTTATTTGACATAGAGATCACAAGTAGGCAGAGAGGCAGACAGAGAGAGAGGGGGAAGCAGGCTCCCCACTGAGTAGAGAGCCCAATGCGGGGCTTGATCCCAGGACCCTGGGATCATGACCTGAGCTGAACGTAGAGGCTTTAACCCACTGAGCCACCCAGGCGCCCCTGATTCACCAGTCTTATATAATACCTGGTGTTCTAGCAAAGTATTAACACTGTAGTAATTGAACTGCTTGAGGAAGGCTACCCTGCCTATCCCAATACTTGCCAATAAGCTATAAATTGTAAGGAAATTTAACTTTTCTTTTTTGCCTTTATTCTCCACATCACATACAACCTCCTTCTCGAGGTTGGGAGTCACTGGTAAGGAAGGAAGAATAGGGGCTTTGGGTGTGGTGTGTTTAGTAATGGGGGGGATGGTACCTTGGTGTGTATAGTGTTTGCTGATTTCCCTGGTGTAACTGCTCCCACCACGGCTAGTTTTAAATGACCAACGTGATGTTATTGAATACAGAGGTGGGAAGAGATGTGTGCGCTCCGCCCTCAGCAGCTCCCATGGAGCACTATAGTATGCATATCGTCTTCTCATGTGTACGTTTGTTTACGTATGCACGTGTTCTTTCATTCCCGCTTACCCACATCCCAAGCTCTCATTCCTTTGGCCGTGTAGGTGGTCACGGTCATGGAATTTTCATGTATCTATGTAAAGGATAAAATGTCCAGTTTTAGGGAATGGATTTTCATCTTACAGAAGCTATTGTGTTGTTCTTGTTCTTTTTTTCTTTTTTTTTCCTCTTATTTTTGTTACTCTCTTATATTTTTGTGGTTATAAATGTTATATTTATAGCTCTGGTTCGTAGGCGGGTCCTTGAGGTGGAATGCCTGCCGGTCCCTCCATCTGTCCTGACTCGCAGGTCCTGTTGGGCATGGATGATTGTACTCATTCTTTTTTTTTTTTTTAAGATTTTATTTATTTATTTGACAGACAGAGATCACAAGTAGGCAGAGAGGCAGGCAGAGAGAGAGGAGGAAGCAGGCTCCCTGCTGAGCAGAGAGCCCGATGTGGGACTCCATCCCAGGACCCTGGGATCACGACCTGAGCCGAAGGCAGAGGCTTTAACCTACTGAGCCACCCAGGCGCCCCTGTACTCATTCTTGAGGGAATCAACATTTCCAGTCAGTTCTGAAAGCACAATCAAGTCTATGTATTTTATTCAAATGTTGACTCTAAAAGCCGTCTTTTTTTAATGACCATGTCCATATCACTCACTTTAGGGCCAAGCATTAGATGTGAAGATTATATTTATTTTTTGATGTCCAATGTCATGACCAAAAGGAAGAATATGTGACTCTTGATGTCAGGGTTGTAAATGAGAGCCCCATGCTGGGTGTAGAGTTACTTAAAAATACTTTAAAAAAAAATATGGACTCACAAATGTGAATCTCCCTTACTGGGATCAGCTTTCATTCAAGAAAGCTGTGAAGTAATTATCTTGGACCTAACACCTTCTGCCAGGTCCTCTGTGATGAATTGCTTGTCTTTGCTGATGAGAGAAGGGAGGAATGTAGGATATTTGTGACCCATGGAACTACATAATCGGGTTAAAACATAATTAAAACTTGCTCTGCTCAATAGTAGTGGCAGATTTCCTGGGTTTCTTTTTTTTGCCACTCACTACAAAAAGGAGAACTGCTGGAGGTTGTTTTATTACTCTTCTAAACTTAAGGCTTGATGATTGTTAAAATTGTAAACATGTTTTGATTGCTAGGAGACGTTGTAAAACTTGACTGTAGGAGAGATTAAGTGTTGATTAAAGATCGAGGATTGAGTTTATTGTTGAGCATTTTATTTGTAACTGAACTCAAAATGAACTTACTGGGATTGAAAAACTTACTTTCCTACCCAACTGAATGGTCTTACTCTCTAGGACTCTAAATGGCCAGACTCAAAACTTTCAGTTGTTAAGTTTGCTGCTGTGATTTGCATTACTACTTTTTACAGGGGGGGAAAAAGATGTAATTTACATGCAATGAAATTTACCATTTTAAAAGTGTATAATCTGGGGAATTTTAGTATAATTTAGTATAATTTCAGGTTGTACAATCCTTACCATTATCAAATTCTCACAAACGGTCTTGTTTTCAAATTTTGATGAAGTTAAATACGTTACTAGTTCATCTTCCCATCTCGAAATGGGATGGTCATAGCCAAGATTTTTTAAAAAGATTTATTTATTTATTTTAGAGAGAAAGAGCACATGTGGGGAAAAGGGCAGAAGGAGAGGGAGAGAGAGAATCTCCAGCAGACTCCCCATTGAACAGGGAGCCTGATACAGGGCTCGATTACAAGGACCCTGAGATCAGGACCTGAGCAGCAATCGAGTCAGATGCTTAACTGACTGAGCCACCCAGGCATCCCTGTCATAGCCAATTTTTAATGTGTCTAG
Source organism: Mellivora capensis (assembly GCA_004024625.1). Classification (NCBI taxonomy): domain Eukaryota; kingdom Metazoa; phylum Chordata; class Mammalia; order Carnivora; family Mustelidae; genus Mellivora; species Mellivora capensis. The sequence goes on from PISX010001743.1 coordinate 102,524, forward strand.
AAGTCCTTTTTATAATCAAAAGAAGGGGATTTTTCTGCTAATTATTTCATTTAAAAAGTTACCAGATAAAGAACACCTCTCCAAGGGGTGTTTGGACAATGTCTGGAAAGGGAGTGGTGGTTCTAGAGCAGTCTGTTGTGATTTTCAGGCTCTCAGATGGGCTGAGAGGCCAATTATTTTTTACTTTTTCCACTCTGGGAAAATAACAGCTTTTTGTACTTTTCATGTTCTCCCTTGGGAAGGAGGATTTCATGGACTTACTTCTGAGCATTATTGATCTATCTCTCATCGGGGAATATTTGGGTCTATGTGACAGTGTTGTAAGAAAACAAATAACATCAACATTACAGAATAGTTGTTTTGATGTGTATCTTTTGTGTCCCCAACTGGAATAAAAACTCCTTAGGGCAGAGAACATGTCAGACGTTCCTTCCAAGTCTTCGCAGAAGCTCACACAATACAAGATACAGAGTGGGCCCTTAGCAAACATTAATGACCTTGACTGGTTTGTGGCTCTCTCTATATTCGGGAATAAAATGCCTCTGTTTGAGCTCTGATTCTGCTATTTACTAGTGGTCTGAAATTGGAAAAGTTATTTTAAAATCTCAGAACCTTACTTTTTGAACTACCAATTTTGAAAAATGTTACACATCTTCAAAAGCAGATGGTAAAATGAATCCCAAATGCACCCATCATTCGCAATAATTTTCAACATATGGCCATTCCTTATTCTATATGCCCGTCTATTTCTTATGCATCATATTCCATACTACCATTGATTTGTTTTAAAAATTTTATTTATTTGTCCATTTCAGGAGGGGTAGGAGGAGAAGCAGAGGGAGGGGAAGAGAAAGAATCTTCAGTAGACTCCCCACTGAGCGTGGGGGGCGGGGCTGCAGGGCTGCATCCTGAAACACTGAGATCATGACCTGGGCCAAAATCAAGAGTCAGACACTCAACTGACTGAGACATCCAGACACCCTCCCATTGAATTATTTTAAAACGAATCCCAGAATTTCATCTCTAAGTATTTTAGTATATATCTCTACTATATAAGGATTGTTTTTTTTCTTCTATAGCCATATCTTCGTCACACCTAATGATGTCATCAGAAATCTCTTACTATCATTAAACTTCTGCACTTGTTTACATTTCCCTGACTTTCCTCCCATCTCTTTTTCATCTCATTTCCTTGGATGTTGTTGTTTTACAGTTGGATTATTTTAACGGGAATCCAAATAAGATCAACTCATTTATTTGGTTGATTGGTCTCTTTTCCTTTCAACTGTAAGTTCCCTTTCCTCTTTTCATCTTGCCATTTATTCTTTGAAGACATTGGGTCATTTATCTTATACAACTTCCCACATTCTGGATTTTTTCTTATTGCAGCCACATGGTACGGTTTAATGAGTTTCTTCTTCATCTCCTGTATAAATTGGTAGAGCTAGAGGACCACATTCTGCTTGAACTTAAATCTTAAGAGAATGCATCACAGGTGATATATACTCCTGTTCTTATTGCAGCTCATCTGGACCACATGACATCTGATGGTCTCTCTTTTGGTGGCATTAGATTTGTCGATGGCAACAGGTATTATCAGTCTTATCCAACTCTTGTCCATTTCTTCATCAGCCTTCCACCTAGTAGTTTACAGCCATTGGTAATCATTGCCTAGATCCATTATTTCATCAGGTTGTGAAGTCATGATAATTTAATTCCATTCTTCCTTTTTTTCCTGCATGTATTAGCTGAAATTAAAAAACAATTTTCTTTCCCAACTGTTTGGTTACCCTGAAGTACAAAGAATTTGTGTGAGAAAGACCAGATATTTACTAGTTTTCAGAATAAAGAGTTGGTTTCTTAGTATTCTCCAAAGATGATCAGTGAGATTTTCATTTCAGTGTTGCTATGAACAATGGGTTTTGATATCTTTGATGTGTTTCAATTCTTGCAGTCATTATTCTTCTTGATGCTTACATGGTCCCATCTTTGATGGATGGGAGCCTTTTCAAGTTGAATCTTGTAATCTTTTGTCACAACCCCAGAGGCGTTTGATATCTTCCTTTGCTATCTGGTATGACAAGATGTTCCAGGCTCAATTTATACATTTCCTGTCCCAGATCCAAAATTAGCCATTTATTTAAGGCACCGGGGTTTCTTTTAATGGGAAATAGGAAAGAAAACAATCTGGGCTCTATGAGTGCTCATTAGTCATTTTTTCCCAGACTCTTCCAGTGGATCATGTTAGGATATGCATATATGAAATACATAGTGAATTCATAGTGATATTTCCAATTCAAACTTAGGATTGTAAGATTTTTATATAACTTCTCTGATTTTTGTATCTTTTTCCTCTTAGATCCAAAAGCTTGCTTCCTAATCATATTAATATAATTACTATTTGCTTAATCCTATGCTATGTACTAGTATCAAAATAATGATACCAATATTAATACTAAAAATTGAATTACTGAGAATAGGTTATGATTTCTATTCATCCCACCAGGGATGTCGAGTTAAATGACCGTGTCTTCAAGTCATTTGGAAAAAAACTTGTTCACTAAGTTGATACTCAGCTTTCTTCATGTTATTTTGCTTTTGATTTCTTGAGTTAAGAATCCTTCTTCGGACTAAACGCATGAAGGGGGAGGGAGCCAATAAAAAGAAGTGCTCCTGGGTTTCTGTCGGATGAAATGAAAATGTTACATGGGAACACACTATAAACCACATGATCCACAGGAACATGAAGCACTGGCTACTGTGATTATTTGTCTGTAGCAAAGGACATCTTCACTCCCAGTTAGAGGATGGTATTGGCCAAATGGTCCAGAACTCACCTGGCCCATGACTAAGGGTTGATTACTAGCCACTGGGGCCCCATTGTCTCATTGGCCATTTGACCTCTCCATGTCTCAGGTTCCTTATATGTAAGATGGTGATGAATTAGAATACCAACCTCACAGACCTTCTGTGAAGATGAAAGGAAAATGTGCACTCTTTTATATATTTTTTTTCTTCCCTCTCCACTTCCCATTAGGGAAGCCGTGTGAGGAATTGGGACCATTTAGAAAATGGGGACCAAGCAAACCGAGCCGGTCACCATCATTAGCCTCCGGAAGTTGAGCCTGGGGACCCCAGAGTCACAGCCAAAAGGTAAGATGATCACGGATGTCTCGGACCCTCTAGCTGCTGCTTAATTTCCTCCTGTATTTACTAATTTTTACAATAATGAATTGGTTTCCCAACATCTTCCTTCTCATCTTTAGTGAGCAATCATTCACATATATTCCCTTCCCATAGAGGCTTTTCCTCTCACTCTGCCCTTCCTTGTTAGAGTCAAAGACATTCACCGTAGAAGATGCCGTGGAGACCATTGGATTTGGACGTTTCCACATTGCCCTCTTTCTGATCATGGGCAGCACGGGGGTGAGTTCTCTTTGGAGATCATTTGAATCTCTAAATCAAATTCATTATTGGACATGTAGAGTCTTCCACTGACCTCCAGCTCTGGGCTGTCCATTCAGGGAGGGGAATGAAAGGGAGTGAAAGTGAATTAACCCCTGTGAGAGGGGTTAATTCAAAAATAATTTTCATCTACCTTTGCCAGGTGTTTGGTTATGAGCAAATACATATCTGTGTCTTTATGTTCTGGGAATTCAATATTCATTAAAAAAATGTTTTAAGGGACGCCTGGGTGGCTCAGTTGGTTAAGCAGCTGCCTTCGGCTCAGGTCATGATCCCAGCGTCCTGGGATCGAGTCCCACATCGGGCTCCTTGCTCGGCAGGGAGCCTGCTTCTCTCCCTTTGCCTCCGTCTGCCAGTGCTTGCTCTCTCTCTCTCTCTAACAAATAAATAAATAAAATCTTTAAAAAAAATGGTTTAAATCTCTTCCTTCTCTGGGAAGGGAGGAGAAAACTAGTATCATTCTAAGTAAAATTAAACACTTGGTCCTCAAATATTTTGTGCATAAGAATTGCACGGGACACCTGTTGTCATTACAGATTTCCAGAACCTTTAGGAGGCACCTATGAGGGTTTGCTATTTACCACCAGCTATTTTGAGAAAAGAAGAGTGATAGCTCAATCCCAGGGCTTTGACCAACAGTGGGACTGTCCCAAGAGACCACTGCTGCTTCCTCCTTTTGTTGTAGATGCAGTGAGAATATGTTAGGAATATGATAGTGGTAATGAGACAGAAGGGAAAATCTGAGAGAAGTGGTCAACATGACAATGGTTTAAGGCGGGATGTAAAGATAGCCAAGAGGACACTAATGAGTAAATAATAGAGAGCCTTGACCCTCGCCTTCAGCTAAATAATATGAGAAAAAGAGTGATGTGGCTGGAGGTACCACTTGGCAAGTTCTGATGCATTGCTCCAAAGCCTTGTGCCCTCTGGAGGTAGTCCAGTAATGGAGAGAAAGGCAAAATGTGTCCTGGTCCTGCTTTTATAATAATCAACAGTTCAATTTAGAACATTTCTTCATCTAGGGAGTAATGTCTTACCTAGTCTCCAAAATGTTAAGATTCTATATTTCAAGGGGCAAGTGGGTGTGATTGGGGAGGGTTTTATCATAACTTTCCTCTACTTTCAACCAGAACATCTCCACTTCTGTTTTACGTATTTGGTTTCCAGTATGGTTTCGTTATGTGGTCCCCTTCACTTAAACACTGTTCAACTCTCTGCATCTTTTACCTTCAAATATGTTGGGAACCCTGTCTTTTCTTCCTTTATAGCCCTCTGGCAAGAGAAAAGAATATGTAGAATTTTTTGTTGTTTACTTTCCCAAATTAACCAAATCACCTTATACAAAGGGAGTGTAACCTTATTAGTTATTATCTGTATTAGAAAGATGGTGCTGCTGTACCCCCTTTCCAAAGGATAGGTATCAACTCTGTATAGGCAACTCCTGATGTCCATCTCCAGACCCACATCCATGGAGACTGTATGTCTGTTCCACATTTATACTTGATGTTGTTGTGAAATATCTTCTGGTCTTCTTCAAGTGTTTTATAAGCTGCTTCACTTCTTCCCAACCCATCAGGTAGGAAGGGTTATTTATCAGACCTCCTCCTCCTCCCTGCCTCTACCTACCCCCAGAACTATTTAATTGGGTATGGTAACCAAATCCCTCCCCTGGCTTTAGGATGGTCTGCATTGGATAGCTCTTCTCATCAGAATAGGTGTGTTGACAGTGAGGGGCATGGCTCCTCCTGGCCATGGTCTGTTAAGGTTCTTGGTTAGGGGCAGTCAGAACAATAGTTGGGTTTCGGGGCCTCACGTGACCAAGGTGTATGTAATAACATCACAGCAGCAAAGCAGCCTCAGTCTGTGACCAGGCGTCCTGAATCCTAGTGTTCTCTGAGGGCTCTAAAATCTTATACACTGCCGCTCCTCTGTGTCCTTCTCCCCGTAAGTTATTATATCAGAGTGGGGCAGAGTCTTATCCCTTACTGGCCTTTTACCTCCTAAGACCACCTAGAGGAATAGAGTCCTGGTTAATATTGACCCAACTGCTCTATATTACTGAGACATCCTTCTGATGTTGTCACACTGTCTCTTATTTATTATACTTTTTGGGCTAAAGCATACTAGCTATCATCTGTACTCTAAACATGACTAAAGTACTTTCCAAGAGGAGACAAGCCTTTGTGATACCTTTCCAATTCCCAAATAGTAGCTAACACCACTATACTTTTTCATCCCAGACCTTTGGATTATAAATCTGTAGATAGTTCTATAATATGTAACCCATAGAAATATCAGTTATTTTCTATCATCTACTTCTTCCTTTCCCTGGGAGATTAACTTAAGCTACAATGGGTTGTAAGATAGGGTAGAGGATGATATCCAAACTTCCTATTGAAGGAAATATTTAGTAGCACAGCTTACACTAGGTTTGCCAAATAGACCTTGTTTCCTGGCGATGAACTCATTGTTTTATACTTGCTTGTTTCCTCTCTTCTAGTTTTCATGAAGCTCGCCTTCCAGCTCAGCTTCTTGAGATCAGAGACTATTTCACAAATCCCATTTGCAAAGGCTATGCCCTAAGACCTTGACAGTGATGAGTATGAAGCAACAGAGCCAGGTTGATGGGGATGCTGGTGGTTAGTCATGTCATCCACTTACCTAAGTGACTCCCCCAACATACACAAACACATAATACTGTCATAGAGCTATAGGGCAAATGCATGAGTCAGCAACACTGCAAATAAATAGATGTCATACATCCGTAGGAATCCTCTCAAATTATTCGAACCATGAACATTGCATCCATGAGATCCAAAGTTCTACTACACTTTTTACCCAACTAGCAGTGTTGAGTGGGTATACTATAGGTGCTCCCTCAATGGGGCAGGGGAAGGAGGAGATTAGGATTAGAAGGATGAAGGCAGGCACGCATGGGAGGAACTGATGAGAAACTAGCTCTAAGACACAATGTTTTTCCTCTTTCTTTAAGGTTGTTGAGGCCATGGAGATCATGTTAATAGCAGTTGTGTCTCCTGTCATCCGCTGTGAATGGCAGCTGGAGAACTGGCAGGTGGCCTTAGTGACTACGGTGAGTGCTTGCTTCCGGTGTTTTGAACGAACCAACTGAAAACCCAGGGCTCCAGCTCCCCTTCCCCCATCCCACAGGGCTAAGAGCCAAAGGTTACCTCGCTCTTTGGGTGGTTGCTTCCAAAGCTCATGGGCTTTGCAGGCCCAAACTACTATTTGGGGGGTCTTTCTCTCATTTGTCTCTTTTCCTGTAGAGAGCATGACCTTGAACTGCTTATTTTCTAGCCCCTAGCAAGAGGCTAGACTCTTCTAGAGTCTAGAGGCTAGACAAGGCTAGGCTAGACAAACGCAAATCAGAGAGAGTAGACCTTAAATCTTAGATTAGTTATGGTTCGAGTCCGACTGCAAATTAGTGGCACCATAGTGACTTACGCAATCACCGAATCGCGCTCATGGAATCCATTCAACTTTTCTCAAAGATCGTTATGAGTAGCCTTATGAAGTGCACATCAAGTTTTGCTACAGAGTGGAATTAAGGATATTCTACAACATTCTTTTAAAAGGTGTTTATTAAGTACCAGTAAATTGCCAGCAGGCTGTGTGTGCATGCGTGTGTTAGTGGGAGTGCAGTAGCTCCATGCTTCGTGAATAGGATGTCAGGAAGAGGGAACAATGGGAGACAGGTGGGGATCAGAAGCAATTTGGAGTCCGTGCATGGACTCCATTCTGGAGACCACTGTAGGCCCCTGCCCCCAACTTCGGTCAACATGTGCAAGCCCACCACGCAACATATAGTTGTTCCAGATCTACATGACAGTTTCTCCAAATTACTCTTTCATGTAACAAAGATCAATTTCACTTAGGCACACCATTGACTTAATAGTCATTATGTATTTCTCATTAAATGGATATTAAAGTACACTCCCTATCATGCAGAGCTCTGGTAAATCTTTATTTATTTATTTATTTATTTATTTGTCTTAAGAGACTCTTCTTGCCTAAAAATGTTGGAGGCTACATTGTGGATGTCAGGGAGCCATTAAGGGGCTTTAAAGAGGGACATGGTCGGCTTTCCAAGCGCCCTGAGGAGATAAGATTGGAAGGTAGATATGTTCGCAGTGGTAAAGTGGCAGGGTGCATGGTGGGGAGGGAGTTGTTTTGGAAGCATTTAAGAGGTCACATCAGCCAAGGAGGTGAGAGAAACACAAAGTGAGGAGTGGAGAATTGATTTACTTGGGGATTGAAGCTGGTTTTCATGAAGGCAGAATTTAACAGAGAGAACTACGATGAGCCAGGTACCAACATCCTCACTGAGATGGGGGTGTCAGGAGGCAGGTAGGCAGAGATGGCTGGAGGAGGTAGTCAGTTGGTGGAGGCCTTGAAAGAGGGTAAGGCTTTGAAAGAGAGAGTTACGGTCTGAAACTAGCCATGGAGAATGCTGGAAGTTTTCCCCAGCCCTCTAGTCTTCTGGGGGTTATGGGCAGAGAGGAAAGGGTGTCCCCACCTCTCACTCACTGCCTTAAGCAAACTTAACCTGGGAATTCTCGTCTGTGTCGGGAACCAGGAACCTCCTCTTCCCATAAGGAACTGCTGAGTTCTCCTCTCAGATAACGTATATTATCTGCCTGGTTGTGTTTCTGTCTGTCATGGAGGCCAGGAAATGTGGAGCCCGGTTTTGGACTCAATCCCAGCAGGAAACTTACAACCTGCTTATTTTCTGACATCCATTTCTCTCTTAAAAATTCCTTTATTGGGACACCTGGGTGGCTCAGTTGGTTGGACGACTGCCTTCGGCTCAGGTCATGATCCCGGAGTCCCGTGATTGAGTCCCGCATCAGGCTCCCAGCTCCATGGGGAGTCTGCTTCTCCCTCTGACCTTCTCCTCGCTCATGCTCTCTCTCAAATAAATAAATAAAATCTTTAAAAAAAATTCCTTTATTAATTTTGTTGCCCTTGTTCCTTTTTTAAAAAAGTTCTAACACTTTTAGAAGAGGGAAGGGGTATAAATAAAAATAGCTAAAGACCTTCCCTGGGCTGGTAATTAAGTGACTCAGCCATTTTTCATTTTCTTCTACCTCTAAAATGCAGTTGCAATTTGGAAAGCATTCCTTGTCCATCGTGTACCTGCAGAGTGACTGCTGTAGCATTCCATGTAATTATAACGGCACCAGGCCCCAGGGGGCCTGGGGATGTGCACGTCTCTATTCCTGAGGATGTTGGGACATCCAGCTGTGGTGTTTGCATCTGTCACTCCCATGAAACTCCCAGAAAGTATATGGTATACTTTCTGTATTTACAACTGAAATTTATTGGTTGCGTTTATGTTGTTTCTTGGTGGCATCTGAGACTCCTTGATGTTACTGGTAACATGACTTCCTTGTCAGATGAGTCACGGCTCAGGAGACTTTTCTTAGGGTATTCAAGTCACCCCAGATGTACCCATTTCTTGTTCTGGGTTCCTGGCTGCCTGCTATCCTTTAGTGTCTGTCATCCTGGCTGTGAGTCCCATCCAGCTTTGGCACCTGTGCCCGGGACTCACCGACTACAGCTCTGCCACCAGGAGGGGCTCAGACTAATTCAGCCAAGAAGCCACGTTTTGACCAACTCCCACTGACCAGGCTCCCCATTCCCCATCCCCAGTGCCACTTGCCACCTTCAGAACAACCTGGCCTGAGCTGTTATTAAACTTGATGACTGTGGATGAACTACAGTCCCTCACGTTTTGTGATTGAGAGCTCTTGAAGAAACCATACGTCGTGTGGCGCAGAAAACAGAAATAGAAGAGTAATTTTTATGTTACAAATAAGTACCTTCAGAAAAAGCAGACCCTCCAAAGGGAGGTGGTGGAGACACAGAGAGAAAGTGGGGGGTGGTGGTGGAGAAAATTTATGTCTTCACCTCTGTGTGCTTCTCCAAACAAGAATAGCATGCACAAGCTTCGGGGTTCACAGGCATTGAGTCAAGGTTCATGCTCCAGACAGGCTTGATAATAAACAACTCAGCCTTAGGCAAGTCATGTCTTTACACTGAATGGACAGAAAACCAGAAAGAATAAAAAAAAAATCTGCCAGTTATGGGCAAGAACAGGGTAAACTTTAAATTTGATCTTATTTGACTCTTTGCTTTACCTTTATTAATCATTTAATTAAGCTTAATCCAGGTGTAATTAAGTCTATTAACCCAACATAGCATCTCAATACACAGAAGTATTTTAAATCCAAAGAGCCACTTTCCCCCCTGCCCTGGACAGTCTGTGATTGCTTCTTTTTATTCAAGTCTGGTCAAAAAGAAAAAAAAATTAGTTTACTTCTTCCTTCTTGGAGGGAGTTTGATAATTCCATAATAAAAATCGCTTCATTTCAGGGGTACCCACATTTTGAAATTCACCAACTGATATGATTTTTTTTTTCATTTCATTTTATTTTATTTCTTTTCAGTGTTCCAGAAATCATTGTTTATGTACCACACCCAGTGCTCCATGCAATACATGTCCTCCTTAATACCCACCACCGGGCTCACGCAACCATCCCCCTCCAAAACCCTTAGTTTGTTTCTCAGAGTCCACAGTCCCCATGCTTCGTCTCCTGCTTCAATTTCCCCCAACTCACTTCTCTCCATCTCCCAACATCCTTGTGTTATTCTTTATGCTCCACAAATAAGTGAAACCATATGATAATTGACTCTCTCTGCTTGACTTATTTCACTCAGCATAAACTCTTCCAGTCCTGTCCATGTTGATACAAAAGTTGGGTATTCATCCTTTCTGATGGAGGCATAATACTCCATTGTATATATGTACCATACCTTCTTTTTTTTTTTTAAAGATTTTATTTATTTATTTGACAGAGAGAGAGAGAGATCACAAGTAGGCAGAGAGGCAAGCAGAGAGAGAGGGAAGCAGGCTCCCCGCTGAGCAGAGAGCCCAATGTGGGGCTCAGTCCCAGGACCCTGGGATCATGACCTGAGCCAAAGGCAGAGGCTTTAACCCACTGAGCCACACAGGCGCCCCTGGACCATATCTCTTTATCCATTAGTCTGTTGAAGGGCATCTTGGTTCTTTCCACAGTTTGGTGACTGTGGCCATTGCTGCTATGAACACTGGGGTACAGATGGCCCTTCTTTTCACTACATCAGTATCTTTGGGGTAAATACCCAGTAGTGCAATTGCAGGGTCATAGTAGTAGCTCTATTTTTAATTCTTAAGGAATCTGCACTATTTTCCGAAGTGGCTGCACCAACTTGCATTCTCACCAATAGTGTAAGAGGGTTCCCCTTTCTCCACATCCTCTCCAACACATGTTGTTTACTATCTGGGTCACAAATCAGGGCTCAGCTGATACCAAAAGACTGAGATTATTCCCTGCATATTCTCAGACCACAATGCTTTGAAACTGGAACTCAACCACAAGAAAAAGTTTGGAAGGAATTCAGACACTTGGAAGCTAAAGACCACCTTGCTTAAGAGTGTTTGGATCAATGAGGAAATCAAAGAAGAACTTAAACAATTCATGGAAACCAATGAGAATGAAGACACTTCGGTCCAAAACCCATGGAATACAGCAAGGTGATACTAAAGGGGAAATACACAGCCATCCAAGCCTCCCTCAAAAAAAATTGAAAATTCCAGAATATACCAGCTCTCTTTACACCTTAAAGAACTGGAGAATCAATAACAAATTAAGCCAACCCCACACATAAGAAGGGAAATAATCAAGATTAGAGCAGAGATCAATGAGATAGAAACTAGAGATACAGTAGAACACATCAACGAAACTAGAAGCTGGGTTTTTGAAAGAATCAATAAGATCGATAAACCATTGGCCAAACTAATCCAAAAGAAAAGAGAGAGGACCCAAATTAATAAAATTATAAATGAAAAGGGAGAGATCACAACTAACACCAAGGAAATAGAAACAATCATCAGAAAATATTATCAACAGTTATATGCCAATAAGTTAAGCAACCTAGAAGAAATGGATGCCTTCCTGGAAACCTATAAACTTCCAAAACTGAATCAGGAAGAAACTGATAACCTGAATAGACCAATATCTAGTAATGAGATTGAAGCAGTGAAAAACCTCCCAAAAAACAAGACCCCAGGACCTGATGGATTCCTTGGGGAATTCTACCAAACATTCAAAGAAGAAATAATACCTATTCTCCTGAAGCTGTTTCAAAAAATAGAAACAGAAGGAAAACTTCCAGACTCTTTTTATGAAGCCAGCACTACCCTAATCCCTAAACCAGGCCAAGACCCCACCAAAAAGGAGAATTTCAGACCAATATCCCTGATGAATATGGATGCCAAGATTCTCAACAAGATCCTACAGTACATTAAAAAGATTATCCACCATGACCAGGTAGGATTTATCCATGGGATGCAACAGTGGTTCAACATTCGCAAATCCATCAATGTGATAGAACAAATCAGTAAGAGAAGAGAGAAGAACCACATGGTCCTCTCAACTGATGCAGAAAATGCATTTGACAAGATACAGCATCCGTTCCTGATTAAAACGATTCAAAGTATAGGGATAGAACTCAACTTCATAAAATCTGTCTATGAAAAACCCACAGTGAATATCATTCTCAATGGGGAAAAGCTGACAGCCTTCCCTTTGAGATCAGGAACATGACAAGGATGCCCACTCTCACCACTGTTGTTCAACATAGTATTAGAGTCCTAGCAACAGCAATCAGACAACAAAAAGAATAAAGGTACTCAAATTGGCAAAGAAAAAGTCAAACTCTCTCTCTTTGCAATGACATGATACTTTATATGGAAACCCAAAAGACTCCACCCCCAGACTACTAGAACTACAGCAATTCAGTAATGTGGCAGGATACAAAATCAATGTACAGAAATTAGTTGCTTTCTTATACACTAACAATGAAAATATAGAAATGGAAATGAGAGAATCGATTCCATTTACTATAGCACCAAGAACCATAAGATACCTGGGAATAAACCTAACCAAAGAGGTAAAGGATCTGTACTCGAGGAACTACAAAACACTCATGAAAGAAATCGAAGAAGACACAAAAAGATGGAAGACCATTCCATGTTCATGGACTGGAAGAATAAACATTGTTAAAATGTCTATACTGCCTAGAGCAATCTATACTTTCAATGCCATTCTGATCAAAATTCCACCAGCATTTTGGAGCTGGAACAAACAATCCTAAAATTTGTATGGAACCAGAAGAGACCCGAATTGCTAAGGAAATGTTGAAAAAGAAAAACAAAACTGGAGGCATCATGTTGTCTGATTTCAAGCTTTACTACAAAGCTGTGATCACCAAGACAGCACAGTATTGGCACGAAAACAGACACATAGACCAGTGGAACAGAGTAGAGAGCCCAGATATGGACCCTCAACTCTATGGTCAAATAATCTTTGACAAAGCAGGAAAAAATATCCAGTGGAAAAAAGACAGTCTCTTCAATAAATGGTGCTGGGAAAATTGGACAGCTATATGTAGAAGAATGAAACTCGATCATTCTCTTACACCATACACAAAGATGAACTCGAAATGGATAAAAGAACTCAGCGTGAGGCAGGAATCTATCAAAATCCTAGGGGAGAACATAGGCAGTAACCTCTTTGACATCGGGCACAGCAACTTCTTTTAAGACGAGTCTCCAAAGGCAAAGGAAACAAAAGCGAAAATGAACTTTTGGGACTTCATCAAGATCAAAAGCTTCTGCACAGCAAAGGAAACAGTCAACAAAACAAAGAGGCAACCCACGAAATGGGAGAAGATATTTGCAAATGACAGTACAGACAAAGGGCTGATATCCAATATGTATAAAGAACTCCTCAAACTCAACACACACAAAACAGATAATCATGTCAAAAAATGGGCAGAAGACATGAAAGAGATAAAAGAAACATACAAATGGCTAACAGACACATGAAAAAATGTTCATCATCATCAGCCATCAGGAGATTCAAATAAAAACCCACACTGATATGATTTTTAAAAATTTTTTAAAGATTTTTATTCATTTGAAAGAGAACACAAGTGGGGGAAGGGGGTGGAGGGACTGAGGGAGAAGCAGACTCCCTGTGGAAAATGGAGCTTAATGCGGGACTTGATCCCAGGACCCTGGGATCATGATCTAAGCGGAAGGTAGATGCTTAATCCACTGAGCCATCCAGGTGCCCTGAAATGATTTTTTTTAAAGATTTTGTTTATTTATTTATCAGAGAGAGCCAGAGAGTGAGCACAGGCAGACAGAGTGGCAGGCAGAGGCAGAGAGGGAAGCAGGCTCCCAGGACGCTGGGATCATGACCTGAGCCGAAGGCAGCTGCTCAACCAACTGAGCCACCCAGGTGTCCCTGAAATGATTTTTTTTAATTGAGTGGCTAACATAGGTTTGACATTAAGAAATATATATATATGATAATTAAGGCCATTAGAAGACAAGAAAGAGATAAAAAATCTTGCCATTGACTACCATCATCTCTCAAAGGGGGGGTGTGTTCATATCAATAATTAGAAAGAAAGTTATTCCAGAATAACAAGAGCTCTTAATATTTAATCAATTTAGATTTATTCAAAACGTATCACATTGACCTTATTTTTACTGTTTTTCTCAGCACTGATTAGATTTCATGATCTGTCAGCATCTGTCCCAAGACTGGCATTTAGAAAGCACTGGCTTCTTTCCCCCTCCCCTTCTATCCTGGAAAGCACAGTGCAGAAGAAAAGCATGGCTTTGTTGTTCAAGAATAGACGTGATGGTTTTTTTTTCTCTTGTTCTTATGGTTCCCTGTGGAAGAAATACATTTGAGTCTTCCTTATGAAGAGTAAGGAAGGGGGAAAAAAAGAGAAAGCAAAGCAGGCAGCAGAGAGAACCAGTTCTCTTATTGAAAAAGTCTTAGAAATGCAAGCTAACATCTTTCCCTTGATTACCCTAGAGTCAATCAGTCAGAGATCTTACTAGAAAGGAAAGCAAGTGAAGCTTGGAACTGCTTGAAAGAAAAAAATTAGTAGCCCGAAGGCATAGACAGCAGATCACAGCTCAGACTGAGTTAAAATGCTGGTATCATACACAGGTTCTTGAATTTTATCAGTGTAGGATAACCCATTGTGAGAACAAGGATGGAAAAAGAAATGGATTTATATTAGTTTTGAAGAGTGTTTCTGTATGGATGATTGGCTTGGGTGTTTATTTAAAATTTATGTTTACCTGTAAAAACATAAAGGAAAATTGCTTCTAGAAGCGGGATAAGGCAGGACATGAATGAATAGAGCTTTTTTTTTTAAAAAAATTTAAATTCTTAAAATGGAAATGCACAATTATACATCCGAGTAGAACGAGACCAGGGCCATCATCTTGGATCAGAGGGAAAACAGCTACCTGTTCCTCCGATCCCTGTTTCTGCTGGGGGGCAACATCTCCAGGTATGGGGTGGGCATTGATGGGAAGCATCAGCTTCTGAAGCCCTGACTGTGGGAAACAGAGATGGGAGAGCTTTGTGAAAAGCCGCTCTCCAGCTTCCTCCCCTTTCCCCTTTCCAGTCGACTTTTCATGAAGATGAATGAATGGGAAATGCAGCTCATTGGCGTATTCTAGAAAGCCTGCCTATGGGATAATTTTTTTCTCACTCCACCTCCAGATGGTGTTTTTTGGCTACATGGTGTTCAGCATCCTCTTTGGCCTCCTGGCTGACAGATATGGCCGTAGGAAGGTAGGTTGGTCTTGAAGAATGACATGGGATTTTCTTTCGTGTTGATGTCACCACTGCTTTTCTTTAGTGGACATTTCTCTGTCCGTAACAGATAGAATGGGCGGAAATGTCCTTCTCTGACACTATGTGCCCTAATGCCAGGCTTGTCTTCTTGCTTTCTCGTCTTTTCCTGGCATACCTGTCCTCCTACCTGGTCTCTGTCAAACGGGAATGGAACTGGTGGGTGTGCATGGTTAGAAAATCTTAGAATGTAGAGACTGACACATAGAAACATAAGCAGCTTCACATTAGTTAACTTTGGTATAGCTTTGAAACTCAGCCGCTTGCTCAAGGTCACATACCTACTAAGATTAAACAATAAGGTCAAAACCTATTAGAAGCCTAGGTCTAGCTCTTTTTTTTTCCCTTGTCTGGTTTCTGGTAGGGAAGGCCTCCTTAAGCATAAGCACAAGGGAACAAGCCCCAAAGGAAAATAATTACAGAATTGGCTGTATGTTTTGAAGTACACTAAGTAAATATCATAGACATTCATAAATTTCATACTGAAAACACAAGTATTAAAAAAATGTAAAAAGCACAAGAAGACATTTTTACGCAAAAAATAAAAATGGTCAACATTTCTTGAAAAACATTTGACAAGGCAGGAAAAAATATCCAATGGAAAAAAGACAGTCTCTTCAATAAATGGTGCTGGGAAAATTGGACAGCTATGTATAGAAAAATGCAATCGAAAGGAAAATATTAGAAGGTATGAATTTTGGGGTATCAAATCCATAAGGATTTTTTTCTCTTTTTGGAGAAGGCTACAAGTGTAGAGACACCTTCATGTCGTATTGGTCCAGGTTTTCTGACCATCGGTTTGGCAGGATGAATCAAGAACCTGGAGAATACCCATTCTCCTAGTCTGATCATTTTCATTCCGGAAATCTAGCCCGATTAGAGCATCAGAGAAGCATAGAGATTATGTACATTACCACAGCTAACAGTAACCGTGAGAAAAGCTCATCATTCAACCACAGGGGAAGGGCTTATGTACAATATTACCTGCACTACAGTATCTCCTTCCACTGGAATATTTTACAGCCATGAAAAAATATATTTTTCCCTTTCAAGCAAGGAAAATAGGATAAAAATATGTTAACAAGTCTTTTCTGGGGGGTTGGGAAATCAAGCAAGATAGAAATATTTTTGTTTTTCTCTTTTTCTTCCATATTCTCTACTGTGAATTTGCATTAGTCTTATAATTAGGGGAAAAGCAAATACCTTAAATTTTCTCCTCATCCCCATCCCAACACAACACTTCCCTGTACTCCTAATGAGGGCAGGGTTTTTCATCCTGATTTACAAATTTGGGCTCCTATTGCCTGTTAGGGTGGATGCAGTGGGGCAGTGTCGAAGAACGGTCGAAATTTGGAATGTCTGGGCTTTCAGGCAGCACAGTAGTGTGGACTATGTTATTTGATGATTGTGAGAGATCGGTGAGCTCCCCGTAGAATTAGCTCCTCTGAGAAGCAAACCTTCGGATGAAAATTAAAAATCACCTTCAGAAGGTAAATGGTCTCCCATTAGTTTCTTCCAAAGAGGCAGGTCCCACTAATATGTCTCCTTTGGTTGCTTTAGATTTTGCTCATCTCGTTCCTGTGGGGAGCGTACTTCTCCTTGCTGACCTCTTTCTCTCCGTCGTACATCTGGTTCGTCTTCCTGCGGACGATGGTGGGCTGTGGCGTGTCTGGCCATGCACAAGGGTAAAGACCTCACCGAGAGGAGGCTTGAGAGAGAAATGTGTACACCCCCAGTTACTTACACAGATGTGGTTGTTCATGGGCCAATAGCACCAAAGAGCTGTAAATGTATAAGACTTGACTTGTGCTAATTATTTTTAAGCTCCTTATTTTTTTAAATTTTTCTTGAAGTGATGGCTGCTAATTCCACTAGGAGCTATTTGCTCATCAAAATGACCCGGGGCTAATAATACATTATATGTTAATTTAAAAAATTTAAAAATTAAAAAAAAAACCCAAAACCCAAAACAAAACAAAAATGATGTTTGATGGTGAGGCTAGCAGAGGGCACTAGAGGTGAATGCGTTTAAATTGTTTTGTCCCTAAGGCTGATCTTTATTTTGTTAGACTAAATGCCAAGCAAAAGTGCCATAGGAGGCCAGTAACACGGTCTTTTCGTTCCTTGAGAATGTGTTGGAAGACTTGTTTGACCAGAACCACCTTTAACATTGAGGAATAACCATATCATTAATTTATTTGTTTTTAAAGATTTTATTTATTTATTTGAGAGAGAGAGAGAGAGAGCGAGCGAGCAAGCATGAGCAGGGGGAGGGGCGGAGGGCGAGGGAGAAACAGAGTCCCCACTGAGGACAGACCCCGATGCCGGACTTGATCCCATTACTATGGGGTTATAACCTTGAGCCGGCTAAGCCACCCAGGTGCCCAAGGAGTCGCCATTTTAAAATGCCATTGCCCTGTGACTGAAGACTGTGTCTAAGTCCATTTGCAAAGCAGGGGGAGGCCGCCGAGAGAGATGGCGGCTGCAGGTCCTTCTCTGCCCTAGGATAAGTACACAAAGTCTCGTGCCTGGAGAGGTGTCCGTTGAATGGTCAGCAGCTCCGGAGCCTCCCTTAGATTCACAGAGCCCTCAGCCTACTCTCTCCTGGGTGCCGTGGAGCAGGTTACCCTTAGGATGTATTAGGAGATATCAAAGCACCCAATCTTTACCTTAATGTGTTGTGGAAAGACTGTCCCTCCCCGGGGCATAAATTAAACCTGCTCTGAGCTTTGGAGCCCTACAGGAGTAGAAGTTAGCTTGACATTTAAAACATCCCTCAGGAACCAGCCCGATAAATATGTTAAGAAAGCCCAAACCCTGGCTAATAATTGCAACAGGGAAGAGCAATTAGAAAACGGAAGGGAGTTTGATTTTATTTATTTGTCTATTCACAAAATTAATTAGAAGCCTGTGCTTGGACTGCCACCATCCGCTCTGGCCATCGAGTTACTTCCTTTCAGGTGTATTCTAATTTCCCAAGTATGTTTTATAAAGGGTTTGGCAAAAACACTTTTCAATTTTTGGGGGGGGGGGCGCGGAATAAGGCTCCTTCCCTTAAATGGTAGAAGGTTGAAAATAACTTTGAGAAGAAGCATGTAAACAGAAGGGCAATTGCAAGTTTCTTTTTCTCTTATGTGGATTTTAGCTGTTCACAATCATACAGCAAAACATAATTGTTTAGGAAAAACTTCTGTTTTCCTTTACACACTCACACTCAGTACTTGTGACAAAGCTTCACTTTTTTTTTTTCCCCTTAAGAGAGAGCACACGCCAACAGGGGTTTGGGGAGGAGGCAGAGGGAGTGGGAGAATTTTAAGCAGGCTCTACTTGGAGCCGCACGTGAGGTACCATCTCACGACCCTGAGATCATGACCTGAGCTGAAATCAAAAGTCGGTCACTTAACCCACTGAGCCGCCCAGGCAACCTGACAGATCTTCACTCCTAACACTAAATGTGCAGGTTATTTGCACACAGGCTAATTCTCTAACACCAGGTGGTTGTTCTAGAGATTAGTTCAATTCTTCCTAACGGGAGTTTGCTCAGACCCCTCCCCACCCCCAGGTTTAGGCTCAGTCCCACGAGGCTATCACCTACCTCAGACCCCAATCATAAGCAGTAGGTCCCCAGGCTATCCACACCTTCTGTCTGACTTGTTACAAATGCAAGTTGCCCCAGATCCTTCTATGGACTCCATAAATGGCCAGAGCAGCTCCCAGGACCCAGGCAAACAGTCTACCTATGCCTGCAGGTGTAGTACAAAGGAGATTTTAGAGGAAACAGGTGAACGGCCGGATGAAGAGAGGTACACAGGGCAGGGTCTGGAAGGGTCCTAAGAGCAAGAGCTACTGTTTCTATGGAGTCCGTGGCACATCACCCTCCCAGCGCACAGACGGGCTCGCCAGCCTGGAAGCTCGCCAAACCTTGTATGTTCGAGCTTTCTATGGAGGCCTCATCATGGAGGCATCAAATCATTTTCTAATCCCTCTCCTCTCTCCAGGGGGTGGAGGACAGGGCGAGACATTCCAAGATTCTAATCGTGGTTTGGTCTTTTAAGATGAGGCCCCATCTAGGCACTCACCAAGAGCCATCTCATGAGAACAAAGGATGCTCCTTTGGACCAGGAAGCCCAAGGATTCTAGGTGTTCTATGTTAGACAATGGGGTCAAAGACCAAATCTCAGCAGGAACCAGGAGCTGAGAGCAGTATATATATATTTATTTCACAATGATGAAGTCTATGTTTTTTTCATTTTTTATCTCTGTGACAAGAAAAGTTATGATTTTTCAAGTCATTTTCTTCGATAAAAACAAAAATTATTCTGTTCCCCTTCCCTTCCTGTTTAGGCTAATCATAAAGACTGAGTTTTTGCCTACAAAATATCGAGGCTACATGCTCCCGTTGTCTCAGGTAAGATAAAATAGGAATTCTACTTGGGCTTCTGACCCTAGAGGATGTGATACCCTTGGTTTTGCTTCTGGCTGGTTGACTCTCGGGTTAGCACACTCTATATCTTGCTTGGTGTTAACTAAAGAGCACTGGGAAGGCTGGATGCCAGGGGTCCCATTTCAAGGTGTCCTCAGCCAGGACTTTTGTCACCCAACAGTAGCATTTAGAACACAGTAGCCTCTTCCAGGAAACATTTTGGTGGCTGGTCTCAGTGGAATGATGGAAGCTCAGGCATGCATCTGGGATGGACTTTCTCTTCCCCACTGAGTCTTCAGTAGGGGGACATACCTACTACCCCTCTTTAGAACAGCCTATCTCCCCTCCAGGCTTTCTAGTGTCTTTGGGGCCACAACTGGCCCATGCCTGTGGGGACATGCCCTAAGTGCCTTGTCCAGCTGAACCATTTATCCAGGAGACTGGAATGCTCCCAAGCCTGCCGCAGGCCCTGCTGGCCGAGGAGGAGAGGTTTTGCGTCAGAAGCTATGTAACTCAATCTAGGTGTCCTTGATGTCTCCGATGTCATTAGTGTCCAAAAGCCCTGTCAGGGGCCCACGAAAAAGAAAGCTCTTCTCACTGAAACATATATTTAGCAATAAATTAAGCAGTAGGAGAATACTTTAAGATTTATTTTAAAATTTTCTAATACTCAATGAAGGCAACAAAAAATGACAAAGAACGTAACAAACACTGTATGCTAACTCTTTATATTTCTCCTGTTTTTCTGATCTTTGTTAAGATAGACAGATGCATGGGGCGCCTGGGTGGCTTAGTGGGTTAAAGCCTCTGCTTTCAGCTCTGGTCATGATCCCAGAGTCCTGGGATCGAGCCCCACATCGGGCTCTCTGCTCCGCAGGGAGCCTGCTTCCTCCTCTCTCTGCCTGCCTCTCTGCCTACTTGTGATCTTTGTCTGTTGAATAAATAAATAAAATCTTAAAAAAAAAAAAAAGACAGGTGCAGACACTTTTAATACTTAGCATTGGATTTTATCCTTCTTTTTGCACCAATTTGCATTTGTGTTATTTTATTTTACTTTATTTTTTTTTTATTATGGTCCGCTAGCCACCATATAGCACATCATTAGTTTTTGATGTAGTGTTGAAGATTCATTAGTTGAGTATAACACCCAGTGCTCATCACAACACATGCCCTCCTTAATACCCATCAGCTGACTACCCTATCCCTTCACCCTCTCCCCTCCGAAACCCTCAGTTTGTTTCCTGGAGTCCATAGTCTCTCATGGTTCGTCTCCCTCTCTGATTCCAGCCCCTCTTTGGTTTTCCCTCCCTTCCCCTGTGGTCCCCATGCTATTCCTTACGTTATACATATGAGTGAAACCATATGATAATTGTCTTTCTCTGCTTGACCTATTCGGATTTTATCCTTAACGGAATTTCACGGGCGTGGGCATATTAAGCTCATCTGTGGACATTGTCTCTTCTACCTGCCATTAACTCCATGGCATGCTTCCTGGTTGTGTCTTCTCCTTGCTAGTCTTATTTTCCTCCTCTCCTTGGATCATCTAATTGACTCCAGTGGTTTTAGTTACCTATATCTGTAAGCCCCAATATCTTTACCTACAACCAAGAGCATCTCCTTGAGTTTCAGACGCAGATAGAGCCAATAGCCTAAGGGAGAGTCCCTTGACTATCGCTTCAGAAATACAACACGGATAGAAATGAGCTGTTCATTTTCCCCTGAAATGCCTTATTTCCACGTTTCCACTCTCAGCTAGTAGTAAATATGGTCTCCTCGGTCATCTGGGCCACAAACTCAAGAGCCATCCCGGACCCCCTCCTGTGCCATCACCCCTATTCAATCCTTACCAAGTCCTGCTGATTCATCTCTTATTGATGAACCCCCAACTGCGGTGTCCATCAGCAAACCCTGTCACTTTTACCTCTAATATCTGTGCCAAATCACCAGTTATAAAATTTTTTTGCCACTTCCCTACTAAAATTATTTTTAAAAAATATTTTATTTATTTATTTGTCAGAGAGAAAGATAGCAACAGGAAGAGGGAGAAGCAGGGAACCCGATGGGGGACTCGATCCCAGAACCCTGGGATCGCGACCTGAGCCGAAGGCAGATGCTTAACTCACTGAGCCACTTAGGCGGCCTCCCTACTAAAATTCTTGTCAGTGACCTGTCACCTGCTATCTGGTCCATCACAGCGGCTTACTGCTAGTCATCTTATTTGTTGCCTCCCCAGAAAGCGCTTCCCTGATCACTCCCCATGACATTACTTTTTTGTCATAGCCCTTAGTGCTTTCTGAAATAATCCTGTTCAGTTTTTGTAATTGAAATCTTTAGTGATAAAATAATCATCCCTTTGTCACCCCTTAATTCGTCACCCACAAAGGGTCTTTTATTCTATTGTCTTCTCTCCATTTCTGTGAGGTGGAATGGAGTTGTCATTTTGTTTCCATCTCCCAGCGGGGAGAGAATGCTTAGGCTAACACTTGGAATCATTCCAATTCCCAAACCTAATGGTCCCAGCCATAATGGGCTGCCATCTTGTTTGTTGATATACAGTGATGTTCAAGATACATTTTTCAGTACAAAAAGCAATACTTATACTATGATGCCATTTGTGAAAAAAGAGAATGAGATATATCCTTACTAGCTTATATATGCTTCGAGCAGCTTTGGAAGGACCCAAGAGATTGGTAATATTGATTTCTTCTTAGAAGAGAACTGGATGGCAAAGAAGCAGGAGAGGAAGAGAGTATTTTTAGTGTTTTCCTTTGTGCCTTTTGAGTTACGAACAAGTTAATCTTTTATTTATTCAATAGGGAAAAATGTCAATGTCTCCAATTTTTAAAACTGTGGTGCTAGTACTGACACCTTGTATAGCTGAGCCTCTCATTTATAGACAAGCAAACTGAGCCGTGGAGAAGTGAGGCGATGTTCCCTGTTCATCCAGGTCCTGGAGCTAGTGCTGGGAGTAGAACCCGGACCTGGCCTCCTTAAAGACCCTCTTTCACCTCATCCTCTTATACTGAAATGCTCCTGAGAGAGGCAGGGTTGAGCACACTTGATAAGGGGAATTGTGAATGTTTTGTTTTCAAGAAATTATTATACCCCACATGGGGCTCGAACTTACAACCTCAGATCAAGAGTCACCTGCTCCACCAAGGAGCCAGGCAAATGCCCTGATAGGAGGAATTGTAACCTCTCATCCTCTCCCCAGGTTTTCTGGCTGGCTGGCTCCCTGCTTATCATCGGCCTGGCCTCCGTGGTCATCCCCACCATCGGGTGGCGCTGGCTGATTCGCATCGCCTCCATTCCAGGCATCATCCTCATCTTGGCCTTCAAGGTGAGGACGTTCGTTCATGGGCTCCCTCTGGTCCTCTCCTCCAGCTGGCCCAAGGGTCTTTTCACCCCACAAGTATCAGCCTCACTTCTGCCTCTTTCCTTCACTCAGGACTGTCTCAGTCCACTTCATCCCTCCCCTCTGTTAGCCTGCCTTCAGATCGTTTATTGCTGGAAGTTTCGTCTCACAGCGACACCACACTTGAGTTGACCCTTCTCTTACCTTTGGTGGTTGGAGTCTGACGCGTGGCACACATTCCCAGGCCACTACAGGCCAGCTATTTTGTCCTCCTGCTCTCCCTCTAATCCACAGAATCAACCTCTTCCTTAGGTTCCGGTAGGATTACCCTCATCGTTCAAAGATGGGTCTGGCACCGCAGTGAACTGGAATCTGATGTGTGTGTGTGTGTGTGTGTGTGACCTAACACTACAGAATCAGAGAATTTCATATTTCACAAGTGTCCTCGGAGGGCATTTATTTCATACCCCAACCACAAACACACATCCAGAACACTCCGGCTTTGGACACTTTCAGACTCAAGACTTTATGGGCGACATCCTATGTCCATCCGCAGGCAGGCCTAGTTCTTAGGAGGTCCTTTCTGATGCGGAGGGGACCCTGCCTCCTCATGAATTTACCTGCAGCCTTAATAGTTCTCCCTGAAAATCCAGAGGTCTAGCTTCTACATGATATCCCTCCAAATGGTTAAGAAATCTAGCCCAATCGGAGCTTTCCTTCTTTGAATGAAGCAACACCATGACCTTCAACTCTTTCTCCTGACACCTGATCCCAGAGCCCTGTCCATTTTTTTCTGGATGAGCCCATTGGTCCGTGTCTTCTCTGCAGTGAACCGTTGCTTGCTGTCCCAGCCAGAGCGGCAGGTGCCTGGTTCCAGGGGCTTGGTGGGCCCCGGGCCCTCCAGGAGCAGCCCTGCCTGCCTTGGCTGGTGCAGTTAGAAACAGACTGTCCTGGCCCCATTCCCCTAGACGAGTGGTTTCACCCCATGAATATGGCGTATCTCCTAGGGCCCTGTGGAAGAGTAAACAAAGTAGTGCATACGACTCTCTTCGTGAACCTGGAACACGAACAGTGTTCAACGTGTGTGAGCCATGTAGCTATGTTATTACCTTTATAAAAATTATTATTTTGAATATTGGCCTGTCCTTGGATTGATGACACTCACACCGAGTATATGCCAGGCTCCGCATGAGGTTCCAAGGCTAAAAGTAAGCATAGGATAGGGTTCTTGCCGTCAAGGAGTGCCCGCCGGTGGGCGAGAGATAGATGCGAACGCAAAGGGTGATGGTACCTTGCGGGACTCGGCAAGCGCGGTCGCAGCGTTGGTCCTGTGGGCGCTCAGGGGAGAGAGCGATTTGTTCCAGTGGGGTGATGCTGTTGAATTTGGCCGTGGGGGATGGAACAGCCTGCATCGCGGAGGGCCGGAGAGTGGGGCAAGGGCACGTGGGCAGAGCTCAGGCGTCAGCCCAGCCACGAAGGTGTGAAATGCAGAAAGGAAGAACCCGCCCAGGGAGTGGGTCGAGGTGATTCTCAAGGTCCCAGCCTCCATGGAGGCCTGTCTTGTTAGGTAGGTATGTATGTATTTATATTTATTTACTTATTTGAGAGAACGCGAGAGCACGAGCGGGAGGGAGGGGCAGAGGGAGCAGGACAGACAGACCTGCTGAGCTGGGAGCCTGACATGGGGCCTGATCCCAGGACCCGAAGATCTTGACCTGAGCCAAAGTTTGTTCTTCATTGACTGAGCCGTCCAGGCGCACCAGCCTGTAGTGCTGTCTGAGTACAGCCTTCAGTGATGGGCGGGCGGAGGGTCCGGCTTGTCAGGCGTGGTGCTCCCGGTCGTGGGCGCTCGGGTCCCTGCCATGGTCATGCTGTGGGCTGGTGCCTGGGGGGAGGCCGGGGTGCCAGGGCAGTAGAGTGGCCCTGGGGCGGCTGTTTACCAAGTGGATGTAAGAATTTCCTTGCAATAACGAGTAGGCTGGGCTCAGTATGGGGGCTGTATTGTCAAGACGGGACTACAGTAAGGGGGACATGACCCTATTTGGTCCAGACCATCAGCTTGCTGCTCCTCTGTCTCCGGAAACTGGGGCGTGTGACTATACAGCAGTAATTGTGGAACCCCTGGGGTCCGCAGCACTTGAACTCTGATGTTCTTTCCTTCTGTGCCAGTTTATTCCTGAGTCCGCTCGCTTCAACGTCTCCACTGGGAACACTCAGGCTGCCCTTGCCACCCTGCAGTACATCGCCAAGATGAACCGCTCGGTCATGCCAGAGGGGAAGCTAGTGGAGCCCATCCTGGTAAGTTCTCAGCGGGGAGGTCTTCTCTCCCCCACCAGAAATCCCCTCAGTCCTAGAAGGGCAGAAGGGAGGGGAACTTTGCTTTCTAGCCCCACCCCAAAAGGAGGAGGGAGAAGTGCAGAGTGGACTGGGACTAAATCCAGCTCCTTGGAGAGCCAGTGGCCCTAGCAAGTTACTTGCCTTAGCTTTCCTCATCGATGAAATGGGAATAATATCTACCTTGCAGAGCTAGTCACGTGACTTGGCATCTTTGTTTATAGGTGAGAGATTGTTTTATAATTTTATTTTCTTGTACTGGTCTTATAAATGATGTAAATCATCAGTGATCTCAAATTTAGAAAACCTCATTAAATGGTTTCTTTTTTTTTTTTTTTTTAAGATTCTATTTATTTGTCAGAGAGAGAGCGCATAAGCTGGGAGAGCAGCAGGCAGAGGGAGAGGGAGAAGCAGGCTCCCTGCTGAGCAAGGAGCCTGATGTGGGACTCGATCCCAGAACCCTGGGATCAGGACCTGAGCCGAAGGCAGATGCTTAACCCACTGAGCCACCCAGGAATCCCTAACTGATTTCTTAAGACACAATTTGGCATTTACATTCTACTGGGCCCAGGGCTCTTAACGTCAATCTGAAATCAGTTCTTATACCAGCCCTGACCACGAACCTATAGGTGGGTCAGTCACAGGCACCAGTGGTACCTTCCCCACCTGTCCCGCCAACTCAGCAACACTTTATGTAAGATAGAAACTCATCTCTTGGTTGTGGCTGGAATATGGTTATAGAGGTGAAATTTGCCCCTAAAGTCACTTATGCCGAATATTTATTTTGAGGGGAGCAGTGGGGGATAACAAGAGGGTGTTACATGGAGGAGTTTTTAAAACTATGATTTAATTTATGTAAAGGTTAGAGTCCACTTTTGTTTAAGACTTTTGATTGAGTCCATTTTGGTAGTGTATATATTTTAGAAAATTGTCCAGCTCATCTAGGTTTTCAAATTTGTTGATACAAGGTTGTTCCCAGTGTTCTCTTAGGAGTTTCAAAAATCTGCTGCATATGTCCCATCTTTCATTTTCATGCTGTGTATTGTGACTTCTCTCTTTTTTCTTGGTCCTCTTACGTTTGTGTATTAACTTCAAAGAACGGGGCGCCTGGGTGGCTCAGTGGCTTAAGCCTCTGCCTTGGCTCAGGTCATGATCCCAGGGTCCTGGGATGGAGCCCCACATCATCAGGCTCTCTCCTCGGTGGGGATCCTGCTTCCCCCTCTCTCTGCCTGCCTCTCTGCCTACTTGTGATCTCTATCAAATAAATAGATAAAGTCTTTTAAAAAAACTTCAAAGAACAAGGGCTCTTTTTGTTGTTGTTCTCTTTATTGATTTTGTGTGTGTGTTCTCCTTTAGCTTTTTATGTTTTTCTAGCTTCTTGAGTTCAGTACTTAGCTCATTTATGGTCAGTCTTTTTTATTTTTAATGAAGTATTCAGCTGCATTTAGCAAGCTTTATTACAGAGTAATTTTATTTTTATTTCTCTTTGGTAACTGATCTGAGTTTCTCTTTAACCAGTGAGTTATCCATTAACACTCCTTTTTATTGTTTGTTTCTAATTTAATTTCATTTTGGTCAGAGGATATTCTCAATTATTTGGAATATTGGAGATTTTTCTGTTGTTCTCTACATAGTCTTTTCACTGATGTTCCATGTGTGCTTAAAAAGCATGTGTTCTCATTGAGTATATATGTTTTGTTATATACTGTTAATTATGCCATATCAATCTCTTGTGCTAGATTTTTCCTGGCTGAGCTAACAGTTTTTCAATAAGATGATGGCTTTGTTCCTTCCTCCGTATAGTCCTGACAGTTTACTTCATATATTTTGAGGATCTCTTATTGCTTCCTAACATATGATTGGCTTAGTCTTGTGGATTAACCTTATTATGCTGTTATTTTGTACGGGTTTGGGCCTTAAATTTTATTTTCTCTTATGTTCATATATTGACATAAGAGGTTAGGTTAGGTTAACATCTTTCCTGATGTCTCTTTTTTCCAGACCTTCACTTTTAACTTTTCTTTGTTGCTTTGCTTTAAAATAATTTCTTGTGTATATATAGCTGATCTTTATTTTTTTCACTCAGTCTGCTATTCTGGGTCTTTTAGTAATGGATTTGATCCATTTATATCTATTGTGATTACTCACATATTTGGACTTCTGCCATTTTATTTTATATTTCCTCTTAACCATCTCTTTCATTCTCTCCTTCCCTACCTTTTATTAGAGTGAATCAGTTTGCTTTTCTCCCCTCCTCCTTCCTGTGCTTTCTTCTACTGGTTTGGAATTTGTTCACTCTTTTTCTTTTATTACATATTATTATTATTATTATTATTATTACTATTGTTATATAAGAATATATATTATAGCCCTTAAATATTGAAAATGTGTACCCACAATGTCTTTATTTGTATCTTTATTTGCTGTCTGAACAATACAAAGCCCTTGAAGATGTTCTGATCTGCCCTAGTCTCATCTTCCAGATTATTTTTGTCTTCTGTTTTTGTTTCGTGTTGTTCATAAGTTTCCCTAAGTTAGACATTATTTTCTAAGCAGGTACCTATTTAGATTTAGATTTGTCTTTTTCAGTGGTTTCAAACTTACTTTTTACAGCATTTTGGTATCCTTCTCCCTTCTGTTGGGCTAATTTGGTTTCATACTTTTTATTTAGCTTTGTCATACTAGCTTTGTCATATCTAAATGGCTAACCAGTTGTGCTCATATATTTTACTGAATAATCCAACCTTTGTATATTTGAGTCTATTTTTGAATTCTATTTTGTGTTCTAATGACAGATTTGTAGATTCATGTATATATGGGGACTTAATATAATAAAGAGGGCATTTCATGTTGTTGGGAAAAGGATATAGGTTAATTGTTGGTTCAGTGTGACATGTTTAATTACAGTATTTTCCATATCTAGTAGGGTAAGTCCCCCTTGTCAAAATTCTTTTTCAGAATTTTCCAAGTTGTTTTCACAGTCCTATTTTTCTAGAACAACTTTGAAGTCACTTTATAAACATCTTCTTCTCCTAATTTCCCCCTAAAACCTAGAAGGGCTTAATTGGGATTGTGTTGAAATTATTAGTTAATACCTAAAGAGAATTGATACCTTTATAATATTAAATATTTTTATTTTGATAAAACTATGTTCCCAATCTCCAAGTCTTTTTATTTATATTCCTCAACAACATTAAAAAAACAAAAACAAAACAAAAAAACCACCCAAAAACCAAGACAAAAAACTCTTATTGGAAGACTGAATTTCCCGAGGGAAGAGTTCTCCTTATATGTTTTTTATCTCTATTTTTGTTCTCTTTTTTCTAATGTACATTTTTAATTTGATGCTTAAGGAAAACCCTATGAGGTAGGCAAATACTATTAATTTTTGCATTTTATTTATATATATTTTTTGATTTTTTAAATATTTACATCCAATTAGCCAATATATAGTACTTTCATTTGTCAAATTAAGAAACTGATCTCAGAAAAGAAAAGGGAGGAATCCAAGATTCTAAAGTGAGTACAGTTGACTCTTGAACAAAACAGGGGTTAGGGATACTGACTCCCCATGAATTTGAAAATCCATGGGTTAATTTTGACTCCTCAAAAACTTCATTAATAGCCTCCTATTGATCAAAGGCCTTCTTGATAACATAAATAGTTGTTTAACATATATTTTGTATGGGCAGCACCTGGGTGGCTCAGTTGGTTAAGAAACCGCATCCTGATTTTGACTCAGGTCATGATCTCAGATCATGCTTGACATGGAGCCTGCTTAAGATTTTCTCTCTCCCTCATCCTCTCCCCCTCTCTCCTACTCTCTCTCTCCCAACAAAATAAAAACTATATCTTGTATGTAGTATGTATTACATACCGTATTCTTATAATAAAATAACCTAGAGAACAGAAAATGTTAAGAAAATCATAAGGAAGAGTAAATACATTTTCAGTACTGTGCTGTATTTATATAAAAAAAAAAAATCCACATTTAAGTAGACCTGCACAGTTCAAACTCATGTTGTTCAAAGGTCAACTATAATTTATTTTTCCAGGTGTGGTTTTTAAAAAATTTTAATTCCAGTATAATTAGTGTACAATGTTATAGTACTAAGAGGTATACAATATAGTGATTCAACAATTTTTGTACTTACTCATTTCTCATCATGATAAGTGTACTCTTAATTTCCTTTGCCTATTTTACCCATTCCTCTACCCCCAACCTTCCCTCTAGTAACCATCAGTTTGTTCTCTATAGTTAAGAGTCTGTTTTTTTGGTCTCTTTTTTTCTTTGTTCCTTTGCTTTATTTCTTAAATGCCACATTTGAGTGAAATGATATGGTATTTGTCTTTCTCTGACTGATTTTTTCACTTAGCATTATATCCTCTAGTTCTATCTATGTCATTACAAATGGCAAGATTTCACTCTTTTTTATGGCTGAGTAATACTTCACCATATATTTACACCACCACTTCTTTATCCATTCATCTATGGTTGGATACTTGGGTTGCATCCATAATTGGGCTGTTGTGAATAATGCTGCAATAAACATAGGGGTGCTATATATTTTCAAACTAGTGTTTTCATATTCTTTGGGTAAATACCTAGTAGTGATGTCATCTTTGGAGATTGTTTCTTTGCTGTATAGAAGCTTTTTATTTTGATGTAGTCCCAGTAGTTTATTTTTGCTTTTGTTTCCCTCATCTTAGGAGACATATCTAGAAAAATCTTGCTATGGCTGATGTCACAGAAATTACTGCTTTTGCTCTTTTCTAGGATTTTTATGGTTTCCTATCTCACATTTAGGTCTTCATTCCATTTTGAGCTTATTTTTGTGTATGCTGAAAGAAAGTGGTCCAGTTTCATTCTTTTGCATGTAGCTGTTCATTTTTCCCAAAACCCTTTGTTGAAAGACTTTTTCCCATTGCATATTCTTGCTTCCTTTGTCAAAGATTAATTGACCATATAATTGGGACTTTACTTCTGGGCTCTCTATTCTGTTCTGTTGATCTATGTGTCCATTTTTGTGCCAGCACCAGACTGTTTTGACTACTATAATGTTGTAGTATATCTTGAAATTGGGGATTGTGATACCTCTGGTTTTGTTCTTTTTCAAGATCACTTTGACTCTTCAGGGTCTTTTGTGGTTCCATACAAATTTTAGGATTATTTGTCTAATTCCTTGAAAAATGATGTTGATATTTGATAGGGATTATATTCAATCTATAGATTTCTGTGGATAATATAGACATTTTAACAATATTTGTCCTCCTAATCCATGAGCATGGATATCGTTCCTTTGCTGGTGTCATCATTTTGAAGTGTACAATTCAGTGGTATCAAATACATCCAGAATTTTGTCATCATCCTGAACAGACACTCTCCTAGGCAGTAACTCCTCACTCCTGTTCACACCCAATCCCTGGTAACTTCTACTTGCTGTTTCTATGAGTTTGCCTATTCTCTATTTCATATAAGGGGCATTATGCAGTACTGTGTCTGGCTTATTTCACATTGCAGCCTGAAACAGGTGTTCACTAATGCTCATCTCACGGTGGCATCCCCTTTGAGACACTGCAAACCTCTGCACCACCGGGCTCGATTGCCTGCTAGTCCCCCTGGATAATAGTGGCTTTTCCATCCAGTCTCTCCCCCTTCCTTCCTTCCTTCCTTCCTTCCTTCCTTCCTTCCTTTCAGATTTTATTTATTTGACATAGAGAGAGAGATCACAAGTAGACAGAGAGGCAGG
The DNA here is from genome assembly GCA_004024625.1 of Mellivora capensis. NCBI lineage: Eukaryota > Metazoa > Chordata > Mammalia > Carnivora > Mustelidae > Mellivora > Mellivora capensis. The sequence goes on from PISX010001743.1 coordinate 133,640, forward strand.
CAGAGAGAGAGAGGAGGAAGCAGGCTCCCTGCCAAGCAGAGAGCCCAATGTGGGACTCGATCTGGGGACCCTGAGATCATGACCTGAGCCAAAGGCAGAAGCTCAACCTACTGAGCCACCCAGGCGCCCCAGTCTCTTTCTTTCACGCTGCCCCCTCTTGCCCCAAGCCCTGTGATGTTATCCAGCACAACACTGTCAGACAAGTGTTCTTCAAGCTCCAATACCACGCCTTCTGTTCAGGACCCTTCAGTGCCTCCCCCACACTGCCCCTCTCAGTACCTGACTGTGGGTGAAGCCCCAAATCCTTGTCCTGACATTGAAGGTCTTCCACAATCTTTATCAATCAGCCTTTGCCTCCTTAGATCCGTGGCTAAGTGCAGATTTTGGTAAGAGGAGGATTGACAGAATACAAAGATGCTGGACATATGACCAAGCAAAAGGCATCCCCAGAGAGGTTGGGAATGACATAAACAGGGACACCAGCAGTACAGAGAAAAGCTGTAGGTTCTCACCAGGGCTGGCCTGCCTGTGGGAGAGGCTGTTCTTCCATTTTGTCCCCCTCCTGGTTTATTAAGTTGTAACTGACACACGACGTGGTGTAAGTTTAATGTATACAGTGTATTGATTTGATACATTTGCATATTGCAAAATGATAACTGCCATAGAGTCAGTCAACACCTCCATCATATCACACAATTACCATTTCTTTCCTTTTTTTTTTTTTTGTGGTGAGAACATTTAAGAGAGACTCTCTTAACAACTTCAAGATATATGATAAAGTATTGTTACTGTCCTAAATTGGGGAGACTCAATTCTGGTAACAACAACCTTCTCTCCTCCACCCCTGTCTAGTCTCCATCTTCACGTTCCCCATCCTTCACCCTCCCCCTTACATCCTTCTCCTTTTTCCCCCTTCGTCTTCTTCCTGCTTTCCTCCCTTGCCCGCAGCTGACAGCTTCCATCCACATGCCCATCTGATGGGCTTCTCCTTTATGATTGTCTCTCATGCGGGGGCCCTGTGGGTACAGAGCTACAAGCCAGAGACCCTGCCTTCAAGTTTCTTACATTCTGTTATTGAGATGAGGCTCATACAGCAAAGAATCATGAACACAGCAGCCAGATGTTAGAACCGGATGAGTGGCACCGACAGCAGCATGTGGGATCAGAGCAGAGAGATGAGCACTAGGGCAGCAGAGCCTCTCCGAGGGGATAATTGAGGCATTAATTGAACATAGAGGAGAGGCAGCTTCAGGGGAGGAAGGAGGCAGAGTGGTGTGAGCCAAGACCAGAGAGGAAGGAATGTGCAGTGGGTTTGGTCATGTCAGTACCATGAGAACGTCATGCCTAGGAGGCTGGACAAGATGGGATGCCCAGAGCAACCTCTGCACTTTCACTGCACACACACAGTGATGAGTAGCTCTGGGGACCGGCAAAGGAAGGGCCACACCATAGACGAGTGAATGAGTCCACCAGTTTGGATTGCAGTCGAAGGTTCATGACCACATAATTTCTTTGAATATAATTTATGACTCATTGTGATTCACAGCAGACTCAGCATTCTGAATCTCCAGGTACACCTGGAGAGGGGAATCCAAACTCTAGGGGGCAAGTCAGGGATGTAGATGGGCAAGACTCAGGACTAGTGTTTAGGAGACCCAACACCAGGCTGGCTCTGCTTCCAAACAGCTCTGTGACCCTGGGCAAGTCACTTACCCTCTCTGGGTCATATAGTCTGTATCGGAGGATGGGAGGTTAGGACAACTTCAGAGGTGTACTAGTGATGTCTAACCAGAGCCCCAATATGGAAAGCAAATGAAAGGGGACAGTCAGCTCTGCCCACAGTGACCTCTACGAGTTGAGCCTAAAAGTCATTGGATCAGCAAGGCATGTGGCTGGCTCAGTTGGTAGAGCTAGGGGTTGTAAATTCGAATCCCACCATGGGTGTAGAGATTACTTAAAAAAAAAAAAAAGCCACTGGAGCAAGTTTCTTCAAATTTAACTTTTTGTGACAACAAAATCCAGGACACCTAGGATCACACTCCTGTTCTATCTAAAGGGGGGCTTTAATTCCAAGTCTATTTGTGAGAAAAGAATAGTTGGTTTTCAACTGAGTATCCCCTCCATACACACACACACACACACACACACACACAGTGTTCTTAGCTTTATTTTTTTATGTTCCTAACCTTAAATAAAAATCCATCACTGCTCAATCATATATAACCCATCTTTATTTTTCTCCAAAATATTGGCTACAGCACTGACTATGGATCAGAGCTTTTGCTAAGGACCCTAAAGACACAAAAAAGAAATCGGGCATTCTATCCTCTTTCCAAATGTATGCCGTTCTTTTTCGTACACAATTCTCATGCTCTTTTTCAATGTAGCTTTTCATTTTAATGTGAAGTTTAAATGAATCTCCCAACAGTTTTATGGTCATGCTTTTCTTATATCCTACTATTTTCTGTGCTTCATCCCACCGCTTACCAGCACTGGTGAGGAGAGGAGGAGGGAAAGGGTTAGAATCTTCACTTCAATGGGCTGGTCCTTGCCAGTGAAAATAAAAAGCATGCAAAGACTGGCCAAGATGGACGAGGAGAAGCAGTGATCTGTGGGCTAGGCGAGGTGCACTCATGGGAGCCACATTACATTCCCACACTGTTCTTACTTTCTGTTCTCTAAAATACTAGAGAATGCTTTGCCAGTCTGTGAGCCACTAAACCTAATCTGCCTGTCCCTTTTCACCATCCCAGGAAAAAAGAGGAAGATTTGCAGATCTCTTGGATGCTAAATATTTACGGACCACATTACAGATCTGGGTCATATGGTAAGAATGTAATTATTTCAAAATGACTTTTCAATAAACACAGAGTTGACTTAAGTAAATCCACTCAGTGCCAGTGGGGAGTAAAACCACAAGGCTGACTCCAACAATGTCTTATCTTTCTGCTACCACCACCAACTAACCAATAAATAAACCATTCTTTTTTGAAGGAGGAACAAAATATCTATGACTAGATTTTTATTTTTCATATGAGCTCACTTTCTAACCTTTTGTAGTTTGGCCTTTTTCCTCGCCACATGACAGAAAGGGATCCTTTGAAGTCACCAATAATCAAATTCAATGGGATAGACTCTGGTGGTAGTCTTTGTGCTCCACTTCTCTGAAGCTATGACCTTGAGTACACAAAGATTTTCTAAACAAGATACACAAAGTCCTATTGCATTAAATTAGGAACTCTGTGCCATGAGATATCATGAAGAATCTGAAAGGTAAGGTCACCAACTGGGAGAATAAATTTCTAAAATACATGCCCAATTAAATTTTATATATATACACAACTATAAATATATATAAAATTATATATATAATTTTTTCCAACAAGAAAAGATACCCAAACCAGTAGGAAAAAAGGCAAGAGACTTGAATTGGCACTTGACCAAAAATTGTATCAAATAAATGTATGAAAACATGCTCAACCTTAAAATCACCAGGGAAATGCAAATTAAAACCAACGAGACCCTTACAAATCCACTGGAATGGTTAAAATTAAATTAATTATGCCAATTAACTATCCAATTAGATTAACTATAGCAAGTGTTGGGAGTAATGTTAAGTAACTGGAACTCTCACGCACAGTTGACTGGAGTTCAAAGTAAAACCACTTTGGAAAATGGTTCAGAGGTATTTATCACAATTGAAAATATGCATAGTCTATGGCTCAGTAATTCCATTCGTAGCTTTATATCCAACAGAAATGCGTACATATGTTTACCAAAATACATTTGCATGAATGTCCTTAGCATTATTTTATTTGTAACAACCCCAAACTCTAAACCAGCCACATGTCCATTCACAGTATAATGGATGTTACATTCATAAAAATGAAATCTTAAAAAAAAAATGAAATACTTTACAATAACAGGAAAGAGAAAACTAGTTATTTACATTCAATATGGCTGAATCTTACAAACATCATAACGAGCAGAGGAAGCCAGACACAGATATATATTCTGTGATTCAATTTATATAAATATAGAAAGCAGACAAAACTAATCTATAGCGTTTAAATTCAGGAAAGTGTCTATCTGCCTTTCTTAGATAAAATCATTATTAACAGGCTGGTATGTTTTAAGACTTTAATTTTTAAAATACTCTCAATATTTAGGGGCACTTGGGTGGCTCAGTCAGTTAAGTGTCCACCTTTGCTCAGGTCATGATCGCAGGGTCCTGGGATCGAGCCCTGCCTTGGGTTCTTGGCTCGGCAGGGAGCCTGCTTCCCCTTCTCTCTCTCTGCTCGCCTCTCTGCCTACTTGTGATCTCTCTGTCTCTGTCAGATAAATAAATAAAAATCTTAAAATACTCTCAATATTTGGAAATTGAACTAGAGTTACTGTATTTTTTTTAAGATTTTATTTATTTATTTGAGAGAGAGCACAGCAGGGGGAGCAGCAGTGGGAGGGGGAACAGCAGTCCCCCGCGGAGCAGAGAGCCCGATGCGGGGCTGGGTCCCAGGACTGAGATCAGGACCTGAGCCGAAGGCAGCGGCTTTACAGATTGAGCCACCCAGGCACGCCCCAAACTAAAGCTTTTTTAATAACAAGAGGAAGTATTGTAAGTACTGGGATTTTTTTTTTGATACTTTGTTATGAAAATTTTCAATCGCACACTAGAGGATACCATGATGACCTCTGAACCATCACCCATAACTGATGGTCACTGGTAGTCGCTCCTGGTTGCCTTGGCTCTGTTTTCCAGGGCCTACTTTGAAGCAAGCCCAGGCTCCGTGACCTTTCATCCCCAGATACTTCTTTGAGAGTCTCCACTGCTTGAGGACATTTTCTTAGATGATTCCACTCCTGTAATTAACAAAGAATCATCTCACTCATATGGGCTGATGCCCGGAGCACTGGCGATTGCCCCGGCTGTCCCTGTATACGCGGGGCACAGCTGACTTCCCAAACCACTTCTGTGAAACTGAGAGGGGCTCCAGGGGCGTTTCTGGGGGGGGGGGGAGGCTGATATTTCTTTCCTTGACTTTGACACATGCAATTTTCTGTATGTGATTATAATTTTATCTCAACACGAGTATTTACTAAAGAATAGACAGAAAAAAAGATAAGAAGTAGATATAAAGGAAAAAACTCCCGGGGCTGCTCCTGGCCGGCTAGAGACAGCTTTGGGTCAGGCAGAATTCTAAAGATTACCACCCCCTACCCCCACCCCCCAGATTACCAACTCCTGTTGATTTAATCACACACTAATTTGGGTGCTGGTGTGAAGGGACTGCACCGATGTAATTAAGGTTACCCGCCTTAAAATAGGGAGGGTATGCCGGTCGAAGCAGGTGGAAACAGAGACGGAGCAGAAGAGAAAGCACGAGGTGAGGCAGGGAGGCGAGATTCCTGGGCAGAAGGACCCAGGGAAGGAAGGAAAGAAGGGAGGAAGCCTGCCTGTAGAAACAGAGAGCAACAGGGCAGCAGTAGCAAGGAGAAGGACATGCATTGTCCAGCCCCAAGGAGCTGAGCTGTGCCTGGGTTGGGACAGATTCTGCCCCCACCCCCCAAGCAGGGCCTCGGGAGACCCACACAACTCCGGGCCTACAGAACGGAGGAAATAAATGTGAGTTGTTCTAAGCAATCACGTTGGTGCTAATTTGTTAGAGCGGAGACAGAAAGTGAGTCCACACTTCAAATTTCCTTCACCGGCTGTGGGGTCCTCTTGTCCACACCCAGGCTGCGCCTGCAAAGCCCTTTCCCACCCGGGGCTCCCCAGGATAGGTGTGCCCAGGCTTTGGTGCCTTCACACCTGGGGCCTCCCGCCCGACCACTCTCCCCCTTCCCCCCACTTCTCCCCACCTCTGCTGGTGCTGCCCCTCCGTCAGGCTGGCTTTTCTAATGAGCCGCTTTTCTCCCTTCCAGGCTGGGAATCTCTTTCGCCTACTACGGGGTCATCCTGGCCAGCGCCGAGCTGCTGGAGCGGGACCTGGTGTGCGGCTCGGGGGCCAAGTCCGAGTCCCAGTCCGAGGTGGCCGTAACCCTGCCGGACACGGAGGAGAGCCACAGCCCCTGCCACTGCCACATGTTTGCTCCCTCTGACTACAGGACCATGATTATCAGCACCGTTGGCGAAATTGTTTGTAAATGTCAACTTAAGTGTTTTGGGTCCCCGTCTGTCTGGGGTGGGGGGCCCTGTCCTAGACATGGCTCCTGCCTGGGCACGTCCCCACACCCTGCTCACGTGTCCCCAGTGTAGACTGGTGTGGGGAGAAGTGTGCAGGACTAGAGCTTTGAATTTCTGTATCCTACCAGTTCTAAGCTGCATCCCCCCAACCCCCCCACCACCACTTTGGAAGTCTCTGAAATTGAGATGTGTCTTACAGTGGCTCCTGAAATTTCATTTGCAGCAGTGTTTGCATTTTAGTGGACATAAAATAATAGTACTTAAAAATCAGTGGTGCCATGAATTTGATGGCAAACTATAAATCATTTAAAATACAGATCTAGAAGGTTTGCAATTAACGATAGACCTACATGTTCTAAGAAGCATCTTGGGCAGAAAGTATGCTTTCTGTACACACCTGTGCTCGTCCTTCTTGGACCCACGAGGAAAAGCCTGGGGAAGGAGTCAGGAGGTGGATGACCATGGGACTGGATTTGGGCTGGAACACACATGAGGTCTGGATGAAGTTGCCTCTCTCTGAAATGACAACGGGGAATCCTTGGTAAATGCCACTTGCTTTCAAGGTTTCAGAAATTGTCACTGTCATTTTTTTTAATTAATTTTTTTTTTTTTTTTTAGTGAATCCTTTCAACATCCTGGGCATTAATTTCCTGGGAAGACGGCTGAGCCTTTCTATCACCATGGGATGCACAGCCTTATTCTTCCTTCTGCTCAATATTTGCACATCAAGGTATTTTTCTCTCTGATTGCTTGAAAATAATCTAGGTTTGTGCGGTGGGTTTAAGTTGTGGTTTCCCGACCCATAGCGTTCAGTGGGCATCAGGGCAAGCCCCTTTGACCTGGGGAGTAGTGAACGGCTGCTGGTTTGACTGGAATGGTCTTTCCTGGTACCCACCACTCCCCCTTCCCTCTTCTACTGACCCGGCCCCGCCTCCGCGCTCCCAGGGTACAGGTGCGAGCGCAGGCGCAGTCATTCCGCCCATCGAGATACTAGGATCTTTATGCCAAGCTTCGTGGAACCTCAGGACTCTAGTTCTTTTCCGAATTATCTGGACCATTGTTATGATGGCTCAGGGAAATAGGTAACCTACCTGTCGGGTAAAAATTCATTTTACTCTCCATTTGCAATCCTAGAACGTCCTCAATTGTAACCTCTTACCATTCTGCAAACCACATCATTTCCCAAAAAGGGTAGCAGAAGGGGTGCTCATTTGGGGCCTCAGGCTGGAACGGCACACTTGGTGGGGGGTGGGAAGGATAGATAGGGAGTTGGGTTGAAGGTTGGGGTCCAGCATTTACTTTAGGACCCCACCGTCAGGCCAGGAGAGGAGCAGCACCTCTCCAGGACCTGGTTATCTGTGGGCGTGTATTAGTATCCGTAATGCTAAGCTCTGTGATGTGAGCACCTGCCAAGGCCATGGAAAGCCCTCCATGCTGCCTTTTCTAACTTTTCTGGCATCTTGTTCCCTAGCACTGGCCTGATTGGCTTCCTCTTCATGCTGAGGGCTTTGGTGGCAGCCAACTTCAACACCATCTACATTTACACTGCTGAGGTCAGTTGTGGGTTGGTTACTCCAAGACATGCAAGGCGAGCTACTTCGATTTCACCGAGTGTAATTTTTTTTTATAGCTCCATCCACGTCACTGCAAATGGCAAGATTGCATTCTTCTTGATGGCTGAATAATATTCCATTGTAGATCCAGACCACATCTTCTTTATTCATCAGGTGCTGGACATTCGGGCTCTTTCCATCATTTGGCTATTGTGGACATGGCTGCTATAAACATTGGGATGCAGGTGCCCCTGCAAATTAGTATTTTTGTATCTTTGGGTTAATACCTAATAGAACAATGGTTGGGTCATAGGGTAGCTCTCTTTTTAACTTTTTGAGGAACCTCCATACTGTTTTCCAGAATGGCTGTATCAGTGTGCCTTCCCACCAACAGTGTAGGAGGGTTCCTCTTTCCCCACATCCTCCCCAACACCTGTTGTTTCCTGTATTGTTAATTTTAGACATTTTGACAGGTGTGCGGTGGGGATCTCATTGTGGTTATGATTTGCATTTCACTCATGAATGTTGTTGAGCACCTTCTCATGTATCTGTTGGCCAACTGTATGTCTTTGGAAAAATGTCTATTCTTCTGCCCATTTTTTAACTGGATTATTTTGATTTGGGTGTTGAGTTTCATAAATTCTTCATATCTTTTGGATATTAACTCTTTATCAGGTATGTCATTAGCAAGTATCTTCTCCCATTCTGAAGGCTGCCTTTTAGTTTGATTGATTGGCTTCCTTTGCTGTGCAGAAGCTTTGCATTTTGATGTAGTCCCAATAGTTCATTTTTGCTTTTGTTTCCCTGGCTTCAGGAGACCTATTTAGTAAGAAGCTGATATGGCCAACATCAGAGAAGTGACCGCCTGTGTTCTCTAGTATTTTAATCGTTTTCTGTCTCACATTTAAGGCTTGCATCCATTGTGAATTTAGTTTTGTGTATCGTGTATGAAAGCGGTCCCATTTTTGTTCTTCTGCATGTTGCTTCCAGTTTTCCCAACACCATTTGTGGAAGAGATGATCTTTTATTCCATTGTATATTCCCTCCTGCTTTGTCAAGGATCAATTGGTCATACAGTTGTGGGTTCATTTCTGGGCTCTCTGTTCTGTTCCTTTGATCTATGTGTCTTTTTTTTGTGCCAGGACCATACTGTCTTGAGCACTATAGCTTTGTAATAGAGCTTGAAGTCCAGAATTGTGATGCCTCCAGCTTTGCTTTTCTTTTTCAAGATTGCTTTGGCTACTTAGAATCTTTTGTGGTTCCACACAAATTTTAGGATTATTTCATCTAGCTCTGTGAAAAATACCAGTGGTATTTTGATAAGGATTGCATTAAATGTGTAGATTGCTTTGGGTAATAGAGGCATACTAACAATATTCGTTCTTCCACTCCATGAGTGTGGAATATTTTTCCACTTCTCTGTGTCATCTTCAGTTTCTTTGACCAATGTTTTATAGTTTTCAGAGTACATGTCTTTCATCTCTTTGATGAGGTTTATTACTGGGTATCTAATGCTTTTTGGTGCAATTGAAAATGGGGTCAATTTCTCGATTTCTCTTTCTGCTGCTTCATTATTGGTGTATAGAAAGGCAACACTTTTTTTTTTTTTTAATCCTAACACTTTACTGAAATTGTGTATCAGTTCCAGCAATTTCTTGGTGGAGTATTTTGGGTTTTTTATAAAGACTGTCGTGTCATCTGCAAATAGTAAAAGTTTGGCTTCTTCCTTGCCCATTTGGATGTCTTTTATTTCTTTTTGTTGTCTGATTGCTAAGGCTAGGACTTCCAGTACTGTGTTAAATAATAGTGGTGAGAATGGATATTCCTGTCTTTTTCCTGATTATAGAGGAAACACTCTCAGTTGTTTTCATTGAGAATGATACTAGTCATGGGTTTTTCATATATGGCCTTTATTATGATGAGGTATGTTCCCACTAACCCTGCTTTGTTGAGGGTTTTTATCATGAATAGATGTTGAAAGATCATGTGGTTCTTATTCTGTTAATGTGGTATGTGTATCCTTTTTTTTTTTTTTTAAAGATTTTTTATCTATTTGTTTGACAGAGAGATCACAAGTAGGCATAGGGGCAGGCAGAGAGAGAGGCGAAAGCAGGCTCCCCACTGAGCAGAGAGCCCAATGTGGGGCTCGATCCCAGGACCCTGGGATCATGACCTGAGCCGAAGGCAGAGGCTTTAGCCCACTGAGCCACCCAGGCACCTCGGTATGTGTATCCTTTTGACTGATGGGCAGATGCTGAACCACCCTTGCAGCCCAGGAATAAATCCTGCTTGATAGTGGTGGATGGTTCTTTTAATGTACTGGTGGATTCCATTTGCTAGTACATTATTGAGAATTTTTGCACCCGTGTTCAGCAGGGATATTGGCCTGTAGTTTTGTTATTTAGTGGAGTCTTTATCTGCTTTTGTTATCAGGATAATGCTGGCCTCATGGAATGAATTTGGAAGTTTTCCTTCTATTGCTTTTCTTGGAATAGTTTGAGAAGAATGGGCATTAACTCTTCTTTATTATCTATTTATTTATTTTAAAAATATTTATTTACTTGACAGAGAGAGATCACAAGGAGGCAGAGAGGCAGGCAAAATAAGAGGGAAGCAGGCTCCCTGCTGAGCAGAGAGCCCAATGCGGGGCTCGATCCCAGGACCCTGAGATCATGACCTGAGCCGAAGGCAGAGGCTTAACCCACTGAGCCACCCAGGTGCCCCACTCCATCCCTCATTTTCAATCAGCAGGTGTCTTTAGGTCTAACATATGTCTCTTACGGGCAGCATATAGATTGCTCTTGTTTTCATATCCATTCTGACACCCTGTGTCTTTTGACTGGAACATTTAGTCCATTTACATTCAGGGTAATTTTTGATACATGTTTAGTGCCATTTTATTGTTTTGTGGTCACATCTGCAATTTTTCTCTGTTCCTTTCTTTGTTGCTTTTGGTCTCTCCACTCAGAGTCCCTTTCAATATTGCTTGCAGGGCTGGTTTAGTGGTCATGAACTTCTTCAGTTTTTGTTTGTTTGGGAAACGCTTTCTCTCTCCTTCTATTCTGAATGACAGCCTTGCTGGATAGAGAATATCCTTGGCTGCAGATTTTTCCCACTCAGCACTTTGAATATATCATGCCACTCTCTTCTGGCCTGCCAAGTTTCTGTTGAGCAATCTGCAGCTAGATTTATGGGTCTTCTCTTGTAAGTTAGGGACTTCTTTTGTGTTGCTGCTTTTAGGATTTTTCCTTAATCACTGTATTTGCAAATTTAACTACAATATGCCTTAGTGTTGGCCTGCTCTTGATTTTGATGGGAGTTCTCTGTGCCTCCTGGATCTGGTTGCCTATTTCCTTCCTCAGATTTGGGAAGCTTTCCGTGATTAATTCCTGAAGTAAATTTTCACACACACACCCCTTCTTTCTCTACCTCTTCTGGGACTCATAGGATACTGATGTTACTACATTTGATGGAGTCCCTGAGTTTCCCAAGTCTGTTCTCATCCATAATTCTTCTCTCTCTCTCTCTTTTTTTTTTTTTTTGGAAGACTTTATTTATTTATTAGATGGAGAGAGACTACAAGTAGGCAGAGCAGCAGGCAGAGGGAGAGGGAGAAGCTGGCTCCCCGCTGAGCAGGGAGCCCGATGTGGGGCTCGATCCCAGGACCCTGGGATCATGACCTGAGATGAAGGCAGCTGCTTAACTGACTGAGCCACCCAGGTGCCCCTTCTTTTTCTCTTTTGTTCGGCTTCATTATTTTCTCTTTTATCTTCTGTATCACTTACTCATTCCTCTGCTTCTCCAGCCTTGTTCGTTGCATTCAGTCTGTTTCTATTATCAGTTTCAACATTGTTCATTTCTGACTGATTCTTCAACTCTTTCATCCCTGTGGTAAGGGGCTCCCTGAAGTCTTCCATTCTTTTCTAAAGCCCAGCGAGTATCCTTACAATCATTGCTTCAAATTCTCCAGCAGGCATGTCACTTATATCTGTCCCACTTAGATTTTGTGGCCCCGAGCTTAACTTGTTCCATTTGGGAGGAATTCCTCCATCTTGGTGCTCTGCGTCTTCTTCTGTGTTAGATGAGCCTGTTGGGTTTCCTACTCCTGAGAGTAATGGCTTTATGAGGAAGTGGTCCTATGGTGTCCAGGGCTTGGGGCTTCAGGGAGTGTCTCTGGTGCTGTATGCACTCTGCTGCTGTGTTCTGGCTACTCTGTCCCTCAGGCCAGTCGCCTGTAGGGGCTCCACGCCTGCAGTGGGCAGTGTTTGGCCCTTGGCCTGAACGTGGTGGGTTTTAACTAGGTGTGCTCCGATCTGCCTGTCAAATGAGACCTGAGGCTATTTCTTCTAGAACCGAAGCCCCGCAGAACTCCCTGGTCAGGAGATGTGGTGTGGGTGGCGGTTTCCACTGGTCTTCGAGGGAAGAGTCCCACTGCGCTGGGCCAGAGGCACACTTGCCCAAGGAGGGCAATCCCAGCAGAACGCAGGGGGGAGGCTGCATTTGTTTTCATCTCAGGAAACCGAAATCTGTTCAGCTTACAGATAGGGTCTGTACAAATCATTAAAGTCACAGAGAAAAATATTCTTTTCTCCCCATAGTGATAAAAATAGGAATTGACATAGTTGATCTGTGTAATCCAGTATGCTTCTGAAGTTACGTTTGAAATATCCAACTTAACATATTTTGGAATAAATTCATTTAAAAGGTCATTTCTAAGTAAATTTTTTGATACTAATTGTCTAAAAATATCAAAGACGTGTACCTAAAGATGATTGTCTTCTATTACTCCACTCAGAGGACTTACTTTCTTTGCTCTGATATCACCACTATGTGACTGAATGGATTGTTCTCAGTTATAACCAGCAGTCTCATTTTCCAGAAAAAGAAAAAAAACTCCCGAAAAAGGCACTCCACTCCCAGACCTTCTTATAAAAATACAACAGTGTCGCTGAGGGCAGACAGCTTCCTTGACTTTACACTGGACAAATGGTGCTTAATAAAATGTGACCAAGTGAAGAGGCTATGTGCTTTGCTTCAGTGAATGGATTAAAAATTATGGGTATTGGGGCGCCTGGGTGGCTCAGTGGGTTAAAGCCTCTGCCTTCGACTCAGGTCATGATCCCTGGGTTCTGGGATTGGGCCCCGCATGGGGCTCTCTGCTCAGCAGGGAGCCTGCTTCCTCCTCTCTTTCTCTCTCTCTCTGCCTGCCTCTCTGCCTACTTGTGATCTGTCAAATAAATAAATAAAATCTTTAAAAAAAATTATGGGTATTATAGAGCTTTAAGAGAATTCTTGAGTTTTGAAAAACCATACTATCATAAAGCATTCTCCCTATAAATTGTTAAGTACCATTTGCTTACATATTAAACTTCTGCCAGTTCCTAGAAGAATTTAGAATTAAGGGAGTACAGACCAAAGAAGTCTTATAATAAGTGTAAGAAAGTTGTACTGAGAAAGTAGATTATGGGGGCACCTGGGTGGCTCATTGAGTTAAGCGTCTGCCTTTGGCTCAGGTCATGTTCTCAGGGTCCTGGGATCCCAGCCCCCATGTCCATCTCCCTGCTCAGCAGGGAGCCTGCTTCTCCCTTTCTCTCTGTCTACCGGCCCCCAGCTCATTCTGTCTGTCTCTCTTTCAAATAAAATCTTTTTTTAAAAGATAGATTATGCCATAAAATTCCATTTTATTTATTTTTGTTTGTTTGTTAATTTAAAGATTTTATTTGTCAGAGAGAGAGCACAAACAGAAGGAGCAACAGGCAGGGGGAGAAGCAGGCTTCCCGCTGAGCCAGGAGCCCGATATGGGACTCCATCCCAGGACCCCGGGATCATGACGGGAGCAGAAGGCAGATGTTTAACCAACTGAGCCACCCAAGTGCCCCTGGGGGAGGACTTTCTTTACTTTCAGTAGGACTACTTTATACGTTTATAGCTCTAAAGTGGAAGTCTTCTGTTTGATTCCAGAGCTTAACTGTTTGAAATTATACTTGGAATATTCAATTAAACACATTTTGCAGGGGCACCTGGGCGGCTCAGTGGGTTAAAGCCTCTGCCTTGGGCTCACTCAGTCATGGTCCCAGGGTCCTGGGAACCCGGCTCTCTGCTCAGCAGGGAGCCTGCCTGCTTCTTCCCTTCTCTCTCTCTGCCTGCCTCTCTGCCTACTTGTGATCTCTGTCAAATAAATAAAATCTTTAAAAAGAAATAATTAAAAAAAAAAACCACATTTTGGAATTTGGTCATTTAAAGGCTCATTTCTAAGTGTTTATTTTTCTGATACTTAAAAATTCAAGATTGTGGTGCCTGAGAACACGAATGTCCTATATTTCATAGCCTACACACCTGTAGAGAACAGCTGGTATTTGCTATATATGGAAGCCTGGCTGGGGGGACTCGGGCAGGGGACTCGGGAAAGCAGGAGCCCAAGCTAACCGATGCTTCCTCTGCTCCTCCCTCCAGGTCTACCCCACTATGATGCGCGCTTTGGGGATGGGGACCAGTGGCTCCCTATGTCGGATTGGAGCAATGGTGGCCCCGTTTATATCCCAGGTACAGCCCAGGAGTCTCTGGAGGCGGGGATGAGTCTAAAGGAGATGGGAAAAGCGGGACACTGGGTTCTTTCAAGTTAAAGGTTTAAGCAGGAAATTTCTGTTGACGTCATGAGTATTCTCGAGGGGTTGTTTTCCTATTGTTGGGTGAATTTGGGTAGGGAAAGAGGCTAAGTAAATGTTTCCAGGCTTGTAGTTGGTCAGTAGCATGTATTTCATTGCGTGCACGATTTGGATTTTGTTGGGCATTGTTGCAGGAAGATGGAAAAGAAATGGAGGACATGAGGAGCTTGAGCAATTGAATAAGAGCGGGTTTGAATCCGATCCCGTCCAGGGGTGCAATTGAGAAACACAGCATGGAAAGGCAGGGAGGGGAAGTCTAGTGCTAGGGGAAGCCTGGTCCTGGGATAAAAATCCAGAGGTGGCCTGGACTCATGGATGGACCCTTGTTTCTGGAGGGAAACAGAGGCAAATAGGGTGACCAGGGTGGTCGTGTTTCCTCAAAGGGCTGAACTCTGCCTGCACTGGTCCTTTTCTTTTGACCACAGAAATGGAAATCCACCTGAGCTGGCTGCCGTGGGAGGTTCTGGTCCAAGCAGTGGAGGTGATAGGGACCCAGGCCCTTTCTTCCTGATGTCTGTCTGGGTCCGTGGTCACTCCTTCTCCTTTCTGAGAATTCGGGATTTACGAACCTCTCCCTGAAGGCCAGTGTGCTATGCTTGCCTGTGTACTTGGCCATCCTTAGATCCAGCCACCAGAAGACATGCTTGTACTCTCTCTTCCTCCCAGAAAAGGGACTGTCACTAGCCAGGTCTGGTCGGATGTTCATATTTGAGCTCAATCAGCTGTGGCCAGGGGTCGAGGTTATCTGCAAATGCAGCTGGGGAAATGCAGTTTTCAAAGGAAGAGGGTTTTGTGGGCCGAGCAGACAGACTGTCACATGCATTTCCTATAACTTAACACATTTTGCCCCCACTAGGCTGTTATTCTTTTTTTTTTTTTAACTATTTGGGGAATGATTTCCCCCTCACCTAAGGAAAAACGAGGGCAGCTTTTGTCTAGTGATTTTCAAAGTTTTTTTGTACTGCTTTCACCATTTTCAGAAAAAAACCACAGTGGTAAAAGACAGAAGTAAGATATGAATCCTGTTTCTGGATGATCCAGCTCTGGTCTAGTTTATTTTCTGAGCTTTAATTAGAAATTGCATCTCTCTGTTTTTCAGCCACTTGAAACCTGTCTTTTGGGTATTCGTGGGTATTTTCCCTAGAGGCCACACAACTTTTGGTGGCTTTATGGATCGGGAAAGATCACCAACTGTGTCTAAGTCTTCTGGGGCCATGGGCTCTGACCTGCTTTAGCCTCCTGTGTCCCAGGGAGTCGCAACCTTTTACAGTTAAATCGTACTTCTCTCAATGTCCCTTCATCTGTAAAATAAAGATCAAAACAGGACCCACCACATAGGTTTGTTCTGAATATTAATACATGGAAAACAGCCCAACATTGGACACATAGTAAACACTGAATAAATGTTACCTAATAGCAA
The DNA here is from genome assembly GCA_004024625.1 of Mellivora capensis. Lineage (NCBI taxonomy): Eukaryota > Metazoa > Chordata > Mammalia > Carnivora > Mustelidae > Mellivora > Mellivora capensis. Next base: position 149,462 of record PISX010001743.1, read on the forward strand.
TGATCACTAATAATGAAGAGCAAATGCTAAATGTTTCAAATAAATATCTCTCAATAACAAAAATACTTTTTTATTTTTTAAGATTTTATTTATTTATTTGACAGACAGAGTTCACAAGTAGGCAGAGAGGCAGGCTCCCCGTGGAGCAGACAGCCCGACGCAGGGCTCAATCCTAGGACCCTGGGATCGTGACCCAGGCCGAAGGCAGATGCTTAACCAACTGAGCCACCCAGGTGACCCCAAAATACTTTTTTTAAATCCAGTATTTTGAACGTGGTGCAATTGGGATATTTTCTTTCTTAATGGGTTTGGATGGGAGGTCACAATCCCAGATCTGTTCGCTTCTAGGATATCTGCTTGGGTTTGGGGTGGGGTGAGCTGCTCCAGGCAGAGAGGAAGCCTTTGGCGTCACTCTGAGGAGCTGATAATCCCTTCCCTAGGATGGGTTTCTCAAACTTGAGCGCATATCAGAATTAGGAGGCGTAATTGATAATGAGAAGATTGCTGGATTCTACCCAGAGACTGAGGCTGAGTATGGGACCACCAGGGTTGTTCTAACAAGTACTCAGAGCAAACCTGATGAGACTGGCCTGTGGACTGCCTTCAGGCCAGGCCATCCATAAGGAGAATAACAACTGGGAGAGAAGCTTTACTTTCACGTAATTCTTCCTCTTCATCCTTCCCTTCTCAATCCTCTTCCCCTTCCTTCTCCTCCTCCTCTTTTTGCCCTTCATTTAGGAACTTTTTATAAAGACCCATTTAACAAGGTGACTTCAAAGTACTTGTCTGCAAATCTATGTACAGTTTGGCAGTTAGAAAACACACACACACACACACACACACGACTCCGCTAAGCTACAGTATCTGACAGCGTAGAATTGAGAATTCTTTTATTCCAATTCAACCTTCAGTCGCCATTTGTTGCCCACTTACTCTGTGGCTGGATTGTTCCAGTTCCATTTATTGGTGTCTGTAAAGAAGCCAGAAGAGGTTCCAGGGGTGGGTGGGAGCTGGCCTGCACTGGCTTGTGAAAATGAACTTCTAAATTTTCAAGCAATTCTGCAATCTGGTTGATGTCCCATCAGATCATGAAATTACCCGTAGTGGTAGTATTTGGACCCTGGACATTGGCACCTGGTAGCAGTGGGACTTTTTTTGGGGAAAGGCTGTTGTTGAAGCGCTGGCGGCACACCACCACAAGATTTTCTCTCTCAAGAGACTGGCGTTCAAGTTGGGAATTTACCAATATGCAAACAATTAAGATAATTCCACCTTATAGAAGGGCTTGGGAGGTAATATGATAGTGAGTCAAAAAGCGCTGACAGGTCTTTTCAGGCAAAACCTCTTTGGGAAGGTGACATTGGAGTTGAAACCTGAAAGACGAGAAGTTGACAACTGATGGAGAAAAAGCATTTCCAGTAGGATACCTGCTGCTATGGAAGAAGCCTGGAGAAGCCAGAGATGGGTGTGTTCCAGGAATAGAAACTTGCTGTGATGAGCAGAACGGAGAGACACATGCAGGGGGAGGAAGCGCCGTAGAGGCATCATAAGGACTTGGGAGTTTGTCCTGAGAGTAGTGGGAAATAATTTAAAGGTTTTAAGCAGGTATGTGACAGGACCAGTTCTGCATTTTGAAAAGAGCGCTCTGCTTGCTGCTTACTGAATGGTGGGGCTGGGTAGGGCCAGGGTAGAACAAGCTTATGGTAAGACTTTAATCTCAGGTTGCCATGTCCTACTCCTGCGAAAAGAGATTTTAGAATTCTGGAAGATGTTTCTCTTAGGTCAAGGAAGACACTACATAAAAAATTTAAATTTCTGGCCAGAAAAAAAAAATTTACCATAAATAAAGATGAAAGCCAAATGTTTATCTTTCAGGGCTCTCAAAAAGCTTGAACTGCATTGTCCCAGCTAAGCAGTGATTTCGTTGTCCTGTCAAATACCTGACTGGCTACGTGGAAACCCAGCGAATCAGTGCATGAGATTGTGTACCGCACTTTGCAAGTTCATGGGAATGAGAAAATACACATTTCATTTTTTCATAAGTAATTTCTAATATGCAGTACTTTTAAAAAGTTTTCATTTGAGTTAGCATGGGGGAGGGGGGCAGAGAAGCAGGCTCCCTGCTGAGCAGGGAGTCTGACACGGGGCTCGATCCCAGGACGCTGGGATCATGACCTGAGCTGAAGGCAGATGCTTAACTGACTGAGCCACCCAGGCACCCCACTAATAAGCAGTATATTTACTGAGTAACTACATGTGTATCGTGAAAGATAAACCAAGCTGGACACTAGTTAAAGGGGTGAGGACGTATTTTGGTCAGTAGTAACTATTGCAATAGGGAAGAAGAGCCCAGGGTGAACGGAAATTAACTTTGGTCTGTGCTGGGGTGACTGGCCTTGTACAGGGAGAATGTGGGGGTGGGGCGATAGACCAAGGGAAGTGAAAAATTGCAAAAAGTGGAAACAAGGGGTTTGGCCCATGTGAAACCTGTACAAATGTTGTACCTCCAGGTGCTGGCTGGCACAAAGGGGCGGACTTGGGTTTCTCCTGGCGGCACCGTCAAGTGGAACTGAGGGTCATCTTGGGGCTGTGGCCTTCAGCTGCTGGAAACCAGGCTAGTGTTTGTTTGGGTCTTTTATAGACCAAGGTTGGGGGTGGGTGAGAAGAGGCTTAGAGCAGTCTGGCTGGAGTTTGGTCTGGGAGAGGGTGCTTGTCAGTGGTTTTGACATAGTGTCGTAACTGCGCTTGTGTTTATTTTTTCAGTAATTTGATTTCCATGTGATTTTTTTCTTCTATGCTAAAAACACAAAAGTTACAAATTTGAATTAAAATGTCACTCCCTAAAATATTTTATCTGAGATAACAAATACAAATATTTTTTTTTATTTTTTAAAAGATTTATTAAATCAATGTGTTTTATTTTATTTTTTTTTTTTAAGATTTTGTTTATTTGAGAGAGAGGCAGTGAGAGAGCATGAGCGAGGAGAAGGTCAGAGGGAGAAGCAGACTCCCCGTGGAGCTGGGAGCCCGATGCGGGACTCGATCCTGGGTCTCCGGGATCATGACCTGAGCCGAAGGCAGTCGTCCAACCAACTGAGCCACCCAGGCGTCCCTAAAAGATTTATTTAAGAGAGAACACACAAGCTGGGGAGGGGGGCAGAAAGAGAGAGAGTGAGAGAAGCAGACACCCCACTGAGTGTGCAAAACCTGATCCAGGGCTCAACCCCAGGACCCTGTGGTCATGACCTGAGCTGAGATCAAGAGTTGGACACTTAACCAACTGAGCCATCCAGGCGCCCTACAAATATGAATATTTTAATGAAGCTCTTTTATGATCTCTAACTATGTATGTATGAATGAACATGTATATACATTTTACCCAAATATGATCACAATTCATATACTTTTTAAAATTTAGATATGATTGGGCGCCTGGGTGGCTCAGTGGGTTAAGCCTCTGCCTTCGGCTCAGGTCATGATCTCAGGGTCCTGGGATGGAGTCCCCAATTGGGCTCTCTGCTCAGCAGGAGGCTAGCTTCCCCCCACCCCCCGCCTGCCTCTCTGCCTACTTGTGATCTCTTTCTGTCAAATAAATAAATAAAATCTTTAAAATAAAATAAAATTTAGATATATTTGACATGTAACTTCCTAGTTTCAGGTATACAACATTATAATTGGTTGTATGTATATATTATGGAATGATCACAATAAGTGTGGTTAACACCCATCACAGATTTTTCTTGTGATGAGAATTAAGATTTATTCTCTCAGCTACTTTTGAATATACAAAACAGTATTCTTATATTCACCATGCTGTACATTATATCCCCAGGAATTATTTTATAACTGGAAATTTGTGTCTTTTGATGCCCTTTACCCGTTTTGCAAATCGTACCCCCCCCCCCCACCAGAACCCCCTGGCTTCTGGCAGCCACCAATCTGTTCTCCATTTCTGTGAGTTTGGGGTTTTGTGTGTGTGTGTGTGGTTTTTTTTTTGTTTTTTTTTTTTTCTTTTCAGAGTCCACACACAAATGACATCATATGGTAATTCTCTCTGTCTGGCTTATTTCGCTTAACATAATGCCCTCAGGGTCCTTCCATGCTGGTGTAAGGGCTGGGATTTCTTCTTTTCTTTAGCTGAATAATATTGCACTGTATATGTATACTGTATTCTTTCTATCCATTCATCCATCAGTGGATTCATGTTGTTTCCAGGTCTGGGCTGTTGTAAATAAACCTTCAGTGTGCATGGGAGTACATATTTTTCTTCAAATTTGTGTTTTCAGTTCTTTTAGATAAATAACCAGAAGTGGAATTACTGGGTTATAGCATAGTTCTGTTTTTTCATGTTTTGAGGAACCTCCGTACTGGTGTTTATTGTGGCTATCCCAATTTATATTCCCACCAACAGTAAACAAGTGTTCTGTTTCTCTATATCTTTGCCAACCGTTCATTACTTTTATTTATTTATTTGAGACAGAGAGTGAGCACAAGGTGGGGGAGAGGGAGAAGCAGACTCCCCACTGGGCAGGGAGCCACGTGGGGCTCAATCCCAGGACCCCGGGACCAGGACCCAAGGCAAAGGCTTGAGTCACCCAGATGCCCTTTATCTTTTTGATAATAGCCACCCGGACAAGCTCATTGAAATTTTGATTTGTATTTCTCTGATGATGAGTGATGTCGAACACCTTTTCATGCACCTATTGGCCAACTGAACGTCTTCTTTGGAAAATACCTGTTCAGATCCTCTGCCCATTTTTCAATGAGATTTTTCGAGGTTTTTGTTACTGAGTTATATGAATTGCTTACATATTTTGGCTCTTAACCCCTTATGACATATATGATTTGAAAATATTTTCTCCCATTCTGTTGGTTGTGTTTTCATTTTGTTGATGGTTTTCCTTTACTGTGCAGAAGCTTTTTAGTTTGTAGTTCCACTTGTTTATTTTTGCTTTCATTTCCTTTCCTCTTGGTATCACATCCAAAGAAACCAAATCTGCCTCTGGTTTCTTCTAGGAGTTTTATGGGGTCTTAATCTTGTCGTCTTCTACCAATTTTGAGTTGATTTTTATGAATGAGTTAAGATAGTAGTCCAGTTTCATTCTTTTGTGCGTAGCTGTCCAATTTCCCCAACACCACTTACTGAAGAGACTCTCCTTTCTTCATCGAATATTCTTGGCTCCTTTGCTGTAAATTAATTGACTAAATATACAGGGGTTTATTTCTGGGCTCTTTATTCTGTTTTATTGATCTGTTTCTGTTCTTCTGCCAATACCACACTGTCTTGATTTCTATAGCTTTGTAATCTACTTTGAAATCAGCAAATGTGATGATGCCTTCTCAAGATTTCCCCGGCTATTTGGGGTCTTCTGTGGTTCTATATGAGTTTTAGGATTGTTTGTACTATTTCTGTGAAAAAAGTTCCATTTGAATTTTTTTAAGGATTGCACTGAATCTCTAGATTACTTTGGGTAGTATGGACATTTAAAAATATTAATTCTTCTTGCGGCACCTACGTGGTTCAGTGGGTTTAGCCTCTGTCTTGAGCTCAGGTCATGGTCTCAGGGTCCTGGTATTAAGCCCCACTCAGGCTCCCTGCTCAGCTGGGAGTCTGCTTCCTCCACCGACCCCACCCCACTCAAGCTCTCTCACTCTCTGTCTCTCTCTCAAATAAATAAATAAATAAATAAATCTTTAAAAAAATTTGTTGGTAGTGTATAGAAACACAACATATTTTTAAATATTTGCATCCTAAAGCTTCACTGAATTCATTATTCTAACATTTTTGGGTGGCATCTTTAGCATTTTCTGTATATCACATCATGTTTCTGCAAACAGTGACAGTTTTGCACCGTGCTTTCATTTTGATGCCTGTTATTTCTTTTTCTTGCTTAATTCCTCTGCCTAGCATTTCTAATACTGTGTTGAATAAAAGTGGGGAAAGTTGGTGTCCTTGTCTTATTCTTGATCTGAGAGGAAAAGCTTTTTATCTTTTCCCCATTGAGTATAATGTAAGTTGCAGGCTTATCAAATACAGGCTTTATTATGTTGCAGTATGTTTCCTTTATACCTGCTTGGTTGAGAGTTTATCATAAATGGATGTTGAATTTGTCAAATGCTTTTTCTACATCTTTTGAGATAATCAGTATTTTTATTGTTCATTTTGTTTAATGTAGTATATCACATTGATTTGTGGGTATTAAACCATCTCTTAACCCTAGAATAAATCTCACTTGATTATAATGTATGATCTTTTTAAGGTATTATTGATTTTGGTTTATTAATATTTTGTGGAGGATTGTTGCATCTATGTCCATCAGAGGTATTGGCCTATTGTTTTCTTGGGACATCCTTGTCTGGTTTTGGAATCAGGGTAATGCTGGCCTTGTAAAATGAGTTTGGAAGTGTTTCATCTTCTTCTGTGTATTTTTTTTTTAAGATTTTATTTATTTATTTGTCAGAGAGAGAGAGCGAGAGAGCGAGCACAGGCAGACAGAGTGGCAGGCAGAGGCAGAGGGAGAAGCAGGCTCTCTGCCGAGCAAGGAGCCTGATGTGGGACTTGATCCCAGGACGCTGGGATCATGACCTGAGCTGAAGGCAGCCGCTTAACCAACTAAGTCACCCAGGCGTCCCTTCTTCTGTGTCTTGAAGGAATTTAAGAAGGATTGGTATTTAAATGTTCAGTAGAATTCACCAGAGAAGCTGTCTGGTGCTGGACTTTGGTTTGTTGGGAAGTTTTTGATTACTGACTCAATCTCCTTACTAGTAATTGGTCTGCTCAGATTTTCTATTTCTTCATGATTCAGTCTTAGTAGATTGTATGTTTCTAGGAATTTATCCATTTCTTCTATGTTGTCCAAGTTGTTGGCATATAATTGTTCATACTAGTATCTTATGATCCTTCATATTTCTTGGTATCAATTGTAACATTTCCTCTTTTTTTCCCCCTAAGATTTTATTTATTTATTTGACAGTGAGAGAGCACAAGCGGGGGAATGGCGGAGGGATAGGGAGAAGCAGGCTCATCACTGAGCAGGGAGCCTGATGTGGGCTCCATACTTGGATCCTGGGATTGTGACCTGAGACAAAGGCAGATGTTTAACTGACTGAGCCACGTAGGTGCCCCTCTCCCTCCCTTTTTTTTTTTTAAGATTTTATTTGTAACATTTCCTCTTTCACTTCTGATTTAATTTGGATCCTTTCTCTTCTTGGTGAGTCTAGCTAAAGTTTTGCTAATTTTTTTTAAGTAGGTCTTAGTTTCATTGATCTTTTCTATTGTCTTTTTAGTCTCTATTTCATTTATTTCCACTTTGATCTTTGTTATTTCCTTCCTTCTACTAACTTCAGCCTTGGTTCGTTCTTTTTTCTAGTTCCTTGAAGTATGAAGTTAAGTTTTTTAGTTGAGACCCTTCTTGTTTCTTGATATAGGCATTTATCACTATTAACTTCCTTAGAACTGCTTTTGCTGTATCCATAAGTTTCGGAATGTTGTATTTCCATTTTGTCTCAAGGTATTTTTTGACTTCTTTGATTTGTTCTTTGACCCATTGGCTGTTCAGTAGTGTGTAGTTTAATCTCAACATATCTGGAAATTTTCCAGTTTCCTTCTTATAATTGATTTCTAGTTTCATACTATTTGGGTCAGAAAAGGTGCTTGATAGGATTTCAATCTTAAATTTATTAAGTCTTATTTTGTGGCTTAATGTATTATCCTGGAGAGTATTCCGTGTATGCTTGAGAAAAATGTGTATTCTCTTGCTTTTGGATGGCATCTTCTGTATATGTTAAGTTCATCTGGTCTAAGGTGTCATTTAAGGCCAATATTTCTTTATTGATTTTCTGTCTGGACAATCTACCTATCATTGAAGTAGGATATTAATGTCTCCTATTATTACTTATTGCTGTCTGTTTCCTCCTTTGGTCTGTTAATACTTTGTATATTTAGGTGCTCCTATGGTGAGTGTGTACATATTTACAAATGTTATATGCTTTCATTGGATTGATCCCTTTATCATTATGTAATTATGTCTCTTATCATAGTCTTTGTTTTAAAGTCTATTTTGTTTGAGAAAATCTAAGTACCACAGCTTTCTTTTCATTTCTATTTTCATGGAATATCTTTTTCTATCCCTTTGCTTTCACTCTGTGTGTCTTTACATCTGAAATGAGTCTCTTGTAGAGAAAATACAGAAGGGTCTTATTTTCTTATCCATGTATGTATGTATTTATTTATCTATTTTATTATTTACTTATTTAATTTTATTTTTTCAGTGTTCCAGATTCATTGTTTATGCACCACACCCAGTGCTCCATGCAATACGTCCCCTCCTTAATACACACCACCAGGCCCTTCTAACCCCCAACCCCCTACCCTCCCAAATCCTCAGTTTGTTTCTCAGAGTCCACAGTCTCTCATGGTTTGTCTCTCCCTCCGATTTCCCCCCAACTCACTTCTCCTCTCCATCTCCCAATGTCCTCCATGTTATTCCTTATGCTCCACAAGTAAGTGAAACCATATGATAATTGACTCTCTCTGCTTGACTTATTTCACTCAGCATAATCTCCTCCGGTCCCATCCATGTTGATAGAAAAGTTGGATGGAGGCATAATATTCCATTTTATATATGGACCATATTTTCTTTATCCATTTGTCTGTTGAAGGGCATCTTGGCTCTGGAAAGAACCAAGATGCCCTTATCCATGCATTTAGAGTAATGACTGATGTACTTACTACCATTTCATTCATTGTTTTCTGGCTTTGTTCCTTCTTATTCTTCTCTTGCTTTCCCTTTGTGATGTGATCATTATCTGTACTGGTAGGCTTAGGTTCTTTATCATTTGTGTATCTACTCTAGGTTATTGCTTTGTGACTTATGAAGCTTATGTCAGATTTCTTACAGATATAACAGATATAAAGTCAGTAGAAGAAAGGAAATAACAGATCAAAGTGGAAATAAATGAAATAGAGACTAAAAAGACAATAGAAAATATCAGTGAAACTGAGTCATTAAAAAAAAAAAAACCAACCTTTAGCTGGACTCATCAAGAAGTTTAAGTTGATAATAATTTAAATTTGAACTCATTACTCCCCTCCACATTCTGTTTTTGACGTCATGGTTAACATCTTTTTATCCTGAGTATCCATTAACAAATTGTTGTAGTTGCTTTTACTACTTATAGAGTGGGGCAGAGGAAGAGGGTGAAGCTGGTGTCTGCCGGTCTCCATCTCTGGACAGCATTGTAATCAGCCTCTAAATGTTTGTTGAAGTAGAAGTCTGCCCTTCAGGCCACAGCTCGAAAATAAACAAATAGGCATGTTTCATGGAAAGATAGGGGTTGTGTTTCAGTCTGCTGTGAGTGCTGCGCTCTGGGTGGGGGTGGAGGGCAGACAGCCAGTTGAGAATTCTTTTTGTTGGTTGCAGTCCTGTGAGACCTATGAACATAAGTTCTGTTGGCCACCAGAACCAGGAGATTCAGGGGTGCCCCTGGCTGGCAGCCACCCAGACTGGGGCAGACATATGTTTAAGCTCTTTTCCAGGAGATACTGGTGACCTGGAGTGAGCCAGAGGGAGGGAGATAGCACCCACCCCCCGAAGTGTCTGGAGAGGATGGCAGTTGGTGGCTAGATGTGTATTTAGTTAGGAGCCTACCTTCAGGCGGAACCTATGAAGACAAGCTAATAGCTAGCTCCCGTTTCCAGAAAGATGGAGTTTCGGTCTGCTGGCTCTCCCCCTGCTAAGTCCTGCAGTGTAGCTGGCTGGGATTCTTTGTTTCAGTCCTGTGGAATGTCAGCCCTGCTAGCCATCATGTCCAGGTGATCAGAAAGTATCCCCTAGGCAATAGCCACAAAAACTAGGGCACCAGACATGTGCACAAGTTCCTTCCTTGGAGAAACCAGATCTCTGGAGCAAGGCTGAGGGAGAGTGCAGAGTTGTTCCTTGCTGGCCTCCATCTTTGGAGAGTATTTCAGTAGATTCCTAGTTGTGTGTTCAAGTAGATGCTTGCCGGCCGGGGTGATGCTTTAAGCAAGTAGGCCTCTTTCATAAAGAGACTGCATGTGTTTGACCTGGCTGTCTCTGCCTCTGGCTGGGGAGGGATGGGGAGGGGGTTAGGAGGCCAGTAGTTGGCCCGGTAATTGCAGTTGAGTCCCTTAAGAACAGTTGCCTCAGGGGCGCCTGGGTGGCTCAGGGGGTTAAAGCCTCTGCTTTCGGCTCGGGTCATGATCCCAGGGTCGAGCCCCACATTGGGCTCTCTGCTCCGCGGGGAGCCTGCTTCCCCCCCTCTCTCTGCCTGCCTCTCTGCCTACTTGTGATCTCTGTCTGTCCAATAAATAAATAAAATCTTAAAAAAAAAAAAGAATAGTTGCTTCATTTGCTGGGGGCTGTGGGGATCTCATGGACACAAACCCATTGGCTCTCAAAGCTAGATAGGGGCTCATTTCTCTGATGCATGTCTTAGAAGTTGGGGTGTCATATGTGGGATTCAGACCTATAGCTCCTTGGGGAGGAGCTTGGAGTTCTGAGTTCCTTCCTGATTGTGATGGCTGCACCGGGAGTGGGGTTTAGGGCAAGGTTGTGTCTCAGCCTCTCCGACTGTTTTGATGTGGGTTTTCTTTCTTGTTTGCCCTATCTGTAGGAGTTGCTCAGCTAGTTTTTGGATTTCTTTCAGAGGAAATGATTTCATATATACCTGTAGATTCAATCTGTCCATGAAAAGAGGTGAGTTTAGGATCTTCCTATGTTGCCATCTTGAATAGAAACTTCCATATACTTTTTATAGCCTACTTTCTGCATGCAACAATATGTTGCCGACATTTTTCATATCCATAAAAAGTCAAGCCCTCTATTCATGCTGAAAAATATATTCTCATATGTATACTCCAAAAGTAACTTTTCAGGGGCACCTGGGTGGCTCAGTGGGTTAAGCCTCTGCCTTCAGCTCAGGTCATGATCTTGGGGTCATGGGATCGAGCCCTGCATCGGGCTCTCTGCTCAGCGGGAGCCTGCTTCCCTTTCTCTCCCTGCCTGCCTATCTGCCTGCTTGTGATCTCTCTCTCTCTGTCAAATAAATAAAATCTTTTAAGAAAAAAAGTAACTTTTCAGTTAATTTATCTGTTCTGTGTTGTTAAAGGTCTAGACTACTTGATATTGTTCTATCATAAATAATAGTAATGAGCAGCCTTGCACTTACATTTTTATCCAGCTATGCAATTACCTCTTTAGGATAAATTCCTTAGAAATTGGGTTGGTAGGTAGGTCAGGGGGTCTGCTCAATTTCCATTTGATACACTGTGCTAACACCCTCTTTGGGAAGGTTGTACAAGTGAGGACGGTCCTGCTTCATTTGTCAGCCGGTTTGGTTAGTCTATGTTGTATTTGCAAATCTCACTGGCAATAAAGGATATCTCTTTGTCATTGTAATTAGTCTTTCTTTGGTGAGTAATGAGACTGAATGCTCTTTTCACAATTTAATTGGGTATTTTATCTTTTTTAGCCTGTCCATTTAGGGCCCTTCCCATTTTTCAATTCTTTAAAACATTGATTTGTGAGAATCCTTTGTACGTATAAAGGATTTCAGCCATTTTTCTGACATCCTGCAAATATTGCCCCAATTTTCCATTTGTCTTTCATTCTTGTTTCTGTTCTCCTTGCTTTGTAAGTTCATAGACACTCATGTTTATCAATGTTTTCTTTACAATAGACATCATGTTTATCAATGTTTTCTTTACAACTTCTGTGGTCTGTGATTAGGATTATGAAAATAGACCTTTCCCTTCCAATCCTTTGTAATCTTCTCTTTTTGGGAGAGAGGATATATAAGCATTTTATTGAAGTATAGCATATGAAAGCCTCAGCCTTCATGAAGCGAATGCATTCCAGATTCTGAGCTGGAAAATCCGGACCAGGACATTGGGATACTGCAATAGAAGGCCTAATGTGATTTCCTAACTGGTGGACCAGTGGTCCCTACACACTTGATTTAATAACCCATTTTTTGCTCCTGAGTTAGAAATGTCTGTTTGCTTACATTTTCACAATTACTTGTTCTATTTCTAGCCTCGCTGTTTTAGTCCATTGATCTTTCTGGTTTCGTCATTGTCATAGTCTTCTAGTTAGTTGAATGGTATTTATAGTACACTTGCAAAACTGGCTGCCTGAGCCCTACCTCATTGGTCTTCTTTCTCAGAGAAGCCGCAGAGCCTCGCCTGTCTGCCCAAACCCTTTTAAGATCTTAACTATTAATTCATTAAATGTATCCGTTAATTTAGGAAAAAGTGACTTTTTCCCTAATATTATCTTCCTAAGAGCAGAGTTCGTCTCCAGTTGTTCAATGTTTGTTCTATGCTCCTTGCTGACATTTTACTGTTTTCTTGTGAGAGATCCTGAAAATCTTAAGTGTATTCTTAGGCATTTTAAGGCTTTTCATTGTTGTTGTGAATGGATTGTTTTCTTACATTATAAATTCTAGTCACAGTTTGCATGCGTTGTATTTGCAAAGGCTAGTGAGTGTTTGGCTGTTGACTGGCCACCAGCCAGCTCACTGAACTCATTCCTCATTCCTAATGGTTTTTCATCTGAGCCTTTTGAGTTTTTTAGGTTTATAATCTGTCTCATGATTTCAATCCATCCCCCCATGTGGAACCCTTCCAGTCAAAATTTTAATGTGTTTAAGATTCCATAGCTTACATGTGATAAACTCACTCCCGTTGGCTCTCCTTCCTCTTCTTCCCAGCCCAACTTTTGATCGGGTTCCTTCCCCTCACTGTCCTCACTTCCTCCCCCCAGAGATTCCCCCACCCCACAAACCCAGCTGCAGCCATCCCTATTCCACCAGAATGATTCTTGACAGCATCTCTGATGACCTCCATGCCTCTACACCTAAACCTTGTTTTAACCTCCCATGTCAACCTCTCCCTTACTATAAGGACAAGTGGTCTTGTCCTCATTTTCTCTCATCTTCTCGGGGCATCCATCACCTGGCACACTTGTGGGTGTCCTGCATCTCTGGTTGTTCCTTCCCCATCTCCTTGTGGTTTATCTTCCTCTCCTTCCGCCCCCCGCATTGTTGGGAATTCTTAGTGCTCAATTTTAGACCCTCATTTTTTTATATTAGTCTCCATGTAGGTGATTTCACCCATTTTTTATGATTTTAATTACTTATCAGATGCTCACAACTCCCAACTTTGTATCCCTGGACCAGGCCTTACTTAGCTCCAGATTCATGTTATCTAGTTGTTTCCTTGGCATTTCCACCCGAATTTTTCAAAATCATCTTAAATTCAGCATGTTCAGTGTCGTTCTTGGGATATCTTTCCCCAAATCCATTCCTCTTCCAGTTCCCATCAGTGAATGCCATCACTATCCAACCTTGGGCTGTCCTTCTCTCTTCTTCCTTCTCATCCTAGTCAATCCCCACCATGCAGATTTACCCTCCTAGTACAGGTCCTGCATCATTCACCTTTCCTTCTTTCTTACCACTGGCACCACTCTGGTTCAAATTACCCTAGCCTCTCATTGGGCTGCCAAGAGAACATCCTGACCACTTTCCTTCTGCAAGCTCTTATTCTCCTTCAACTTCTCCTCCCAGTATCCATGCAAATCTGTGTTGTTCTTGTGCTTACAATCCTTTGTCGTCTTGCCCTTGCCCTTCTTCGTAGGTAAAGACCCAAATCCTCAACTTGGTTTATAGGGCCCCACCAATGAGGCTCCCACCTGTGGTCTTACCCATTTACTTAGCTATAAACAGTCGTCTTCTTGTAGTGGATTACCCCAGTTACTACCTTCTGGGATTCTCTCACTTGCTGTTCCCTTGGACTAGAAACCCTCTCCCCTTCTACCCTGTCACCATCTCCAGTTAGCTATGATTAATTCTCTGCTCAGGGAAGTCCTTCTGAGGCCTTAAACTGAGCCCAGTTTCCCTGCTGTGACCTCCCTGTGAGCTCTTAGGCGGCCTTGAAATTTTCCTTCATATTGATTTTCAGATTGTAGTTGCTGATTGGTTTGCTGGTCTATCCAAAATCCATCTCTTCCAGTACTTGAAGCCCTGGGAGGACAAGGATATGGGCATGTTTTGCTGATTTTTGTATTTCTTTCTCCAGTGCCTGGCATGTAGTGGGCATTGAAACATTTTGTGAATATATTTTTTTCTAGATAGAAAATAATTTTTTTGTTTAAGTAATCTCTACACCCAATGTGGGGCTTGAACTCATGACCCCAAGGTCAAGAGTCACGCACTCCTCTGAACCAGCTAGGCACCCTGAATTTTTTTTTTATCTTGATTTTGTATCCAACTATTTCATTAAAATAGCTTGAGTCAGTTTGAGTCCTTGGAAAAGCAGTTGCTAACAATTGCATATGTAAGAGATTATTAGTTGGGAAAGAGCTGGCAGGGTAAATGGGAGAGGGAGCAGGGGTGTGCAGGGAAAACCTCCTAGCCACGGTGCAGGTGACAGCAGTGAGGGTCCCATTAGCCGGGGTGTTTTGCTTTGTTAGTGAACCATTAGGTTTTATCTTACCAGTATTTCAATTATAATTTTTGAATCGACACACATGAGAGGGCAGTTGGGTTTTGGTGTGTATTTGTTAGGTTCTGCAGTTGCTGTCATTCTGGTTTCATAAAAAAGAAATTGGAAGCTTTTCTTGCCCTGGATCCTTCCTTGGAGATACAAAAGAACTGATCTGTGAAAGTGAATCTGGCACTTTTGAGGATGCACTTTTTGGCCACTAGGTTTTTCTGTTGTTTTGGTTCTCTTGGTTTTGTTTTTTTAATCTTGAGTAAATGTCAGGAAAAATTTTTATTGAATATTTATGCAAATTTATTAACAAAGAACTCTGGGGTATAATCTCTATGGTTTTTTCCTCCATTTCCTTTGTGTTGGTGATTATTTCTTTTATATTCTTCATTCTATACATTTATATATTTCCACTATAATTCATCATTTATCAAGTCCACTTGTTTCTGATTTGTAACATTCATTTAGGCTTATTTTTAATAAATTTCTACACTAGTTTCTCAGGTACTTCTTGAGTCAGATGTATAGGTTTTTTTTTTTTTAATTAACAAGGCTTACAATCACTTTTAGATACATATATCTTTTTTTTTAAAGTATATACATTTTGCATTTTATTTTCTTTAAAAATTTTTTTAAATTTATTTGTCAGAGAGAGAGGGAGAGAGAGAAGAGAGCGAGCAAAGGCAGACAGAGTGGCAGGCAGAGGGAGAAGCAGGCTCCCTGCCGAGCAAGGAGCCTGATGTGGGACTCGATCCCAGGATGCTGGGATCACGACCTGAGCCGAAGGCAGCCGCTTAACTAACTGAGCCACCCAGGCATACCTAGATACATATATCTTTAAAGTCCTTATCTGAGAGAGCGCAAGTGAGCGCAGAAGCAGACTACCTACTGAGTGGGAGTTTTCTGGCATATTCTTCCAGATTCTTTTCTATGCATGTATTTGTCTCTCTGGGTGTTGTACATACCAGTAATGTTTGTATATTCTATAGATGCATGTATATATCTAGGTACACATACTTCCACGAATATGTGCATTTTCTATCTACATTTGTCTGTGTCATTGTTCTAGTCACCTGTGGAGAAGGCTGGGACGCCCTCCATGTTTTCATTGCTAAGTTAGGACTGATGATGCATACACACATCATTGGGGTATGGAAAGGTCTTTTTTAACTTAACTACAGAGTTGAAGTTCACGGGAGAGCAGGACAGCCCACTCAAGCACCTCTGAATTGACCTTGAGAGGGCAAGGCAAGGAGACTGGCTGGGGTGTTTATTGTGGCTGGGGTGAGGGGTCCCACAGTAGGGTGGCGGCGTGTGTGGTGTGGATTTTTTGTTGCCACCCAGGCTCTCTTGGCAGTTCAGAAGTTGGGGCAGAAGAAGAGAAGGGAAGGGTGAGGCTTAAGGGCTTGCAGCACTCATTAAATAGAGTCCCGACTCCTCTTTACAGTTTATGTCCATCTGTGTGTATACATGTAGCTAGGCCCGTATGTAAACAAACATATACAAACTATCCATCTATCCACACATATCTGCATATTGCAGCTGCCTTCACATTGGTAATCTTTTTATGTTAGTAAATGTAGATTAACCTCATTCTTTCAAGTAAGTGCATGGATTTCCATTGCATGGCTGTGCCATGATTAGCTGTTACTTGGTGGGTGAATAAATAATTTGTGTTCTGCTTTTACAAACAGTGGCACCCTGACCATCATGCACACATCTCTGTATGGGAGCAACTATATTCACCATCGGATAGCACTGAGCTCTTTCATGTTATACTGTACAATCAAGGTCCCACATTCTTTAAAGTTACATTCTAGTGGAGAATGGACAAGGGACGAATGGTTTACTAATATGTTAGTATGATTAATGCTATGTAAACATAGAAAACAGAAAGGAGATAGTGATGGGGGTGGTCTGCTAGCTAGGATGGTTAGGGAGCAGAGAGATGTGGGAATGACTATGGAATATGAGCGAAAAAGCATGATTTTGTAGAAAAAGTCTGTTGGATCATTTTTAAGTCAAAATGTGTATGTATCTTAAATTATGATGGATCTCGTCAAACTTCTCAAAAAATACACACTCCTTGATGTAACATTAACACTTTTTTTTTTTTAAGATTTTATTTATTTGACAGATCACAAGTAGAGAGGCAGGCAGAGAGAGAGGAGGAAGCAGGCTCCCCGCTGAGCAGAGAGCCGATGCGGGGCTCGATCCCAGGACCCTGGGATCGGCTCTCTGCTCAGCGGGGAGCCTGCTTCCTCCTCTCTCTCTCTGCGTACTTGTGATCTCTGTCAAATAAATAAATAAAATCTTAAAAAATATATATTTATTCATTTTTAGAGATGGAGTGAGCAAACACGCGAGGAGGGGGAGAGGTAGAGAATCCCAAGCAGACTGTGCTGAGTGCAGAGCCTGACGTGAGGCACAGAGCCCCATATGGGGCTCAATCCCATGACCCTGAGATGGAGGACCTGGGTTGAAACCTAGGGTGGGGCACTTTAACTGTCTGAACCACCCAGGTGCCCCCATTCTTAAGTATCTGTGTTCTTCCCTTCCTCATCAAAAAGGATGGTAAAAATTTTTTGAATCCTTCAATAAGGTAGATAATAAATTATACCTTAATTTGTACTTTGTTCATTATGAGTAAAGCTGAACATCTTTCATAGATTTATTAAACATTTGTATTTTTTTTTGACAAATTGCTTATTTATGTGATTAGCAACTCTCCTACAGGCCATTTAGCCATTATTATACTAGATATTTTTTTCAATGTTTGTAGTTTGTCTTTTGATTTTACTATCAATTTCTTGGCATACAAAATTTAAAATTATTAGGTCATCAATTTACCAAGCATTTTCACTTAAGGAGCTAGTGTTTTGTGTCATGCTTACTGGCCTGCATCATTCATGCATCTATGACACTGCAAGCTCAAAGGCTTTTAGTGTTTCATCTAAAACAGTAAATTCTTTGATCTTTTCACAATTTGTTTATCCTTAAGGCCTAAGGCCAGAGGTAAGAATTCGGCCTTAAAAAGCAACAAAACACCTACCTGGTTGTCCCCAGGCCATTAATCATCCTTCTGTCTGGCTCCTCTCAATCGGTTTACCATGCTGCTATTATAATAAGCCCAATTTCCATACTTAGATCTACTTTGTAATTCATTGTTTTACAGATCTATTTTGGCACCAGTATCACACTGCTAATGATTACAACTTTACTACCACTTAGGCTAATAACTTCCCTCAAATTCTCTCACCTGAGCATGTTCCCAGAAGTTCTCCAATTTTTCTTATATGTTCATTCTTTCAAATTAACCTTAAAATCAATTTTCCACCCAAAATTGACTCAAAAATCCTATTGGGATTTTTTTTCCCCCTACTGGGATTTTGAATCCTTTGAATAGAGGTTGAGAATTCATTAGAATTACAGATTATTTTGAGAAGTCCTTTTACAATCCATTTTTCTAAGAACTAAATAGACTTACTCAATTTTACATATTCTTTAGTTACAATTTTTCTTGATACATATCTTACACATTTATTCCTAAGTATTTTATTTTTGTTCCTATCAGCTGTGTCCCACACATTTAATATTTTGTATTTTCATTGTTTTTATTTTTCATGAGGTTTTGACTCCTGGATTTTAGAAGTGCATGGAGATGTTGCTGTTTTATTTCTAGTTTGATACTTCCAGTCAGAATATATTCTAGGGCTTTAAATATTTTTTAAAGATTTAAGTTATCTCTATACTCAATGTGGGGTTCAAACTTACAACCCTGAGATTGAGTCGCATGTTCTACTGACTGAGCCAGCCAGGCGCCCCTAGGATTTAAATCCTTTAAGGTTCATTTTATGTCTCCAGAACGTGGTCTATTTTGGTGAATGTTCCATGGGCTGTAGAGAGGAATGTGTATTCTGCTGTTTGGTAAGGTGTTCTATAAATGTCAGTTAGACCCTGTTGGTTGATGGCATATAAAGTTCTTCTAGTCCTCAATTTTGCTGACTAATGGTTCTATCAATTACTGAGAAAGGGGGCACTGAAGTCTCCAACTGTATGTGGATTTACTTAGATCTTCTTTCAGTTTTTACTGAATATATTTTGAAGCTCTGTGGTAAACCTTTAGAATTGTGTCTTTGTGGATAAACCTTTCATCACTGTGTAATATCCCTCTTTGTCCCTGGTCTGGGCTGATTTTTAGAAGTAGAGATTAACAGATTGATCTTTTTGATACAGTGAATCAAAGATGGGCCTGCGAATCTATGTTGTAACAAAATTCTCAGATGATTTTTATAATCAGGCAATAGATTTCTTCCTTACAAACAACAGAAATTGACTTTGGTTCACTTAGGCAGAAAGGAACTTCTTATTGGAAGAATATCCAGTAACATCTACTGGATTGCTAGAGTCCTGCTATGAAGCCCAGACTCGTATTTCTGTAGGGAAGCCCCCCCCCCCACAAAGAAGGTTGGGGGGCAGCAGTTGCTCTCTCTGATCCTAGGTAGTAGAGCAGTTATGTAACCTAAATTGAAACCATCAGGTCTCACACCACCTAAGACTTTAAAATCTGTTGCAAAGGTTGGGGAGGAATAGTTCAGAATTCATGGCTGGTGGTGGTGTGAACTGTGGTTTTAAAGGACAGAAAAGGCAGGATTGGCAGATGTATCTAGACACATGCTTAACTGTGGCACACTTTGGTCATGATTCAAATGCCTGGTTTCTTTTGGTTCCTACCTTTCCCCATTTTTGAGCCTGGATTTTCTCTGGGGAAAATTGTAACTTATTTTGGGAGATAAATTAGAAAATAATACCTAATACTTGCTAGGGTGAGTACACAACAGGGAGTAAATATCATGGGTTGTTCGCATGGCAAGTGGAATTATTTACTGTTTTGGAAGGCAGCACGCTTTATACACAGGATGGGCTCCCCAATTCTGTATCTTAGGGGAACCTAAGAGGTTGAATAGCACTTGATTGTGTGAGGGATCTACATGTGACTTTGGACAAGTCATCACTTAGCCCTTACTTTAGGCTCATTGGTAACATTAGGTTGGACTAGACCTGCTAATTTCTAGGTCTATCCAAAAATTGCAGTGTTCTGTGACTGGAGAGAGCCTTGCTGTTCCTGTCACTTTATTTAAACATCCTTGTGAAATTAGTTGACAACTACCAAGTGCTTGGCTTTTTGCTAACCTGAGGCAGCCCTGGGTTAACAGATATAGGAGAGGGGAGTGTCTGAACTAGTCAGTTAACAGAGTATGGTCTTGGCCAACTGGCAGAAATCCACTCTGGATGTGGAAAATGGAAACCAAACAGAAAGTACTGTCACACATGAAGCATCATGAACATAGATAACCCATTTTTCTTTTCAGAGACCGTTAGATTACATCTCTAAATAAACTTCCTCCTAATCCATCCTGTCAGAACTGAAGGGGGACGAGTGGATGTTAGGCAGAGGAGTCCTGCATGACTAACAATGAGAATTAGAAGTTGAGCAGACTAGACTGGTATGAAAGTGGGGGAAATCCGATCTCTTATATTCCTCAGATACTGGTTTGCTCTGGAGATAGAGTGGGTGCAGAGAGGTGTGACCTGGCCAGTACGTGTTAATGTCAGTCCTAACTCACAAGGTCACTCAAGATGCCTACAATAGCTGGGCCCAAAATAAAAGACCTAAGATGTCAAGAGTGCACAATTTATAGAATGGCTTCAAAGGACATTCATTCATGGAGAGATGATTTCCCCTTATGACAAAAAAATCCATTTAGAAGTGACTGGGCACAATAAATTGAGTCATTCTTTATGACCTGCAGGTTCTTATGAATGCCTCACTCCTGGGGGCCCTGTGTCTTTTCTCATCAGTCTGTGTTGTATGTGCCATTTCTGCATTTACTCTCCCCATTGAGACCAAAGGACGGGCCCTGCAGGTAAGTCTCTTCAGTATTCTTAACTACCGTCTTTGGACCAACAAGAATTAACTTGGAGTATGGAAATTCTTCTTTGAAGCAGACCTGACATCCAGGTGTGTGCTAACACATGGTATTTGCTTAATGGGTTCCAGGAAACAAAAAACCTGGGTATCCAGTTTGTTTGCATGTAACTTGGAGCCGCACTGAAACTAAAGTAACCAAGTGTTCACTCCAAATCTTTGCTAGGGACAAAACACCTAAGGCGTATGTAGGTAATGTGCTTAAATTAGCATGCTTGAAAGAGGATACTTAGTGTGATTTTTCTGAACGATGTCTTTATCCCACTAGAATTAACTCTAAAGCTACCATTGCTAATGTCAGGTACACAAGGGTAAATGCTAGGGTCCTGATAACTTAAAAGTTTAAGAAATCTTCTAGTACTAGTTTTGAGTGCCAGACACTGAAGATGAATGGAAAAGGCTTTCTTTTTATTTAGTGTATTGATCTACTGAATCACTTCTTATTCCAGCAAATTAAATGAAGACCCGTAAACCGATGTCTACCAGAGAAGAAAAATGCACTTTATCTTTACGAAGAGCTGTGGCACATTTTTAAAAATTTGGTTTATTTCTGTATACTACTTGGTAATTAAGAAACTGATGATGTATTTTTTCAAAAATACAGCACATGAGAATGAGGTGGGTAAACTTTATATTGATAACCTTCTTGGGAGATTATGAGAATGTCTATAAAAATATACTTTTAAGACTGGAAAGGTTTCTATGGGAGATGAGTAGGGGGGACGGTAGCTTTTCTTCTTTGACATCAAAGTTAAAGTTTCTTAGAGAAAAAGTATACATATTTGATATTTTCCCATGAGGTTTGTAGCAAAAAGTTGGCCTGAAATTTGGTAGCTAAGGCATGAACTTAAGGGCGTCATTAAGCCTTTCAAAATAGTCACATTCACAATTTAAATTTGCATTTATTTAAATTGTGGCCTCCATATTGATGAAAATTGCTTATTTATGTAGTATGTTTACATTAGCATGATTCTTGTATATAATCGTGAAAAAGGTGGGAATAAACTAATTTTTTCCCCAGATCCTGTTTTCAGTGTAATTTCATGACTTTATGGGAGACTAAAAAAAAAAAAAAAAGGGATGCACAAAGCTTTTCTACGTCATGTAATTACTTACCTGCGGGACATCACACCCATGCATACCACTATACTAGGTTAGGTATGGTGTAGAAAACAAAACACCTAAGGCTTTTATGTTGAGATGTAATTTTTTATTGCTATTTAGGCATGTTGTAGACATCTCTAAAACTCAGGACCCCATGTCTTGTTCGTCTACTACTCCCAACCATACTTTGCAGTGGAAAAAGAACTCACTGCAACACAATTAAGTATCACCGTATTAGCAAACTCTGTGTAGGAGAGGGTTTATACACCTGCTTCAATAGGGGTGAAGATCCTTCCTATTTGAACCAGGGGTGCAAAAATGGCTTAAAGTCAGGAAATTTTCTCTGTAAAGGGCCAGACAGTAAATATTTCACTTTGTGAGCTAAATACAGTCTCTGCCACACACCTCCACCACCCTTTCAGCCTAAAGAAAAAAAAGGGATTTTTTTACTTTTTTCTTTTTTACTATCTCTTAGACTGTGTAAAAGAGCGCCAGAGGTTAAATTTGGCTAACAGGCCATAGCTGTGTTGAAATAAATTTCTAGATCCAAGATGGAATAGCTCCTGCCCAGAGTGCTGTATCAGTAAACTGAAATTTTAGAGAATGTGAGAGCTAGGGGCAGAGGGAGAGGGAATCTCAAGTAGACTCCCTGCAGATCCCAAGGAGGGGCTCGATCTTGACCACTTGAGATCATGACCTGAGCCAGAATCAAGTCAGACACTTCACTGAGCCACCCAGGTACTCCAGCAAACTGAAATAACCTTCATGTCCCTGTAACTGTTCCCCTGGGCCAGAAACCATGTTCAGTGTGCCAATCACCAAGCCAACTCTGGCCTCTTATTTTTTTATCCAATAAAAGCTTCCTGCCTTCTACCCCAGCTTTCAGTTCTCTGGACTCTTGGGAATGGACATTGCCTGCTCCATAAAATGTGAAATAAGGTTTGTTTGGGTCACCTAAAGCATTTTTAACTCGTGGTGGCAGTAAGGATGAGCATCTGAAGCAGACTGCTAATGGCCTGTGGAACAGTAAGACACATAGGCAAGGAGCCTGCTGAACCCTTTGAGTTTACTGTTCCTCTCATCAAAACCAAGGGCCGTGGGTAAGTTACTTTAGGCTTTGTAAGCAGCTCTCTGATCTAAATGGGCTGAGAGAGAGATATAACTCTATGTGTGTGTGATGTATGTATGTAAAATGTAGTTCCCAGAAAGGTACCACAGCAATCCTATTGGGAGTCTGCAAGGGGTGGCAGCAGTTAGCAACTCCTAAACCCTTGAGGTATATCCTTTGCATAAACTGCTGGAAGACTTAAGGAAATAGGGTAAGAAATTTAAACTGTTCTAACCAATGGCACAACAAAATCTAAATGTGTACAAGCTAGACTACTAAAAGCCACTGCTAATTGGAGTTCTGGACGCCAAAGATGCAGAGTTGGCAGGCATGGATTGAACACAGAACAAGGTAGACCGACCCTAAGTCACTTGGCAATCTCAAGAAAAATCCTGTGTAACACAGTACACGGAAAACATCACAAAATCCCCAAGCCTTCTTGGGAATTAATCTGGCTATGAGAAAATACCCAAGACTTGTAAGATCTTCAACTTTCAAAGAATTGAGTTCTCTATATCCAGCAATACCTACTTAATGTCCAAGAATTGTGGTCTTGGAAGCTCTATCTACTGAAAAGAAGTGCACTTAAAAGTAAGGGTTCCCAAATCAACAACCAGGAGGGGATACCTATTTTAATTGGTGTGTAGAAGTCTCTAAGAGGTTTCAAAATCCAATGATAGCTTGACTCAGTGCAAAAGGCTAATAAAGTTTAAGATACTCGATACCTAAAACAAGACTGTAAGATGATGGGACACCTTCAACTCCCCTCTATCTTCCTTGACCTGAGTAATCACAGTCTACTCCTCCATTATCTGCATTATCTTTCCAAGGCATAGGTCCTAGAAGTTATTGGCCTTAAATCTGCAACAGTTCCAAGGCCAGAAACCTAAGACCTGTCACATCTGTCCTAGGGGGTTCCATCATCTAAAACACTGGCCCACAAATTGCAATCAACTTGGACACTGGAAAAAAATGTCCTCGGAGATTTTATCAAATTTGAGTATCCCCATATCTACTCTGAAAGGACCTCTACCCCCTCCACGGGGCTAGGGTTGATGGAACTCCAAGGGATTCTCCTGTAAGTTACCGCCAGTTATTCCCTCAAACTGCCAAGGGGAAATTAAAAATTAATAGAAAATCTTACCAAATCTTGAGAGCTACGCTTGATTTTAAACACCACTCAGTGAAGCCTGTAGATGGGATCCTGGTAAAACTGACAGAAGCTGGTGAAGAGAAATTGCACATTGTCTTTTCCTTTTCAAATCAGATTCTTAGGAATTTGGTTTTAGGAAACCCACTGGTTATTGATCCTTTCTCACCCAGGGATGGCAGTTACTATCACGTTTCACTTTGTTTCCTGAGACTATGGCTTTCTCCCTGCTGGGGCTTGTAGGTCTTGGGTTTGTAGGCAGCTTAACTGTCAGGTTGGGGCTCTAAAAGATGGCTGTACAAAAATGTGGGTTACTGCCTTTTTGTGGCTGGGGCCTACCAAATGTTGCTAGCTCTCAGGGAATTGCTAAGGTCCTTTTTTCTTTTGGTTATCTTTGGGAGGAGTTACGGATCTTGTCAGGGAAAAATCTTTTGGGGTGTTCAATATTGTCAGGAATATTTACTGTTTGTGCTGGCTGAAACTTGGCAAGGTAGTTGCAAGGATTTTTTAAAAAGTAACTATAGTACCCTATGGCCAGAAGATGGCCAAATAGCAAGGAAATACTCAAGAGCCTAACAGAACTTTTTAGGCCTTCTCCCTTAAGATTCAATGAAATTTATACCAATAGGGGAGCTCTTGGTATAACACAATAACACAAACAGCTCTAAACCTAGAATACAGCAATCTTTTGAATTCTTAATTGAAGATCAGCCTCCAGATATTAAAACAAATTGAAGATAAAGTAGTTGGATGGGTGGGTCAGCCCCTCGGTATCATTCAGAGTCCAACCCAATTCTTTAAGGAATTAAACAAATGTCCTTGTGTTACAAATTGAGTCTTTACTAGCACAGAAAAAGACCACTTCTCCTCTTTACCTCTCCTAGTCATAACAAGTCTTGTAGGTATTATAAAAATTCTGGACTTAGGAAACAAAGATTCTTCTAGGAGGAACTTGCCTTCTTTTTCTGTACCTTTGAGATGTAAATATTCTAACCAGTCTTTTCTAGGAACCAGTAAGGGCCACTTCTTTGGAATGCAAACTTGGGGGAGGCAATTGTTACTTTAAGGCTACTTGGAAATCACGTAAGTGAAAAATTTTTGTGTCTTCTCCACAAACTTAACTTCCTCTATCTGCCAGAAACACAATTTGGATCCAGTTATTCTTGACAAACTAGTGAATTTATTTTATTATTGTATCCATCTTATGGCTAAAAATTTAAAACAAAAGCCATAAGATACTTGTTTGCATCTGTATGTTACACATAGGATTTTTTTCTATGTTCAGATGGTACTGCCAAAATTATAAAGAGCTCTAAGTTGCTTAAAGACAAGCACATGTTTAAATAAATCAAGTATACTCTCAGAAATACAGAAACTAACTCATATTTTTTAGGTTCAAGTGATCTAGGATAATCTTTGGTTTAAAAAATAAAGCTATTTTACGCTTCTTGGCTTAATTAAAACAGGCAGGTCTTTGAGAGTTATTTACATTAAATATAATATAGACATAGCTCTTTTCTCCCTAGGGTTTACTGAAAGTCAAATAAGGTGATGGTTAGCTGTTCTTTAGATTACACATGTCTCATGTGTAATCTAAAGAACAAATAAAGAGATCTTTTCAACAATATAAATTACGCTTTATGGTAGGTTTCCTTAAAAACTGCTTCCAAAAATTTTTTTTGTGACCTAAAACTTTGGTTATACTGAGGTAAATTAAATGATGGAAATTCACTGAATATCTAGATCATTTACAAGTAAGATAAAATACAGAGATGTTAACTATTGAACTTAAGTTTATCCATGTTTAGCTTCCTTTTACAGAAGAAAAAAAAATACTTGGGTATTCTAGTAAACATGTTTTGTGCCACACAAAAATTTCCTACGAGGAATATACTTGTAGAAATTATAAAATATATTTATACATTTGTCAATCCACAAAATGCTAGCCTAACAGTCCCCAATTGCTTACTGTTAAAGGATTAATGATTCTAAGGAGCTGAGAATTCTAAATAATAGGAAGCATCTCCACAATAAAAAGGAAGCATCTCCACAATAAAAGATGTGTTTTGGGTTAAAAAAAACTTATCAGATACAGAGATGTGTTTTTATTAAAGGAAAAATAATCTGTCAAAAGAGAAACCATGGATTGTTCCAGAGTGAGAGGAAAAAGAGCAAAACCTGAATATTAAAAAGGTTGTTGGTTTTGTGGCAAAGGATGAGAGTGAAATGGATTAAGTCCCCCCCCACCCCAAGATTTTATTTACTTGAGCACAAGCAGAGGGGAGAAGAGGGAGAAACAGATTTCCTGCTGAGTGGGGGAGCCTGGATCCTGAGCTGAAGGCAATGCTTAAATAGGGATGGGTCAGTCGGCTAAGTTTTTAAAAAATGAGTTTCGATATCAAAAGTACACTGGTACAGGGGTGCCTGGGTGGCTCAGTTGTTAAGCATCTGCCTTTGGCTCAGGTCATGATCCCGGGTCCTGGGATCACGCCCCACACTGGGCTCCCTGCTTGGCAGGAAGCCTGTTTCTCTCCTTCTCCACTCCCCCTGCTTGTGTTTCCGCTCTTGCGGTCTGTCAAATAAATAAATACAATCTTTTTTTTAAAAAAAAAAAAAAAGTACACTGGTACAAAATTAGAATTTGGTTTTCTGCTCAAAAGGTAGTTTTCTTAGATTATTGGTCTGCTCTTAAAATAATGTAAATAAACACGTTTCTTTGCTTTCTAGGCAGATTAAAGAATTTGTATCTTACCAAAATAACTGACCATGCTTTGTGTTGTCTTTAACAGATCTTCCAGTATTTAACCCAGTCTTCTCATTATTACAAGAACTAAGTTTAAAAAAAAAAACCCAACTATGTAACTTTCTGTTATTTACCTTTGAATCACTTTGGTTAAAGGGGTATCTCTGACAAAATTCCCCCAACTCAAATTCTAAACAAAGTCTTTTTGACTTTGAACTAATGGGCATTTTCTAGAGGGTCCTTGGCACATCTCAAAAGATTTTTTTTCTAATAAGGAGATAGAACAAAGGGCCCTACCAAATTTGAGTGTTAAACCTTGAGTACATATTTCACAACTAAGGAAGGTTCCATCTGGCATCTGGTCCTATGTAAACACCTAAGATTCAAAATCAAATTGACTAAGAAGAAAAGCAGACATTAAGATGAAGTGTTTCCTCCTAGGACACCACACCAAGAACTATTTCTCCATTTCCCCCCCTTCCCTCTCTGACCATCCTTTATGATTTTTTGGGTCCATCTTTTGCTTCCCCTTGGCGGGCAAGGAGGATACTATTATATACGTATCTCAGGTCATTACAAAGGAGGGTAGTAACCAACCTACAACTAATTACTCTATCTGGTGGGAGGCTGATTTGGTAGTTCTTTATACTTGTCACAAACTTCTCTCCAATTTCCAGTGCCTCACTTTCTCTTAAACAAACTCACTGGATAAACACTTCTAGGGAAGTAGATAATTAGATGAGATGCATAAGCAGGCCAACTGGGTTAAAGAAACATCCCTCTCTAGAGGCACCTGGGTGGCTCAGTGGGTTAAAGCCTCTGCCTTCGGCTCAGGTCATGGTCTCAGGGTCCTGGGATCAAGCCCCGCATCAGGCTCTCTGCTCACTGGGGAGCCTGCTTCCTCCTCTCTCCCTGCCTGCCTCTCTGCCTACTTGTGATCTCTGTCAGATAAATAAAATCTTAAAAAAAAAAAAAAAAGAAACATCCCTCTCTATATCATTCCTTGATTCTAGTTGGTTTGGGATACAGTGATGTGGAATAGAAGCAGAAAGATGTTCACCTTTAGCCCAAAAGACTGACCTACAGCCTGCATAGTTTCGATAAGGATCAAATACATACCGGTCGCTACATTCTTCAAGGGTCTTATGATTGCCTGTACATTTCACTGATAGTTAATAGTGAGCTGAATCTTGTGGAAGTAATTTTACAAATAGAAATTCAAAGACATTTGTGATCTAATACTGTACACATCCCTTAGCCCTTGAGCACTAGGCATATAACCACCAGCAAAAGGACAGCAAAAGGACAGCTCTTTTCTGCACACAGGTCCTGTCCCTGTGCTCTAATAAAAGCACCTTTTTGTATCAAAAAAAATTCTTAAGAATTCTTTGACTGTTCATTTGCCACCCCACATCAGTTGGAACCTTGACCCGGGAGCACTATGTAAACCATAGGCATTATTTTGGTAAGCATTAGTGTCTCTCTAACGCGCTGTGTTCTCTCATAAGTGTTAAGTGCATGTGAGCAGCCCTGACTAACAAGAGAATCCAAGAACATTACCAAGCCCCAATAATATAAGCCTGACATCTTTTCTGAATACTACACTGAGAGTCACATTATTTTTGATCAAATTTCTTGAATGGTCAAAAGGATGATCAAAAATAGGGGCAGAGGGCTACTGAAATAAATTTCTAGGTCCAAGATGGAACTGCTCTGCTCAGGCTGTGTGCCCCACCAGCAAACCAAAACTGCATGTCCAGGTCCCTATAAATGTTCTACTCGGCCAGAAACATAATATATCCAGTCAGCCAATCTCCAAGTGCCAAGCCACCTTTAGGCTCTGATACTTAATTGTTCCTCATTCTTCATTCTGTGAAAGCTTCTTGCCTTCCACCGCAGTTCTGCAGTTCCCTGGACCCTTGAGAATGGAGACTGTCTACTTCAAAAAGTGTTTGTTTGAATCACCTAATTTGTTTTCTTCAGCCATTTTTAAAAGTTTACAAGCCCACCTTGGCACAGCTATTAAAAATTGTAGGCCCAAATATTTCTGATGCAAAGATGTCTAGGCTACACGTAGAAGGTTAGCCAAACAACCCACCCCCAATCATAACTGAAAATCCAGATGCTGATGTTAGCAATTTATAATTAAACCCAAGAGTAATATAATAAAACCAAAGGATAGTAGTGGTTGACGATCACAGTCAACAAGGACAAAGCTGATGCTCAAGTACCTTCTCAAGAATTTCAGGAACTCTCGGTACCTGTGGAGGTATCCAGGCTGAAGTAACTTTGCGATGTTGTCCACCAGTCTAATATCCAGGTTCCCAGGAAGACACTGAATTAGTCTACAGAAAATTGTATTAACGTGATTTTAATTGAATACTAAATTCAAGAAATCCTTTATAAACTCAAGTGTATTGTTTACCCTCCTTACTAGTATTAGTCATTAGTAGAAATGGAGGTCAATTTCAAGTCACCCTGAACCTAATAGTTTTATATATAGAAACCGATTTACGTCCTTTTTTAAAAAAATTTTTTAAAGATGTTTGAGAGAACATGAGTTGGGGGAGGGTAGAAGGAGAAGCAGACTTCCTGCTGAGCAGGGAGCCTGATGCGGGGCTCAATCTAGGACCCTGAGGTCATGACCCTAGCCGAAAGCAGATGCTTAAGAGGCTGAGCCACCCAGGCGCCCCAAGATTTAAGTCTCGTTAAAGCATAGTCTACAATGGCAAAAACGCATCCTGTAATATGAATGCTGAAACCTTTATTTTAGACTTTCTGTATTTTGGGCTTTCTCAGTATATACCCTCATCAATAAATCCCTAAAATCAATTAGAGAACTAGCATTATTGTTAAAGTATGGTGCCTCATTCTTGTCTTGTTGCCATTTTCCTCTTAACACCCTGATTTTCTTTGGAGAAATGCTACCTCTCAGGTCCATACATTCCCATTCCAAGGTTGAGAAGTGCTTACCCTGGTTGATCTATATATTATATCCCCATCCCCCCCCCCCCCAAATAACTTGGCTTTAATCAGTAGTATGCAGAAATTCTGGACTGAATTCTCTAGAGCATTTGTCTTAGGTTTAAAGGCATTAGAGAGCATGGGTCAGGAATTCACACAAGTATCCTGATACACGGCAGAGGACATTATACTTTCTTCCACATCTACATTTGAAGATATGAGAAAGAGAATTTTGCTAAATGTTTAACTTGTAATTTTTAGGTAAGGGCTATTTTTAGGATTCTAAGTAGGACTTAATTATTCTACTTAAAAACTCAAGACTCAAACAGAAGGCTATTCCCAGCCCTATCAAAGTAAGATGTTTAATATCCAATAGTGAGTTTTAAAGATTTGAGAAAGAGGGAGCATGTGTGAGCAGGGGGAGGGGGATGGGGGAGAGAAAGAATTCTCAAGCAGAATCCCCGCTAAGCACAGTGCCTGATCCCAGGACCCTGAGATCATGACTTAAGCTCAAATCAAGAGCCAAGAGCCAAGAGCCAGTTGCCCAACCTACTGAGCCACCCAGGTGCCATATCCAATAGTGAGTTTTAAAAAAGTCATAATTTCTGAGAATCAAAACTTTCTAAAGTGTATAGGTGAAATTAACACAAGTAAACTTCCTAAGTGACCTGTAAAAGTCCCTACTCTGTCTTCCCCTCCTCTTCCAATAGGTTTTAGACAAGGAGAATTTTTTTATGACACCTTTGGTTTTCCTACTTTGAGGGGGATGGGAATCAGCAACTAAAGTTATCACCGCCTTCCTGTTTGTAAAATTATTTTTTGCTTATAAGGCTTGTGAAATACATGTTAGAATTTTAAAGAAAGTTTTCTTATTATTTACAGATTAGTAGCTCATCCCTATATGCATCACTTCTTTAGAGGAACACACAAAGGCAGTAATGAAGAGAGACTCAAACTAGGTAAGATTCTACTGAATGACATAGTGTAATTTTTCCATTAAAATTCCTTGTGGTAAAACATTCACAGTTAAAATCCATCAAAGCTAATTTTTATTAAAAATCAAAGCACCAGTTGCCCCTCCCCCCCAAATAAAAAAAACCCCAAAGACCAAACAACAAAGACTACTGCCTATGATGTCCTTCACAATAAGCAAAATCTTTGTGGGGAAAGTAACCAGTGGTCTGATTGGCCAGCATTATTCTCACTAAGGAACATGAGCTACCATTTTGTGAATTATGACTTAACTAAATTCACACCTAAGAGGAAAGGGCAATATATGTAAAAAGATATCAACTATTAATTTACATGAGGTTACAAAATACTTTTTAAAAATATGTACATTTTACTTAAAAGGAGGGCTTCCATAAGAAATTAGATGGTCCAACTCATAGTCATGTCGAAAATAACCAATCAGATCACTCAATTTCTCTCATTCATAACAGAAAATAAGCACATCTTTTATTTACACCTACAAACCTTTTGCTTACATGTAGCAACTTTAGGGATTCACAATTTATGAATCAGGCCTCAGCAAAAGGAGGGTTCCTCCTTTCATTTTCTAATTAGTCTGTCTATGGAATTCAAATTTGAAAGTTTAAGCACCGTAACAACATAGAAATTTGAAATGCAGATTCATAAATGGAGCAATCAACTGTATACTCACCCTTCTGATTGTAGAGTGAATCTTTTTGAAGTATTCCTAAGTTATATTGCATTTATCCTATGGATTAGGGGTAAAATGTGGAGCCTGTTCTTTAGCTTGGAAAAGCAAGTAAAACTACCAAGAGGGCATTTTCCTTTTAGCACATCCAACTTCTTACCCCTCCATTCAGAGAAGATAAGAAAGGCCTATTAGTTGAAAGGACAAAATAACTGCATTGCCAGATGCTCGATACACGGAAAAGCTTTTGATGAGCCAGAATTAGGTAAATCCTAGCTCCCACATGGTCTGTTCAATTCACAAGCCCTGGCCAAAGGTGTCATCATGTTATCACATCTAGCATTACAGGGTCTTACATCTATGACACTGGGCTGTGGTTCCAAATCTAGAAGGAAATCTGGAGGTTCTGATCAGAGGTAAACACTGGAGTGTTTTAAGTTTAGGTCAAGGTTGCTTGAATCACACTGAACTATGGGTGAGGCTCACCTCATTAGAACTACTAAAATGGGATCCACCCAGACACAGGTGCTTGTTAATAAGGTCACAGGACTTTAAAGACCATTATGAAAAGGTTGTTTGGAGAGAAAAATACCAGTTTTAATGTAATTTATATTATGTGTGATTATAGGGAAGATGGTTCTTAAAACTACCTTTCAATCAGCAAAAAAAATAGTAAAGGTAAAATACTGTTTTTAAAAGATTATTATGACTAAATGTAACAATGAAAGTTTTGGGCACAAAAGCAGAAATTCTGGCTCAGATGCATTTAAGCAATTATATATACATATTTTTCTCCCTTAAGTGCTATTTCCCTTTGTGACCCACCTCAAAATTTATCTGTGTTGCTGTTTTAACTTGGGAAACAAGTATGGGAGAACAAATGGTCAGAAGGAGAGTATTCTGAGATAATAACAATAAACTTACTAGCAAAACCTCCACAGCTGCTGTGCTAAAAATGCTAGAGACAAAAAAAAAATTAAATGGTATATGTACTGGTATTAAAATTAGTTCAGACTTTGGAGAATAAATGTCTAACGCATATTCACAATACAACAACTATTCTGAAACACATATTTGGAAAAGTGATTAAGATTTCTTAACCATTAATAAGTAATTGACATATTATGGACAAGACCTAAGTCTACAACAAGAAGCTATTGTTCCCAAGTTTTCTATTTATCTTTAACAACATATGAAAACACAATGAATTAGCCCCAGGATATTTTCAAATTGTCCATTTTAAGAAGTAATGCCTTGTGGAGAAAAGCAAGTCCTCTAGTTGTAATTCATGGGAGCTGAAACCATCCAAAGAAGTTTAAGGTTCTTTCACCTCAGTCTTATTTTTATTCTATCAGCCTAAAGAGAAAAATTCCCTCAGTCAATTAATGTTTTATAAAGGTTACTTTGAAAAACTTCATGTGTAAATATTTTGTCAAATGTTAGATTGGCACAATTTTTTTCTTCTAAATTTAGTTTCCTTCTTTGACACTGAACAAGCAAAAGGAATAAATGAATGTCAGTTTAACTAGCGAGGTCTGGCTCATTAACACTGTGCTTACTCTCAGAAGATTGGTCTTTTGTACCTCTATCAGGAGAATAAAAATGAAATTCAAAAATTTCATTCAAAAAAGTAAGATAAAAGATTCAATTTCAGGTACTGACTTTTAAAAATAGGAAACAGAAGCTTCAGAAAAAATTAAATTTTCATTGTAATTCCCTCCAACTGCCTGCTCCCAAATTCCACAACAGATTTTTATTCCAAATTATAAAGAAAGATGAAAACCACAAAACTAGTCCCTTTCAGGGGAACTTATATTTAATGCCCAATAGGGTATATGTTGAAGAATCCTCACATCAAACACGGCGCACACTGCTGTAATTTTATGTTCTCGGTAGTTCCACTAACAGCCATACTGCAAACAACGAGTCTTGTTATAAAAGGATCACCTGCACAATTAAAAAGCAAACAGACCACACAGACACACACAGCAAACCAAACATGTGTACACTTACTTCTTCAGTGGAAGAAGTTATATTTAGAAATGTACGAAAAATGGCTTTGAACACCTGCTATACCAAACACCTCTACAGACAAGGGAAAAACAAAACAAAAATCAAACATTTGTTTTCCTGCTTTTTCTTTAATACAGTTGCCATCTTACATGATATACTGTTAGGTGCCTTCTTAATAGCATCTAATCTACTTTTCTGTTGTACCAGTCAGCATTCTAGGATAGAACTCTTATTACCACTCATGTTCACGGAGTACTGTTCTTAAGTACCATACACCTAAACTCATGGTTGGGCCATAATTAATGGGTAGTGGTATTTTCTAAAAATGGATTAATGCACACATCCAAACCACATTAAATTTTCAACTTAAGAGTTCATACGTACTCTATTTCCTTTCTATAGTTGCTATCACTCCAAACTGTAGTTCTGAAATCCAAGAAGGAAGAATGTCTTTTTGTTGTTGATGCTTCTTTCTCCCTTCCTTCCTCCCTCCCTTCTCCAACTCCCTTTTACTCCTTTCCTTACTTCCCTTCTTTTTCTTTCTTAATAAGAAGATTAAAAGAAATGGTTTATTAAGGAAATCAAAATCTAGTAAACATCAAAAACTTACAGATCAGAGTGGTCACAAACTCTTTTTGTAATGATGTTAAAATTACCGACAAAATGTTTTTTAAAAACAAAAACAAAAAATCTAAAAACCAGCACACACCAATGGTGTTGCTTATTTAAGCAACTGGCGTTCCTCTATGCTTTTGAG
>PISX010001744.1:0-103773 GCA_004024625.1 Mellivora capensis
CTGTATTTCAGAATGTTTGAGTAAAAAGTATCAGTCTACCTCTACTCTAATTCTAGGCAAAGTATTACTGAGTGAAAGAAATTGATATAATTGCTGACTAAGCATTATTATTAAAGTTGACAGGAATGTAACTTAAATTTTAAAATGTTTTTCCATTGATAATTTTCCATTAATGTGTTTTCAAATGGACAAAAGAAGAAAAATGACAAATCCTTTGTGACCACAAACTCCAATTAGTTTATTCAGCTTTCAAAATATTGAACACCCAACTTAACCTTTTATTCAATCTTTAAGAACCTTATCATTTATGTTTTACCAAATACCAAAGTAATCCCCATTTGTGTCAAACTAGATCATAGACAATGAAGCCAACAAAACCATTCTGACTTTCTTAACTTGTAATAATGAAAATGGGAGAGACAACCAAACAGATGAAAAGAAAACCATTCTTTTTCATTTATCAAAATGGTTATTTTTCCACAGTAAATAAAGTTCTTATTGTCTTTGAAAATAAAGTCATTTTGCTGATTTTTTAATGTAAAAATCTAATTTCACTAATAAAAATTCTTAAATCAGTATCTACTATGATTTTGATGGGGATATTTAAGAATGTTATTCAAAATAAAGTTGGCTGTTTCTGTTAAGTTTGGTGGTACTTTGAAAAAAAAGAATGGTTTGTTTTTAAAAAAATCAGAGAGCACCCAGTTCTGGCAAAGATGAGGAAGAATTCATAAATTGCTCATGGGAATGCAAAATGGTACAGGTATAGCCACTTTGAAAATCAGTTTGGTGATTTCTTATAAAGGTAAGTGTATACTTGCCATATGATCCAGTAGTTCCACCTCTAGGTAGTCACCCAAGAGAAATAACACTTATATTCACATAAAAATCTTATGTGAATGTATAAAACTTTACATGAAAAAGACCAGATTTATTCATAATCACCAAAACCTGAAAGCCACCCAATTACTCATTAGCTGGTGAATGCATAAACAGACTGTGGTGCATTCATACAATGGATACTATTAAATGATAAAAAAAAAGCTATTGATACATGTAACAACATGTGTGACTCTTAAGTACATTTTCATATTTAAAATATTTTAGGAATCTTTTAAAATGAATTGCTGAGCTGCCATGCATGATGGTAACCATCAAGAGTGATGATTTACCAAAAAGACTTCTTACTCCATTATTACTCAATTTGTATGTACTATGGAAAAGGCAAAATGATAGCAGTGGAGAGCAGAGAAAAAGCTATAGCAGTCGTTGCAAGTATTTGGTGGTTGGGAAAATGTTTCACTCGAAAGGGGTAACACAGGAATTTTGGGGGATGACAGAACTGCTTAGTGTCCTGCTTATAGTTATAGAGACACTACACTGTATGTCTGTTAACCTGTAGAACTGTATATCACAAAGACTGGGTTTTACTGTGCTGAAATTTATCAAAAACTTTAAAAATTATTGATTAAAAAAATCTGCTCTTGAAGGTTTTTTTGGGGATCACACAAGTGATATGAATTTGGACTGCAGACCCATATGAGAAGTGGCTTATAATTGTGATCTCTCTAGTTATTTTATTTCACCACTACCACTGGTGTCAAAGTTGAGTTAATTTCGTGTGGTAAGTTTGTTTCTTGAATATCCATATATTGAGGTTATACCTCTTTGATATTTCAGGTTTATGTAATAGGTTTCCTACTATCCTCTCCATTTAGGTTTTCCCTTCTGTAATTAGTTGGGGTTGGGGTTCTCCAAAGACATGGAACCCATACAGTGTGTGGTGTGTGTGTGTGTGGGGACTTGAATCCCAAATCTGATGGGGTAAGCTGGTAGACTAGAGACTCTGGAAGGGATTGCACTTCAAGTCCAAAGACAGTCTTCTGAAAAACCAGAAAAAGTTGATGTGGCAAATGGAGTCTAATGCCAGTCTGCTGGCAGGAGTTTGTTCTATGCAGAACTTCAACTGATTAGATGAGACACACCCACCATATGGAGAACAATCTGGTTTATTCAGAGTCCACTGATGTAAATTTCATCCGAAAACACCCTAACAGAAACATCCACAGTAATTTGTGACCAAATATCTGGGCAATGTGGCTCATCCACATTGACACGTAAAATGAATCATTGTACCACCTATCCCCCAAGCCCATGTGGTCACTGAAGCAGAAATTCAAGTCTCTAAGGCCCAGCGGAAACATTGAGGATAAAAGCCTATCTCATTATATATTTTTTACTTCTGATGAATACTTTCATTCATTCCAGTTCAACAGTTCATTTAAAAGAATCCCTAATTTTACCTAGATTTTTATTTTTCAGTTGGGAGGGATATTCAGGCTTTCTACCATATGGCTAGAAACAGAAATTCTTCAGGTCCTTTTCCAACTTATTGCTGCCATTTTCTTTACTTCAAAATACCAAACTGGTTTCTATTTAGGAAACTTGCATTAAGTATTTCCTGTGCCTAATACATTCATTTCCATTTTTGTGGATCTCCTTCTTGTCATCTTTCAGCTTAAAGGTCCTGTCAGAATTTGTCCAGTAAACACATCTGTGCATGCATGCCCGAGTTCTGTTTGCGTGGTCTCCCACATCTCTCAAGTCTGGGTTAATCTATTTGGTTTTGGTTTTCCAGTCTTATAGACAGTCTCTCAAAGGTATTTCCTGCCTCTCAATTTTCTTAGCATGAACACCATGATTCAATTTTCTGTCTTTTAAAAAAATGTGAGCTGATCGTTAGAGGTTGATCCAAAGTCATGTTTAATGTAGAATCCAAACATATTGAAAGAATAGTGAGGAAGGCCAGGCAGAGGTCTTACTGCATACCTGGAGGGTCTCCTCCAGGGAGAGTGGAGGCCAGAGGTCCCGAGGCCACCAGCCACTGTGACCAGGGGCAGAGTCCCATCCCCAATGGCAGTGCTCACTCATTTTCAGCAACCCTTTGTTGAGCATCGGCTGTGTGTTGTGTTCCCTACTTCATGTAAAATTATCACCTCTAACCCTTCTCCTGAGATGAGTTTGAAGATTCACCCGTTTTAATATAATTCAATTCTTTAGTACATACCTTAGTAACATATATTATTACCAGAGATTCGGTGTTTTTCTGTCAGGGCTTCTCAGAATCTCAAGACATAACCTTTCATCGAGCAGGAGAATGATGCAGGGTTATCAAAGAGGTGACTAAAATTTACAGGTGAAAGAAGGACAATAGATTCCACATGGTTCTGTCACTTCTGTTTTACCAATTCCTTCTCTGTGAAGCAGCTTGAGAACATGAAGGAGGCCTTTGTCTGTCGGAGCTGGAAATAATGTCTTGCAGCCCTGGTTTTCGCTTTCTAGTTAGTATTGCTATTTTAATCACCCCCTGCTAAATTTTTTCATGGAATTGAAATTTTATAAGGGTTGTTTCTATTTCCTATTCTTGTTTAAATGTTATTTTGCTCTGTTACCATAGAATGCACAAGAGAAAGGTTTTTAATTTTGTTATTTTTATTATTACCATTACTAGTAGTAGTAGTAGTAGTAGTAATAGTAGTATCAGTACATTTCATTTTCATTTTAAAATAACTGCAGTTTTGTTGATAAGGGTCTCAGATTCTTTCAAGGAGACCAAGAATGGAAAACTGGCCAGTTAATGCTAGCGTTGACCTGCAGAGGGAGCTCAGTGCTTTTTTCCCCTCTTGAATTAGTTAATGTAGGTTTTACAGCTGTGTATCCATCACACCGTGACTTATGAACTATATATTTTTAGAGAGTCAAGGTAGTTTTTGGTTTATCTACTGCGTCCCCATGTTATGGATTACCACCCTGGGAGTGGGGTCAGTGCATAGGGGGTTTAGTCAAATTTGCTCCAGAAGCTTCCAGAGCTTCTGAAAGTCTGAAAATCTCTTCTAGGGATGGGCCACAGGAAATCTGGCTTGCAGAGACCTCAGCATTTTTGGGGTCTCTAGGAAGAGCCATTGCCTTTTCTTATAGTTTGCCATCTGTCCTTTAGATTCGTTTTTAAAAATTATACATGTAATACATGCTTGTGGTAGACAATTTTGAAAACTGAAAACACATTAAAGAAGAAAAAAAGTCACTCATAATATCCAACCCAAAGCTACCTCCTGTTAATATAGTTCCTTCTAGTCTTGTAATAGAAAGCTTACTGCTTAAAACATTTCAGGGTGAGCAATTTTACTTGAAAAATCATTTTCTCACTGAAATCCATGTCCCAACAACTTCCTGAGCTGGGGGCAGGGGGGTCAAGGCAAGAGCGTCTTGGCATCCACAGAAGGCTCTGTCACTGGAACCCAGCTTAAGTGAAAATAAAAACCTTCTCTCTCAGGGCCCTGAATTCAGCTGATGGTCTGAGGTTGAGTGGTTGGCTCTAGGGGTGCGTGAGAACTCAGTTTCCCAGCCTGTCCTATGCAGATGTTGGGAATCCAGTTCTTGATCTTTATGCTGTCTCTGTGATGGCAAAGCACAGTGCTGGTCACAACCCTGAGATTCCACATGACGTGGCAGGACACATCTAGCTTTTGAGGCAACAGATGTCGCACTGGGAACTGCACCTTTGACACAACCCACCACGCCTGCCCACAGTGCCATACTGCCCGTCCACTCTTGTGTATCTGGAGGAGGTAGGCAGGGTGAAGACTGTACCACTGGTACTTGCTAATGTCCATGGGGAGAAAAATGTGAATTTTTAAAAAAACGTGTTGCCCATACTTTTCTCCAGGAGGTATTTCTTTGCCTCAGGGACACTAGAGGTTAGAAAAGAGCTGAGCATTGTGGTCCCCTAGGGAGAACGGAAGTACTTTCAGAAGTCTCCCAACCCCATGACATTTGTGACCTGATGTCTGTTAGTCTTCTAGCTTTGGGGGAGTGGACGCTTAGACCACTGCAAGCAGAATGCCTGGGTCTGATTTCCAGATGCCTGTTCATTTCTTCATATGAGAGGGAGATGGACACAGGGAGACAGGGGTCACCATGGATCATGCTTCCTGATTCTTTAACCCAGTTAAAGACCATATAGGACTTGACTTCACAGGGCTTCTTTCAGTATTTGCTATGTAAGAAAAAAACAATTTTTTAAGTTAAAATCACTTTATATGAATCCTTAATAACTATGGGGAACTACCCACCTTCCCACCCCACCCCCCCAAATCTCAGAAAAGCAATAATCTATTCGGAGTTCAGTTGAGACCAGTGTATGGGTCCTAAGAAAGTAGAGTTTATGATGATGTAGTTGCTTTCTAAATTACTTAAATGAAATCAGTCGATAAATATAATTAATATTAAAAAGTAGGTGTAGAACACAGGCCAAGGGAAAAGGAAAAAAACTCATTTAATACATTTTATTTGCATCTTCTCAGATGGATTTCTTATTGAAACGCTTCCTTGCTTTACTGGGGTCTGCTTAGCATCTCAACAATCAAGAGACTAGAATTTGTAACGGCTAAAAAACTAACCTCCATTATCAGTAGCATTTTAATTGGAGGAAAATCACACCTGTTGTAAAGAGTTTGGGATGCTCTTGATCCACCTGCTGCTTTTGTAAGAACTGCTACAAGGTCCTAGTTGAATCAGAAAAGGTAAAAAAAAAAAAATGTGGTGCTCGGAAGACTGTCCTCAGGTTTGCATCCAAAAAGGCTAAGTGTATTTCCTGAGGGTGTGGTTGAACCTGAAAGGGCTGTCCGCCTCCTACAGACTTGGGTAGAGTCTTCAGCAGGAAGCATTTTCTAAACTTCCATTATACAGGATATTTCCATCCGAATGACACTAACAGTTCACTGCTCAAAGAGTGAGGCTAACAGTTGCCAAACCGTGGAAAGAACCAAGATGCCCTTCAACGGACGAATGGATAAGGAAGATGTGGTCCATATACACTATGGAGTATTATGCCTCCGTCAGAAAGGATGAATACCCAACTTTTGTATCAACATGGACGGGACTGGAGGAGATTATGCTGAGTGAAATAAGTCAAGCAGAGAGAGTCAATTATCATACGGTTTCACTTACTCGTGGAGCATAAGGAATAACACGGAGGACATGGGGAGCTGGAGAGGAGAAGGGAGTTGGGGGCAATTGGAGGAGGAGATGAACCATGAGAGAGTGTGGACTCTGAAAATCAGTCTGAGGGCTTTGGAGGGGAGAGGGTGGGAGATTGGGTGAGCCTGGTGGTGGGTATTATGGAGGGCACATATTGCATAGAGTAC
The DNA here is from genome assembly GCA_004024625.1 of Mellivora capensis. Lineage (NCBI taxonomy): Eukaryota > Metazoa > Chordata > Mammalia > Carnivora > Mustelidae > Mellivora > Mellivora capensis. Next base: position 6,207 of record PISX010001744.1, read on the forward strand.
TGGGTGTGGTGCATACTAAATAAATTCTGGAACACTGAAAAGAAATTTAAAAAAAAGTAAAAAAGAGTGAGGCTAGAAAGTAATATTGTAGGTGAAGAGTTCCAATGTGCCCCAGCCTTCATATCATTTTAGTGATAAGAAGCGATGCTGGAGAGCTTAATTAAAGACTGAGGAACTTAATTAAGAATCTAAAGGAGTTGCAATCAAATAATCACTCGAACATTTGGTAGTATGCATGAGCTTATCATCTATGGATCAGAGAAGTCTTACTCTCAGACATAAAACTGTTGCCAGAGGAGGAGATTATGATTTTATCCATGTCAAAGGCAACTTTATTGTTGTGCTCTTTATTTAAAAAAAAAGAAAAAGGCACCAGAGGTGTATATTGGAAGAGGCAGATCTAGTGGACTTCCTTGAATTCAAGGTTGCTTGACCTGAAAGATGGTGTCTGTCTCATGGTAGGAGTTCGGTAAACATTTGCTGAATGTATTTAATGAATTGCTATTGTCTCCCACTGTGGGCTGTACACCTGGGCCCATTTCCTCCCATGACATAAAGGAAATACCCACGTGACCACCCCCCCCTCAAGTAATTTAGTGTCTTGGATTGGATCAAGGGCGAGAGGCTAGAGAGGTGACCCAGGATAACAGCTGCCAAGAGATGCAGCTGGACATTCACAGTGAGGCGGGGGGTGGGGTGGGGCGGGTGTGGGGGAGCGGTGACGGAAAAGAACCTGGCTAGCTTGGGTGCCAGGGAAGTGTGGCTGCAGGTTAGGCAGGACCAGGAAGCCTCAGAAACAAAGAAGTTTCCTACCGCGCAGGGTAGGCAGAAGATGTCTTCCTTCTCCTACCCCCACCCACCCCGTCAGCCACGTCAATTTCAAATTGCATGAGAAATATGTTTTTTGTAGAAATATGAAGAGTAAGCAAAAAAAGCCTTCTATAATCCCAAGATTATAAATTCTTAATATTTCAGCATATGATGTATCCTGGCTTGTTCCTGCATATATATGCCTGTGCATAAATAAGATTTTTATACTAAGATACATATTGTGTGTGTGTTTACAATACTAGGATACATGCTGTTTCATATGGTTAGTGTTATTAAAATATAATACTCCCTAGAATATATATATATGTGTGTATGTATTTTTGCTGACCGCATAATGTAACAAACATGTGTGCTATGGTGGTTCTGAAGAACCCAGCCAAATTCATGAAGAGAGGACATGGATTTCTTCTCTTCAGGGGAGAGTGGCAAGGTTCTGGAAGAACGCATGAGGTGGGAAAATATCACTGTGGCCATTTATGGAAAATCTGCCCTAGTCAGCGTTCACTGCTCAGATTGGCCATCACACATGCTACCTAATCTTACCTGTTTTCCAAGTTCCTTCTGTCTTCTATGAAAGGTTAATCAGCAGAATGATGTAACTAAACACAGAAAATGAAATAGAGCAGCTGGGTTCAGACTGAGGGAGAAAACTGAGAGGGGTTGCGTACAGACCATGATGGTTATTACCAGAATTTCAACCCCATCATCTGTGCCGATGGCCTTTGGCTCTTAACTGTAAGGAGTGTCCCAAAAAATCAATTTGAAATTGGAAGAGACAAACCACTAAAAATAAAAACTTCTTAAAAAGAAAAAGAAAAAAGGGGGGCTCTCTGATTGCTGAGTGGCTAAAGGCAAGCCACTGAATTTTCTGTGCCCAAGTTTCCTTATCTTTAAAATGAGGACGATAATAATGCCTAGCTTATACAGTTATCATGGAGATTAAAATGTATTAGGAAAGCATTTAGAACAATGCCTGCTGTTTAGTAAACCCAATAAATATGACCTTTCATTAGCAGTCCTAGCAATAGCAGTGGTAGTAATTTGATGACTTTTAATTATTGGATATTTAGATTTCAAGTTTTTGATATTATACATGATTCATTAGAACATCCTTATCAATAAATTTTTGCACACATCTGATTATTTCCTCCTGGGGTAACTGCGAGGCATGTGTACTTTAAGCCTTTTGATATATGTTACAAACAGTACTCCAGAAGATTTGTATCAATTTATTTATAGTCAATATTTTAAAAGAATGCCAACTGTACCCACTCCCTTTAGCACTAAGGATTGTCATTTTAAAATCCATATGTGAATTCACCTTTTCTTTACTCGTGAAGCTGAGAATTCCTTCCATATGTTTGTAGTCAGTTGTGTTGAATCTTTGGTAGGTTGCATCCTTTTTCATGGGTTGAATTAAATCGAACATAAGTTTAATCCAGTCATATTTACTTACTGTTATATTTTAATACATATTTTATATGTCCCATATTTACTGTGATTTAAAAACTTTTTTCCTACCATACTGTATTTTCTGTTTATAATATATATGCATATATATTTTTAAAGATTTTATTTATTTATTTAACAGAAAGGGAGAGTACAAGCAGGGAGAGTGTAGGCAGAGGCAGAGGGAGAAGCAGACTCCCTGCTGAGCCAGGAGCCGGATGCGGGACTCCATCCCAAGACCCCAGGACCATGACCCAAGCCGAAGGCAGCTGCGCAACAAACTGAGCCACCCAGGCGTCCCTAATATATATACATATTATAATTAAATTTCTTTTTAAAATTTTTTCCTTCTTTCTGCTGGAATGATTCAGTTATTATAATTCCCTTTCTTATTTTGCTATTATTGCTTTAGAAGTAACATATTATATTTCTATTCTTTTGGCACTCACCTTCCTAATTTTAACTTGTATCTCAATTAAAGTCTGTGTTCATTCTTTCTGCCTTCTTGCATCATGCTCAGTCCTTGGAATGCTTTACTTTCTACCTCCCCCTCCTCAAACGTTGCTGTCATCTAGTATATTATCCCACTCTTTATGCTTCTTTCCTAAAATCTGTCCTTGTTTTTCATGGGTGAGTCTTGGTTAGGTTTACCCGAATGCTTACCGATGTCATTGCTTATCATGACTTCTTAGATCATATTTGTTTCTTCCGGATTTGATTGCTTCTTCTTAAAGAAAATCCTTTAGTGATTCCTTAAGTGATAGTTAAGGAGCTAATGGTTCTCTCTCTTGGTTTGTCTGAAAATATTTTGATTTGAATTTTTTCTCACTCTTGAACAGTAGTTCCAATGGATGCAAAAATCTACATTGAGAGGTTTTATCAGTATTTTGAAGATGTTATTCCATTGTTTTAGTTTTTAGTTGCTGTTATTATAGTATATCTGCCATCAGTCTAAAGGATGCTCTCGCTGGTTGTTTTAAGGTTTTCTCTTTGCCTTCTGATTTATAGTTTTACCATGAATGAGGTGTTCAGGTGTGGACTTGTTTTATCTATGTTACTTAGAGTATGTTGCACTTCTTGAATCTACAGATTCGTGTTTTTTATGAATTCTGGAAGATACTCAGCCATTTTCTATGAATACTAGCTCTCCTCAGTCTGTTGATTCATTCTGCAACATTACATACATTTGGATGTTTTCATTTTATTTGAAAATTTCTTAACCTCTCTTTGATATTTTTCATCTCTTAATCTGTGTATTACAGTTCTTTTCTTATATAATAACATTGTATATTTTCCATGTATATAATATAACATAGAATTTCCTTATATTTGCTTTCCAGTTCACAGATTCTCTGATCAGCTGTGTCTAATTGGATGAAACCTAACAACTGAGTTTTTAATTTCAATTACTAGATTTTTATGTCTAAAACTTTTATTTGGTTTTCACTTTTGATCATGGTTTATTCTTTTCTTACGTTTTGTTCACGTCAGATGTCTTATATTCATCATGTCTGCTGGCTCTTAATCATAGCAGGTTATTTCCTCTGGCATTTTAAGAGTTTTGATGGTAAGTTCATCCTCTGAAAACATTGTGCAGCCTGACTTCAGTTTTTTGGGGGGTTTTATTGGCTGGAACAATTTTCATATTCTTTTCTTAAATTGGGTTTTCCTGAACCATGCTGTTAGTATGAAACAGGATCCAAAATCTGCATGAAGTACAGTAATATATTCCCAGGAAAGATTATTTTTTTCCTTCTGACTACCAGGGCAGTAAGTCACACATGAGCTTTTTTGTTTGTTTTTGTTTTTCCTGGCTCTGTGATCTTATGTGGATATTTATCTAGCTTAATTTTTTACTGAGGGTGTTGTTCTTTAAGGGCCCCCACTTGCTATGGGAATCTTGATCTTCCTTACTCATATGGGACCACAACTCTGCCTCCTGTCTTGGCAGGAGAATTGAAATTCAAGCCTCAAGATTATGGAGACTGACCACCCTCCCTCTGAGGTAGCCACAGTGTCAGCTCATATGCCCACTGCTTGGGTGTTAGCTTATTCTTTATTTTTGACTTCCAGGATTCCCTTTACTTTTTTTTTTAAGCTGCATTTAAAATCACATTTGTCCCATTTTATCTTGCATTACCAAATATTTGAAATGGCTTGGTTTCTCAACCATTTCACTAAAAATCAAAGTCTCCTCACTTTTTATTCTCTTGCAGCTGATCTAACTTAACCTTTAGGATGTAACTGGAGCTTGAAAAGCCACCCATGCATGCTCCCTAAAGATCTGGAGGCCTGAATTCACCTGCAGTCTCTTTGAACTTGTATGAGAAGGTGGGGGGGTGGCTTCCCACTGCGCAGAGAACACAGTATGTGCTCTGGAGTTCTTGGGTAAAGATCAAAAGTGAAGCTCAGGACTTGATGTGGTGCTGCTAAGTCACTAAGAGGAAAGAGAAAGCATCAGCAGACAGACTTTTCTGAGCTCCAGTGCTTTGAACAAAAGTCTGGTGAGGAAACTGTACAAATCCAAGGTGTCCCAGACTTTGGACAGCGGAGCTTTTATAATCTGCTTGGCAGATTATAAATGACAGGCGCATGCGTAGGACATTCACCTTCTAGGTAGAAGTTGCCCTAACAGGTCACATCAGTCCCAGCCCTGAATCTGAGTATGAAGTGTTTCAGTTCAGAGAAACATCAGTTATTACTCTGTCATGTTCTTAAGACAGTTGGCCCTTGAACAACACAGAGGTTAGGGACACTCACCACCTTTGCAGTTTGAAATCCAAGTATAACTTTTGCCTCCCCCCAGACTTAACTACTAATAGCCTTCTGTTGACCAGAAGTCTTACAGAGAATATAAGCAGCTGATTAACACGTATTTTTTATGTCATATGTGTTACACACTCTTTTCATGCAACAAAGCAAGCTAGAGAAAAGAAAGTGTCATTAAGAAAATTATAAGAAGGAGAAAATATATTTACATTAATGCACTGCATTTATTGAAATCCATGTATAAGGGGACCCACAAGTTCAAATCTGTGTCATTCAAGGGTCAACTGTATTTTGCAAAAAGAAAATTTTTTTTTACAGATGATTATTCTAACTTGCAAAACTGGAAGGCACAATAATGCTACTCCAACCAATGATGTGAGGAAGGTAAACTTATTAGGAGAAAATATTATAAGTAAAGGATCATGAGGTTATTTGCTATTTTGAATTAGTCTCATTGGTACTTCCTGTGCTCCAGAGAAATGCTTATTAATACTTAATTTTAAAAGGTTAAAATGAAGACAGTTTTAGGGAAAAATAATTAGTTCTTAAAGTGACAATCATTTTTTTAAATTGCATTACGGAAGGCCTGGAATTAACTGAATCAGATCAAAGCATGGGAAAAATTAATATTCAGAAAAACTACCCATAAACTTTCCAAGAGCTCATTGATTTGGGGCAGAATCTCTTGAACATAACTAGAATATTGAAGAGGGTCTAGAATCCCCCAGAAATGTGTTAGAGTCCTGCATAGCAACTATCTCATTATTTAATCTATCTGAAATTAATGTACACAGCTTTGTGGGATTTCCTGGCCTCCGATGTTGTGGCAAAAACTGCTATTCTACAAAAATCTGTGTTTCCCTTTTCTTCCTGAACATACACATACATTCCCTTTCCCAGTCTCCTTGCAATTGAGTGTGACCATGTGGCTGAGGGGCAATGAGGGAATGCAAGCAGGAGAATGGGGCTGTCTTTCCAGGCCTGGCCTATAAAAACTTTGCGTTCATTTCTCTGGTGTGCTCTTTTCCTCTTCTGGGGGACTGAGGCAGCCACCCCCAGGTGACTTTGGACATCACATGTTAAAGATGGCAGAGCAGCCATCAACCTGGATTCTTGTACAACTATATGGAGTAGAACCACCTACCTGAACCTTCAGAACTGTTCTATTTCTACTGTGTGGAGCCATTGCGTGTTTGTGCCTGTTTTATTAGCACAGCCCAGCCTACCTGAACTAATGCCGACCGTAACAAGGACCCCAAGGATACTGGCACCTCAGGAGACCCCCGTGTGTGTACCCCCAGATGGAATGCTCTTTTCTAGTGTGACTTACGAAAGGAACTCTGCAGTGTCTCTGACCATACTCTTGAAGAGAGGTTCTCTGCAGTCCCTTTGTCACCCAGAGCCCGGGATCTGCAGTTGCTGTCTCTGTCACCCAGGACAGCCAGGTCGTCACCCAACAGTTCCTCTAAATGCACACATTCTGGATACCTGATTATTTAAATCCCTGGACACAGGAAACTGGGTGATGTGTTCCCCTGCCCCACCTTCCCGGAGCACTGGGTTTCACTTGAAAATTTTGGAGGAAGAAGAATATTATTTTCATATTAGAATAAACATTAATGGGCAGAATGCCCATTGGATGAATTTGGATGAATTTCAAAGACCAAGCATAAGACTTCAAAGAGACTTCCAGCTTACATTTGCAGTTCTGGATCAAGTGCTCAGAGCTCCCCTGGGGTACGCATTCACTGTGCTTTGTGTTGTCAGCATGGTACTTTATTTATTGTTATCCTAAGGGTTTTTGGGTTTTAATCCAATGGCCAAATATTTTCTTCCAGTACAATGCAGACACCTAATTCAAGTGTTGCCAGATATTATCAGGACATCAGATTATTTGTTATTGGCCTCCCTTCTCTATCTCCCCAACCCCCCCCCAAAAAAGAAGGAAAGAGATGAATTTACTATCCAAGCATATGAATGATGTAGTAGATTTTAAACATGAGTCTTCCAGCCAAACCTGGAAAGGGCCACGCTTCCTTTCGGCCTGTGGCCTCAGAGGCCTCCTCCCCTCCCCTTCCAGTTCTCCCACTCCTGCCCCCAACTTTTCATGGAGGTGGGAGTTTTCAGGCCCAGGTCTCTCAACCCAGGCAAGTCCTGGGTGTGTGAGCTGGAGTTATCTGTGTTCTGGCCATATGACATAGAATGGCCAGCTTCTGCTCTGAGTGGGCTTGTGTTTAACACCCTTGCTGGGCATTTGTTTTCTTTTCTTTTGTTTTGTTTTTCCTAAAGCGTGTGTCCCTTCTGATAGCCAGTATATTTTCAGTTAGCAGCCACTTGGGAAGGAAACAAGCTCTGACTCTGGCAGCAGTTTAGCAAAGTCTTTCTCATTTTCTAGGAGTGGACACCCACCAGCAGCTCATTTTGAGCTCAGGACCCACATTCCTCTTGCTGCACTCACAGTCCTGCCTTGTGGTGCCCTCTCAAATTGTTGGATGTGTGGCTTAATTGACTCTAGTAAGGAAAGTACTCCAGGGTCAGATTTGCTTTCAGAAAGGGCCAGAATGAAGCGGAAGGGAGTAGGCCAGTGGCAGGGAGGGGTCTGGGGAGCGGCTTCTTGCCTCAACTCCCTAAGGACTGAGAGGTCTGAGAAAGGAGTCTGGCCAGTATCAGAGGAGCTGGGACCAATCTCCTGGGCTAGATCCCAAGGGACAAGTGCTCTGCTTAGGCAGGAGACAAAAAACTAGCCGACAAGGGAGAGGGGCATCAGGATCAGGTACAGAAATAGAGACCATGTGGGAGGGCTGGAAGGGCAGGCATTGGGAGACAAATGGAGAAGCCAGCATCTTGCCCTGGAGTTGGCCAGCCAGAAGGCAAAGTTGGGATCATATGCCTTTTTATGAGTTTTAAATAAGAAATCTTAGGTAACGTGCCTAGTATATCATTAAAGCTAAATAAATATTAGTTATCTAAATGAAAAATTGTAGAGAGAGGGGAGTGTGGAATTGCTACCACTTCCAGAGCAAGAATATACTAATAAGAATGAAAGATTTTTTTAAAAAAGCCTTCTATAAGAAACACATACTTTACAGGGTTATAAAAATAATGTTAAGTCTTTTAAAAAAGACTTTTTTAGAGCAACCTTAGGTTCACAGCAAAACTGAGAAGATACAAAGATTTCCCATATATTCCCTGCCCCCAGATATGTAGAGCCTTCCCCATTAACAATATCCCAAACAGAGTGATACATTTATTACAACTCATGAACCTACATTGACACATCATTATTACCCAAAGTTCATAGTTGACATTAGGGTTCACTCTGGGTATTATATTTTCTATGGGTTTGAAAAGTATATAATGACATGTATCTATCATCATAGTATCAACCAGAATATATTCACTGTCTTAAAAATTCTCTGCACTTTGCCTACTCATTCCTTCCCATTTACACCCCTGGCAACCAACCACTGATCATCTTCCTGTCTCCATGGTTTTACCTTTTCCAGAATGTCATGTAGTTGAAATCATATATTATAGAGCCTTTTAAGATTGTCTTCTTTCACTTAGTAAGATGCATTTGAGTTTCCTTCATGTCTTTTAGTGGCTTGATAGTTCAATTTTTCTTTAATGCCGAATAATATTTCATTGTCTAGATATATCACGATTTATTTACGCATTCACCTTCTGAAGGACATTTTGGTTGCTTCCAGGTTTTGGCAATTATAAATAAACATCCACGTGAAGATTTTTATGTGGAAACAAGTTTTCGACTCCTCTGAATAAATATCTAGGAACCTAATTATTGGATCATATGGTAAAGGTATGTTTAATTTTGTAAGAAACTACCATGATGTCTTCCAAGGTGTGCTAGTTTGCATTCTTAAGAAACTGCCAATATCTTCCAAAGTGTTGTAGTTTGTATTCCTTTGTGAGCTCCTATTGTTCTGTATCCTTGTCAGCACTTGGTATTGTCAGTGTGTTTTATTTTGGCCATACTAATAGGTACGTAGTGGTATCTCATTATTATTTTAATTTGCATATCCTTGACAACATATGATGTGGAACATCTTTTTACGTGTTATTTGCCATCTGTATATGTTATTTGATGAGGGGTCTGTTAAAATATTTTTTGCCCATTTTTAATTGGGTTGTTTGTTTTCTTGATTTTTAGTTTTAAGAGTTCTTTGTATATTTTGGATAACAGTCCTTTATCAGATGTGTTTTGCAAATATTTCTCTTAGTTTGTACTTGTCTTCCTGTTTTCTTGATATTGTCTTTTGCAGAGCAGAAGCTTTTAATTTGAATGAAGCCCAGCATATACATTCTTTCTTTCATGAATTGTTTTATCAAACAATTTGGTGTTTTATCAAAAAGTCATTGCCATATCAAGGTCATCTAGGTTTTCTACTATGTTATCTTCTAGGAGTTTTATAGTTTTCTATTTTTACATTGAGGTCTATAATTCACTTAGAGTTAATTTTCATGAAGAGTGTAAGGTTTGTGTCTAGATTCACCTTTTTGCATGTGAATGTCCAGTTGTGCCAGCACCATTTGTTGAAAAGACTGCCTTTGCTCCTTTGTGAAAGGTCAGCTGACTACATTTATGTGGGTCTATTTCTGGGCTCTCTATTCTCTTCCACTGATTTGTCTGTTCTTTTGCCAGTGTCACACCAACTGGTTACTGTAGCTGTATAGTAAGTTGTGAAGCTATGTAATATTAGTCTTCCAACTTTCTTCTTCTCCTTTAATATTGTGATGGCTATTCTTCATCTTTTCCTTCTCCATTTTAACTTTAGAGTTGGTTTATTGATATCCACAAAATAACTTGCTGGGATTTTGTTTGGGATTGTGTTGATTTATAGACCAAGTTGAAAAGAGCCAACATCTTGACAATATCGAATCTTCCTATCCACAGAACATGGAATATCTCTTCATTTATTTAGTCCTTCTTTGATTTTTTAAAAACAGAGTTTTGTAGTTTTCCTCATATAAATCTCATACATATTTTGTATAAGAATTTTGGGGGTGTGTACTAATATAAATGGTATTGTGTTTTTAATATAAAATTCCCCTTGCTCATTGTTGGTAAATAGGAAAAGAATTGCCTTTTTTATATTAAGTTGGTACCCTGCAACCTAATTATAATCACTTATTAGTTCCAGAAGTGTTTTTTGCTGATTCTTTGACATTTTCAGATAAACGATCATCTCGTGTGCAAAGATAGTTATATTTCTTTCTTCCCAATGTGTATTCCTTTTCTTTTCTTATTGCATTAGTTAAGACTTATGCTATGATATTGAAAAAATATGGTAAGGGGGTACATCCTTGCCTTGTTCCTGATCTTAGCAAAAAAGCATTTGTTTCTGACCATTAAGTATGATGTGAGCTGTAGGATTTTTTTGTACATAATCTTTATCAGTTTGAGGAAGTTATTCCTAGTTTACTGAGAGGTGTTTTTTTTTTATCTTAAATGGGTGTTGGTTTTGTGAAATGCTTTTCTACATTATTGATATGATCATGTGGTTTTTCTTTTTTAGCCCATTGATGTGCTGGATTACATTAATTTATTCTTGAATATTGAACCAGCCTTGCATACCTAGGATAAATCCCACTACGTCATGGTGTACAATTCTTTTTATATACTGTTGGACTTGATTTGCTAATATTTTGTTGATGATTTTTCCTTATATTCATGAGAGGTATTGGTCTATAGTTTTCTTCTCTTATAATGTCTTTGTCTGGCTTTGTTATTAGAGTGATGCTGGCCTCATGAAAGTGTCAGGAAGAATCCCATCTGTTTCTATTCTCTGAAGAGGTTTTAGAAAATTGATAGTATTTCTTCCTTATGTTTTGTGTAATTCAGCAGTGACCCTATCTGGCCTGGTGCTTTATGTTTTATAAGGTTATGAATTATTGATTCAATATCTTTAATAGATAGAGGCCTAATTAGATTGTCTTTCTTCTTATATGAGCTTTGGCAAATTGTCTCTTTCAAGGAAATGAGTCATTGATCTAGGTTATCAGATTTGTTGTCATAGAGTTGTTGAAAATAGTTTTTAAACTATGAAGAACTGAGTAAATCTGAGGATATTTTATTATTTTCATTGTCACAGCATTAGTCTGAATTTGATCTTCATTCTTTAAAAGAGATTCACTCATTCACTCATCAGACATTTATTGAGCATCTACTCTATGCCAGGCATTGTTTAGACTTTAAGCAAGATGATGTGGCATCTGCTCTTATGAGTCTAATGGAAGAGAAAGATGATAAATAATCGTGTGGTGATGAAAGTTAAAGAACCACAAGGAGATATAGCAGAGCTTTGTAACAGAGGCCCAGCTCCCTAGGGAGGTCAAGAGGCCTTCAGAGAAGTGTTGATTTGACTAAACTAGAAGAACTACCTGACAGTCAAAGCCAGGAAGAGGACCTGGGGCAGGCAGGTGTTCCAGTGTCCCAGGCAGAGAAAACAGCTTATGCAAAGGCTTAGTAATAGGAGGAGCAGGGCATCGGTAAGAAGTTAAAGAGAACAGCATTAATAATATCAGTATAGAAGAGGGAAAGGGATCCAAAAGAAGGAGGAAAGGATTGGAATCTTATTAGAAAAAGAGGAGCATGAGAATTCTCTTTGGAGGGGAAGGGAAATTATTCCCTTCCCCTGAGACCTGAGGGGTCTGAGAAGTGAAGGGTACAAGCTCCGAAGCAGATTCATTGAGGGCTCTCCAGGGAGTTCCAAGGGTTGTTGCACTTACAGGCCAGTGTAGCGCTCACCGAGTGCTATGGCCTGCATCTGCAGCCCCTTGGGTAGGAGGAGAGGGCTCTCCATGCCCCACTTCCACCTGTGCTCAGAGCTGACTTATGGAGCTGGCAGCGCAGGAGACTGGCATTGCACTGTGAGCACCACGGTGGTGGGCCCCACTGCTGCGCTTAAATGCCACGCTTACAGAAATCTGGGACTTCTCTAGAGATTCCACAAATTTTTATGACAGCTGTGTATGCCAGAGGGTAAGACCTGTCCTTTGACACTCATTCCCCACTTCTCACAGGACCCCACATCAAACCAGGTGGTCATCCAGTAGTTCCTTGGCCTCATTCCACATGGTTTCATGTTCATGTTCTTTTCCTCCAAAAGAATAAAATGCTTTATAGACTTCATGTAGTAGCCTCATGTGGGATCAGAGAAGTGGCATTTGGCACGTGACATATGGAGAAACAGAGGCAGGAGCAGGCAATGGACCTGCAGGGTTGCTACAATAAGGCAGCACCTTGACTCGGACCCACCAGGGTTGGACTTGTGCTTTGCCATTCTCTTGCAGCTTTATGACCTGTTCTATGAGCCTCGGGGCTTTTTTTGTGTGTATGAGTAGAGTAATCAGGTTCTATTACAGAGTTGGTATAGAAAGTATGTGGTTCATGTAGGTCAAGTGCCCAGCACAAGTAGTTCCCGTTTCTCTCTGGTTCCTAAGCACAGTTTGTACGTCATAAAAAGGTGTGCAGGTTTACCGCTGGGGGAAGATACACTGTGGCCCTGCGTTGCTCCCAGATGTGGTGTGGGGCTTGAAAAAGCCAAGATGCTGGCTTCCTTTATTGGCTTTGCATCCCACGAGGTTTGCCTCCCTGGAAACTTGGCTGCTCTGGAAAAGTGTTCCTTGTTTTCATAGAGACTGCTTGGGAAGATGTAGATCAAGTTTGCCCTTTTAAATTAATGAGGTGAACGCAGAATCACAGAGTGAACCTTGACAATGACAGTGATGGGCGTTCCTCCCCAGCTGTGGGGGAAGTTACTATTCTTATCTAAGAACAGGGATCAATCATTTTTCTTTCCTGCAGCAATTTAACTTGATTTTTGCAAAGGTATTATCATCTATTCTCCCCCCACCCCCAACTTTTTATTTTGGAAAATTTTCAAATAAGCAAAAAAAGGGGGGGTGTTGAAAAATGAAACCCGTATACTCTTGGCCTAGATTCACCAATTTTGCCCCATTTGCTTGTTGTCTGTCCTGTGTGCCTTCGTGCTCTGCCCCCCGGCCCCTGCTCTCGTTTTCTCTGTGTGTGTGTAGCCATACATTCTGCTTTTTTCTGCTTCCCTGTTTGAAAGTGGATTGTAGTCATCACAGAAGTTCACCTCGAAATCCTTCAGCATAAATCTCCTTAGCTATTCTCCTATGTAACTAATAATATCATTATCATACCTAATAAAGTGAACATTTCATTTTATCATCTCAGGTAGAGTCTATATTCCTTTGTTCAGTTCAGGATCCGATTAAGGCTCAAGTCTTGCGTGCCTGTTAGTGTTCTTAAGCTTCCTTATGACAGAACAGTCTACCTTCTTTTATGTCTTTTGTGACACTGTAGTTTTTGATGAGTTGAAGTCAATATTCTTGTACAATGGCCTACCTTCTAGGCTGATCTGATCACCTCCTCATGATGTTACTGAATTTGTTCCTGAAAAAAACTTCTGTGTTTTTCTTGTACTTCAGGGTAAAATCTAAGTGTATGATTATATTCCGATTAAACAATTTTGGTAAGAATGTTACACAGGTGGTGTTGAAGACTTGTTACTTCATCACATCAAGAGGCTATGATGTTCGACTGTCCTAATATTTGTGACGTGTTTGATTTTTTGGCAAAGGTTGTGGCCATCTGATCTCCCTGCTGTATAGATATAAATTTCTTTTTGACATTGGTAAGTAATTGGGGAATCATGCCTTCCTTAGTCTACCATTTCTAACATTAATCTCATCAGAAACACCCTCATGGGCCTATCCAGAACGTTTGGGAGCCCTGTGGCCCAGTCCGGTGGAGACATAAAATTAACCATCACAAATACTAATATTACTACTCTCAACACCTAGCAAGTAAAGCTTCAGGTTTCTTAGCTATTCCTCTTGGCATTAGAATATATCCCATTACAAATGTCAGAGATAAGAGTGACTTGAATTAGAATCAAAAGTCTCTTGAAATCAGCAGTTACTTGAAATAACTATTTTCTTTGGTTATTTTATCAATTTGATATATTTCAGTTGTTGGCTTCTGTTGGTATTCAATTTTAAGGTATTTTTAAAAATCCATTTTGATTTCGTTTTGTTTTTTGAATATATAAACCATTTAATGGTTCAAAAATCGAAGAGATATAAAACGTACACTGTAAGAAGTCTCCCATCCTGTTCCAACCCACCCATTAGTTTCAGGTTTGTCTTTCTGCTGTTTCTTTTTATTTATTTATTTATTTTTATTTCTTTTCAGCGTAACAGCATTCATTGTTTTTGCACGACACCCAGTGCTCCATGCAATGCGTGCCCTCCCTAAAACCCACCACCAGGCTCCCCTAACCTCCCACCCCCCGCCCCTTCAAAACCCCTCAGGTTGTTTTTCAGAGTCCATAGTCTCTCATGGTTCACCTCCCCTTCCAATTTCCCTCAACTCCCTTTTCCTCTCCATCTCCCCATGTCCTCCAAATAAGTCAAGCAGAGAGAGTCAATTATCATATGGTTTCACTTATTTGTGGAGCATAACAAATAACATGGAGGACATGGGGAGATGGAGAGGAGAAGGGAGTGGAGGGAAACTGGAAGGGGAGGTGAACCATGAGAGACTATGGACTCTGCTGTTTCTTTTTGCAAAAACAAGCTGGAAGCCTTTCCAATTGAACCCTTTACATTCTTCTTTTCTTTTCTTAAAGATTTTATTTATTTATTTATTTGACAGACCGATCACAAGTAGGCAGAGAGGCAGGCAGAGAGAGAGAGGGAAGCAGGCTCCCTGCTGAGCAGAGAGCCTGATGCAGGGCTCTATCCCAGGACCCTGAGATCATGACCTGTGCCGAAGGCAGAGACTTTAACCTGCTGAGCCACCCAGGCATCCCTAACCTCTTACGTTCTTGATCACCAAAGTATTATGTTTACTGTAGACATTTCACAAAATGCAGAGAAGTGCCTAAACAGTACAAAACACTTCGGACACCATGTTGTATGATAAATTCTTGTTAATGAACTGAGCTTTGCTCGTATTCACATGATTATGTTTAGATTTGGTTGGAATTTTCTTTAGTTTCTTTTTTAATCCCATACACATTTTGTTATTTTGATTCACATGACTTAATTATTATTTCTATTTTAGCAAACACATTTCCTCTCACATTTCAGTATTTCCTTACAAGGATGAGACCCCAAAGAATAGCGTACAGGAAGTCATGTGGTACTTTCTTTGTCTACTTAGCAGAGAAAAATGCTTCGGTTGTACTAGTACCATCAGGAAAGACCTCCTCCTTGGCCCCACCCTGATTCGTGGGAGGAAGTGCTCATCTCCACATGCCAGGATGTAGTCTGACAGCCAACTCCCTAGAGGAGAGAAGGACTCTTTGAAAACATGCTGCATTTCAGTAGCTTCTTGGTATTGCTTTTACCCAAGCCAGGTGGTGTAGACGGGCAATCGGTCATTTTTCTCAGGCTCAGTATGACAGCCCAATTAGGTTGTACAAGGGATGGATGTGTTTGAAGGAAAAGAACAGAAAAAGACCATAGAGCCAGCCCTGGCTTTTAAAAACTACACATTTCATCTTCGTACAGTGCTTTACTTGTTGGAAGTTTTTTCCACATGTCTGACTTCACCCGTGGGTGGTAATACCTCTGAAAAGTAGGGCAGGGCTTGTTATGCCTTTTAAAAGAGGAGGAAGCTGAAGGTGGCTAACCCAGATATGCTGGCCCACCAGCCATGGAGGTAGACTCAGGGTGAGATTTCCTGACTCCTTCTGGGCTGGAGTCTTTGACCTTCCCTTTGTACTCAAGTGTGGTCAAACATGGACCAAGGGCGCAAACACTGTTGAAGCCAGAGTCTTACACAAAGCCAAGTACCTTGTATTACAAATAGTCGGTGTGTTAGTTTCCTGTTGCTACATACCAAATAATCCCAAATGAGCGTGGATTTAAACAACATGTATTATCTCGAGTTTCTGTGGGTCAAGAATCTGGTGTCTGAGGGTCTGATGTCTGAGTCTGTCTCCAAGATAAGATATTTTGTCTCTCTATAAGAGAAAACAAATAAGGTCTCTCACAGACTGAAACCAAGGTGTCAGCCAGGGCTGTGGACATCTCAAGGCTTGACTAGAGGAGTATCTGCTTCTAAGCTCACTCATGTTGCCGTCAGCAAGCGGAAGGGCCTATCAGAACATTACATCCTCGCCATGTCGGCCTTCCCATAGGGCTGTTCACACCGTAGCAACTGGCTTGACCCAGAGAAAAAGCAGAGAGAGACAGAGAGACAGAGAGAGATGGAGAGAAATACCAGGGAATAAGAGAGAAACTGAAATCTTTCTATAACAGTCCAAAGTAACAACCCATCACTTTTGCCATATTCTTTTTTTTTTAAGATTTTATTTGTTTATTTGACAGAGAGTGAGATCACAAGTAGGCAGAGAGGCAGGCAGAGAGTGGGAAGCAGGCTCCCCGCCGAGCAGAGAGCCCGACATAGGACTTGATCCCAGGATCCTGAGCTCATGACCTGAGCCGAAGGCAGAGGCTTAACCCACTGAGTCACCCAGGTGCCCCATATTCTTTTTTGTTAGAAGGGAGACACAAAGTCCAGCTCACACTCATAGGGAGGGGTTTATACAAAGATGTGAATATTAAGAAGGGGGGCTCACTGGGCATTTTAGAGGCTGCCCACCCCCTTAGTGATTTACTTGAGGATTTTATTTTAGCCCAGGGATGTTTTCAGAATTTCAATAATTCATTAGAATCTTTTTCAAGGAAAATCTAAAATATTATTGTCATCAGACAGAGAAGACAAATACCATATGGTCTCACTTGTATGCAGATTCTTAAAAAAGGAGCTCATAGGTAGGGAGAACAGATTGGTGCTTGCCAGAGGCAAGTGCTAGGGGGTGGCCAAAATGGATAAAGGAGGTCAAAAGGTACAAACTTCCAGTTACAAAATAAATAAGTTCTATGTATTCATGTTTTGTTTATGTTCTTTAATGATATTTGATGGTTATATTTATAAGCATACTGACCCTTTTTATCAAATTTATTTCTAAATATATTATAGTTCTTTTGTGCATATAAATGGTTTTGTGCATATAAATTTAAAAAAATTTTTACTTCCAGAACGCCTGGGTGGCTCATTCAGTTAAGCATCTGACTCTTGATTTTGGCTCAGGTCATAATTTCGGAGTTGTAAGATTGAGCCCCATGTCAGGCTCTGCATTGAGCATGGAGCCTGCTTAAGATTATCTCTCTCCCTCTCCCTCTGCTACGTCCCCTCCCCCAGCTTCCCAGCTCTCTCTCTCTCTTTCTTTCAAAAAAAAAAAAAAGTAACTTACTATTTTTAATTGTTCGCATAAACAAAAGGTATTAATTTTGTAAACTTTGTATCTGGCTATCTTACAAAATTCTTTTATTAATTCTAATACAAAGATCTATTTAATTTTCTAGTTATATAATCCTATCTTCTGAAACAAAGTTACTTTTAGCTCTTTTGCCTACAGAACCATTGGGTCAGTCATGCACTCCCACTTCCAGTATATTCCTGTATAACAGGTGCTAAGGACAATCTCTCCTGGAAGAAAACTCAAGAATCAGTCTCTAAACAAAGCAGGTTTAGGGAAGAGGATTCCCAGTCATATAATGAAGGATAGTAGAAACCAGTTAGAAAAAATGGAGGCCAGGAAGAGGTGATATGACATCTTTACGTACTTTCTGAAAGAGGAAAAAATAACATGGAATTCTATATCAAGCTCAAATGTCCTTCAATAATGAAGGCAAAATAAAGACATATAAAACAAAACAAAAAAAGGAGAGAGAGAGAGAGAGAGAGAGAAATTTGTTGTCAGCAGAACTGGCCTATGGTACATGCTAAAGAGGTGTCTTCAGGATGACAAGAAATGATAACAGTTGAAAATCTGGATCTTCATAAAACTGTGAAGAGGACTAGAAATAGTAAATATGCTATGTGAACATAAGGCCAGTTTTTCCTCTTAATTTATAAAAACCCATACGATTATTCAAAGCAAAAATTGAAACATGGGAGGGGTAGCTGACCTGTCACTAACATTGAGATTGACTTGTGATTAGTGGTCAGTGGTATCAGAGCAGAAGAACTAGTTCTGAGCCTAGGTCTTAGATATATCACATGCTTCCACTTACTCCTCTAGGATTTCTGATCTTTGCCATAAAAGTAACATGTTCCAAGTTGTTATAGCCCCTTGAAAAGAATAAAACATGTGGATCAAACTTGACTAATTCTCAGCCTGAAGGATATCTGCCCCAGCCTACCAACATACATGTGAGTGAAAAATAAATACTCATTGTTTTAGGATACTAGATTTTATGGCTGTTTGCTATGTAGCAAAAATTGACTCTAATACTGTAGAACTTGAAAATGGGAATGGATGTAATAAATACAACTAATACCACAGAAATACAGAAGATTATAAGAGACTACTGTAATACACCAACAAATTGGATAACCTAGAAGAAATGGATAAGTCATAGAAATATACAACTTAACAATAGTGAATCATGAAGAAATAGAAAATCTGAAAAGAACAATAATAAATAAGGAGATTGAGTCTCTAATCAAAAACCTCCAAACAAATAAAGGCCCAGGACCAAATGGTTTTATTGGTGAACTCTACCAAACATTTATAGAAGAATTAATACCAATTCTTCCCAAACTCTTTCAAAGAATGGAGGAGGAAGGGACACACTTCCAAACTAATTTTTAATCTAAATTCATCAGAGTACATTATTACTCTGATAACAAAGCCAGACAAGGCCACTACAAGAAAAGAAAATAACAGACGAATATTCCTAATGGGTATAGATGCAAAAATCTTTAACAAAATACTAACAAAAGAAATTTGACAACACATGAAAATGATCATACACCATGATCAAATGGAATTTATCCTTGAGATGCAAGGATGTTTCAACATAGGCAGGTTAATAAATGTGATATATCACATTTTTAAAAATGAAGGATGAAAAGCATATGATCATTTCAGTAGATGTTTAAAAAAGCATTTGACAAGTAAAACATCTTTTCATAATAAGAACAAATCCTTGATCTCAAGTAATTAGGTATAGATGGAGTTTACCTCAACATAATAAAGGCCATCTCAGACAAATCCATAGCTAAGATCACACTCAATAGTGAAAAGCAGAAAGCTTTTCCTCTTAGATCAAGAACAAGGCAAGGATGCCTGCTCTCATCATTCCTATTCAACATAGTATTGGAAGTCCTAGCTGGAACAATTAGGCAAGGGGAAAAAAGCATCCAAATCTGAAAAGAAGTAAAATTTTCTGTTTTCAGATACAGTCTTATATGTAGAAAATCCTAGACTCGACCAAAAACCTATTAGAACTAATGAACAAATTTATTAAAGTTTCAGGATACAAAATCAGCACATAAAAATTAGTTGTGTTTCTATACATGAACAACTAACTGTCTGCAAAAGAAAAATAAATCTCATTTATAATAACATTAAAGACAATAAAATACTTATAATTTTAACCAAGGATATGAATGATCTGTACAATTAAAACTGTAAAATAATGATGAAAGAAATTAAAAACACAAATAAGTGGAAAGATATCTAGTGTTCATGATTGGAATAATTAATATTGCTAAAGTGTCCTTATTGCCAAAAATTATTTAAAGATTCAATGCAATGCTTATCAAAATTCCAATGGAATTTTTCAGAGAAATAGAAAAACTTATCCTAAAATTTGTATGGAACTACAAAAGAATCCAAATAACCAGAACAATCTAGAGAAACAACAATCTAGAGAAAGAACAAAGCTGTAGGCATCACACTTCTTGATTTCAAACTATATTACAAGGCTATAATAATCCAAACAGTCTGGAGCTGGAATTAAAATAGACTCATAGTCCAATGAACGAGAATAGAGACCATAAATAAACTCAGATATGTACATTCAGCTGATCTTCAAGAAGAGTGCCAAGAATACACAATGGGGAAAAGATAATCTCTCCAATAAATGTTGTTTGGAAAACTGGATATCCACATATAATAGAATGAAATTGGACCCTTATTTTAAATTGTCCACAAAAATCAACACAAAGTAGGTTAAAAATTTAAATGTTAAGATCTGAAACTGTAAAACTCCTAGAAGGAAATACAGGGAATAAACTCTTTGACATTGGCCTTTGCAATGACTTTTTTGGATTTGATACCAAAAGCAAAGGCAATGAAACAAAGTTTCAAAGTTATGGAGTATCTCGTATGAGTCATGCACTGTTTTAGATGCTGAGGTTGGATAGTGAAGAACATGACAGATGGAATTTCAACAGTCATGATTTTACATCCCAGTAGGCTTCAGATTGTATATTACTTAGAGGACTTTATGTTTGGTAAAGTCAATAACTTAAAGAGACTTGCTTGAGTTTTACTACTTTTTTCTGCCAGTTTTATTGAGGAATGATTGACAAAAAGGGTATATATTTAAGGTGTATATTGGGGTGTTTTGATATAGTATAACTTGTGTAATGATTACTACAATCAAGCTAATTAACATTTATCTCCTCATATAGTTAACCATTTTTGTATGTGTGTGGCCAGAACACTTAACATCTACTTTCTTAGCAAATTTCAAGGATGCTAACTACTTTATAGTTTATGTAATATAATTATAACTTATGTAATTCTGTATATTTTATATAAATATGTGTTATGTACAGTTGACTAGTTAATGCAATATATCATTGTTAATGCAATGCTGTACATTAGATCTCTAGAACTTCTTCATTTTATAACTGAATGTTTGTACCCTTTGACCACCAACTCCCCAATTCCCCCATTTCCCAGTTACCTGGCAATCACCATTCTACTCTCTCTTTTCTAAGTTCAACTTTTATAGATTCCACATATAAGTGGTACTATGCATCACTGCCAAAATTTGTTATCTTTTGTGGTTTTTTTATAATAGCTATCCTAATGGGTGTGATCAGATAACTCATTGTGGTTTTGATTTGCATTTCTCTGATGATTAGTGATATTGAGTACCTTTTCATGTACCTGTTGGCCATTTGTGCCTTCTTTTGAGAAATGTCCCTTCAGTTCCTTTGCCCATTTTAAAAATTGTTGTGTTTTTACTATTGTAGGAGTTCTTTATATATTTTAGGTATTAATCCTTTGTCACATACATGGTTTGCAATGTCTCACTTTCTGTAGGTTGCCTTTTCATTTTGTTGACTGTTTCCTTAAGGCAACTAACCTTGATTTAGTTGATAATGAGGCTTATGAGCAGGTGTATGGGACCAATGTAAGACAGTAAGAAGATCAATCAAGAAGTGGTATGTAGGAAAGGAGGACAGAGATATTGGAAGGAAAGAGACCCATAAAGGTATTGCTGAAATGGTCCAAGCCAGATAAGGGCCTGCCAAGGCAGTGCTAGTAGAAAGGGCAGGAGGCACTATGATGAAATTATTGATTATTCCTGGCAACTGATTAAGGGTTAAAAGTGAAGGGCCTGGATCATTTTAGGAAGTACAGAACTTGACAACCCAAACACAACATCTAAGTGGGCAGTTGGAAACAGAAACCTAGATCTCAGGAGATGAGTTCCAGGTCAATCTGGGAATTAGAGATCACTCTTAACTGATCTGACCCAGATTTGGAGTCATGAAAGAGAGTGACATCACCAAGGGATAAATGAGTGCAGCAAGAGAAGTAGATCAGAAAGATAATTTAGAAAATGTTGTTTACATTTTATGTAGTTCTAATAGGAGGAGACTACTTGCACCAAAAAACAAAAATGAAAACAAACAACCCCCACATCCTGCAGGAAACCAGGACAATGCACAGATGCAGAAACCAAGGGAGATAGGAGGTCACCGTTGCTGCTGAAGAGACTGGGTGCAGAAGTGTGCAGTGAGTTTGGCCAATGGGGGCCATTCTTAACTGATTATTAAGGGTCAAGAAAGGAAAGCAAATGGCAACAAGCAGAGCAAGGTGGGCATGGGGGAAAATCCACAACAGCCTGCAAGAACTGTGGAAGCAAATGAAGGACAAGAATGGGCAGGCGCTGCAGGCAGAAGCCAATTTAAGAAAGGCTTTGTTGAGGATGGCGAGGTCTGAGAACATCTGCCCCCATAGAAGGGGGCAGAGCCACCAGAGAGATCAACTGTGCAAAGGAACAAGAACAGAGAACTCTTAGAGCCGAAGGGTCAAGAGATCAGGAGGGATGGAAATGAGAGCAGGTGCAGCCTGATGGCCTTTAGAGAGTTGCTAACCCCTTGTTTGTCAACACTGACACATTTACCTATCTTGTCCACACTTGATGGTGTGGCTTCAAGAGCAGGACAACCTCTTCCAATTGCCCTGCTTCTCTGGGTCTGATATTTAGTCTGATAGCAGGAAAAAAGGAAGGAGACTCTTAATTCAAGCCCTGGTGCTGGTGAAGGTATCTATTCCTACTTTCCAGATGTTCCATTCATGATTAGTCTGTTTTTTGAGCAGAACATGGGCAGGTCCTATTCTACTAATTGTGAGTGCCAAAGCTGAGAGCGCAGATTTGATGTTAAAATCAAAGTCACATAACCAGGAAAGGGGGCCATGTTTCTGTTTGTCCCCTAGATAGTCTCACATTGCTCTGCAAAACCACTGTGACATAATCAACCCCCAACACACACACACACACACACACACTCAACCAAAGGAAAAGCTTTCACAAAAAGCTAATGGTTCCAACACAAATACTTGAACTTTCTGTAGTTCCTTTCATCTGACCCTGATATTTTCCTTGAAAGTGAACCACAGTAGCTCCAAGGAGCATGGAGAAAGGGAGTCGATGGACAATGAGATAAAGGAGTTTGGATTTGCCTAAGAAATATAATTAAACCTTGGGATTTCCAGTCTTTTCCAACTACCAATAATCTGCCAATAAAAACTGCCAATAATCTAATTATTAGAAATTTCTCTTAAATAGTCATTTCTCTGAATGATGATAACATAGGGCTTACTAAGTACTGGGCATTGTTTCAATCTCTTTATATGTATTATCTCACTTTATCCTAGCAAGAATTATGTGGTGAAGGCAGAAGTACCTTTTCCTCACTTACCAATGAGGAAAACTCACTTGGAGAATGTGAGGTTGCTCACACTTGTAAGTGTGGGGCCAGGATTTGAACTCGCAAGTCTCACACCAGAGCCTGCCTCTCAACCACAAAACAAGGCTATGTCTCCAGAGACAGGCACAAGTCACTTTTCTTCGTTATACTGGAGAATTACGAAACCTACTTTGAACTTCATAAAGCCATCTCCACCTATGGTTAGGGGCCACTTGTTTAAAGGAGCATGTTATCATGTCTTTTTTCCCCCTACCCAATGAAGATTAGGGCAGGTTAGTCAGTCATTTTGGCCTTTAAAAAAAAAAGCTAACTCAGTGGTTACCTGGCATACCACCACCATTCCCGTCCTCAGCATATATGAAGCAAAGCATGCCAGTCACTTCTAATCTTATGGTCACCGAACAAGGCAGTAAATGCTCAGGCTCCAGAACAATGTCAATCCCAAGAGGAGCAACTCACCAAATGCGAGAAAATATTTCCAAATCATATATCTGATAGGGGACTAATATCCAAAATACATAAGGAACTCCTACAACTCTGTAACAAAACCCCTAAACAATCCAATTTTAAAAATGGACAGAGGGGGGCGCCTGAGTGGCTCAGTCCATCAAGTGTCTGACTCTTGATTTTGGCTCAGGTCATGGTCTCAGGGTCCTGGGATCCAGCGCTGCACCCCGCTGGGGGCGTAGGCTGCTTAGGATTCTCTCTCTCTCTCCCTCTCCCTTCCCGTCCCCACTTGTGGTCTCTCCCTCTCCCTCAAAAAGAAAAAAATGGACAGAGGATCTGAATAGACATTTTTCCAAAGGAAACATACAGATGGCCAGCAGACACGTGACAAGATGCTGAACATCACTAGTCACCGGGAAATACAAATCAAAACCACAGTGATCTGTCACCTCACACCTGTCAGAATGGTTGTTACCAAAAAAAAAGACAAAAAATAAGAAGTGTTGGTGAAGATATGGGAAAAGGGGGGACCTTTGGCGGGAATGTAAATTGGTGCAGCCACCATGGAAAATAGTATGGAGGCTTCTTGTTAGTTCTGCCACCTTGGGCATTTGGGGGAGACTGACAGTTGGGAGGAGGGTGAAACGGGCTCCCTCCTGGTTTCCGGTTCCGATCACTGTGCTGCTGCAGCAGTAGAAAGAAGGCTGTACCTGTCCACTTCTTAACTGCGTCTGGCACCCACCATGCTCACGCTCTGCCTGTTCAGGGATGCGAGCAGCAGCCAGACCGCCAGCCCGGCTGTCCTCTCTCACGCCCTGCACCAGCCCCCAGGGAGTATTTGAGCATCTGCAGGGCATGCTGCCAGCTGCATCAGTGATCTGAATTCCCACTGAGTTATGCCTCCACCCAGAGATCCAAACTGTGGCTATAAGCACCTCCAGACAGAAACCCACCTCCAAATCTGGTGGTCAGCCTCAGCGTCCTACTCAGAGGTCACGGCACCAGCAGGGCAAGGCTCTCCCCTCAAGATCTCCTCTCCAGGGCCTGGTATGCTGTCCTCCGAGGCTGGGGTATTGGCTATGCAGAAACACCTCCCTCCCCAGAGATTTGGGTGAGGCTCTCCTCCAGGGCCCCAGTAACAATACCTATTCCTGTACCTGGTAACAGTACCTCAGCCCTGCAAGGTAGCTCCTGCTGTGTTTTTCTTTCCTCCTTCCAGTGTCCATTTTACAGTTTCAGTGCATTGAAGTACCTAACATGCTTTCTTTTTTCCTGACGAGAACCTGACTGATACTGCATTTAGGGTCCCAGAAGGGGGAGTCCCAGGAAACAGAACCTCAAAATGGGAATCTGCCGTTGATTTGTCCCTGTCTTTGGCCCTGAAAGCAACGCTGAGCCCTTTGCCAATGAACCACTGGGTGTTGGCAATTCACGCACGCGCAGTGGCATCGTGACTGAGCCATATCACCTGCGGTTGCTTGCAGCAAAGTGGCCATTGAAGGCAAGGTTCTGAGAAGCCAGGTGGCTGCTTCTGATGGCACTGGATAATTCACGGAAAGGAAATGACAAGGTCGGGTCTTTCAACGTTTCAGCTCTGTTTCTTGGTGGAATCACACACAGTATGTAGCGTGTACACCGGCTCCAGAATCTGAAGGTATTTCTCCCTGTAGGAGGTACAAAGTGCCACTCTTACCTCTCAGTTTGGAGATGATACCCGGACATGCTCTTGAGAGCCGAACCCCCTAGAAATGAGAAGAGGTGTGGTGGCGGACATCTTAGAATGAGCCCCAAGTGGGAGGCTGTTTCCGTCCTGTGTGAATACAACTGAGTGGCATTTGCAAGAGGGTCCCAAGAGGCAGGTGAATAAGATGACACACACTGTGGGTGTTGGTCAGCTTTTCCCCTCAACCGCAGTGGTGCTTAGTCGATGGGTCCATGTTTAAAGCGGCCATGTTGGCAGGGTTGGAAGCCCCACATCTTTTCACAACATGGACTTTTCCTCACCTGCGTTCATCTGGCTGTTGCCACTGCTGATAGCAGAAGCGAGTACTGAGCCCCTGGTATGATGTCATTCCTGGAGGCTGTCTGCAGGCACAGTGATTATGTTGGATCCCTTCTACTCTCTTAAGGACAGAGAAGCAATTTATACAACTGGAATAAGCCCTTGTTCTAGGTGAGGGTTTGTCTTTTGCCTGTAATACTTCTGCAACATCTTCATCCATGGACTTACAGAATATGTTATTCTCTGTCATGGTGCCCCTCACAGCTTTGCTTCTGGCCAAAGAACTCATTTATAGCAAAAGACACAGAGCAGTGGGCTTATGCCTATGGAATTCACTGTTCTTAATATGTGCCCCATTACCCAGATATATCTGGCTTCATAGAACATCGGAAGGGCCCTCAGGCAAGGCAGGTACAGTGCAAGTTGAGAAACAACACCTGAGATGTGGGAACACAGTTCTACAGTGTGTGGTAATTGACATATGGTGCTATTTCCTCCATAACCAGAGCAGAAGGATCTAGAAACCCTTAGAGGGATGAAGATAGACTTGGCTCCTATCACTAGCAAACCCACTGGAGAAATGTTCCTTCCCATGTCAGCAACTTTGGGTTTAGAATTCTAAGTTAACAACAGATGCATGCTTCCACTGGGGACACGATGATGCCATTGAATTGAAAGTCAAGACTTTCACCTGGACATTTTGGGCTTTCATGCCACTGAACTAACTAAAAGGCCACTGGCTGGTACAATTGATCCTGTTTACCAAGCACAAAAGTTTGCCGCTACACTCCAGGCACAGGAAAGACTATGTCTGGAGCCTAACGAATTCTCTGGGGGCAGCTCTTGGTCCCATTAAGTCCTATAAAAATCGCTGGTGGAAAATGCTAGTAACCTAAGAACAGTAGGACTATAGAGAATTCAGTCCCTTAGATATAAAAGTGAAAGAAACAAAGTAGAGAATGCTGGCCAACTGAGGGGCTGTGAGGAAATGGCCTGTAGAATGAGAAATGGAAGAGGGAAGTTCTAGAAACCAACAATGGTCGTGTGTCTCATACAGAAATGAAGACTGTCACAGCTGTGCATTGTCCCCTTTGCTTGTCGTTGCATCATTTAATGTAAGTCTTGCTGTGAATGGTTGGCTTTCTAATCTCACCTCTAGGTTGTGGAAGTGCAGGTGCTATTGTGACTGAAGTAGAAAAGGAACTCACCAGAATCTGAGGTGGGTAGAGGACAGTTGGGACCATGTGTTTCACCTTTTGGGGGAGACAGAGGTCTCCATTTGTAAGAAAGACTGATGCATCTTACAGGGCAGAAGCAAGTTGTTATTGAATGAGATCTCAGGCGAGGGTGGAAGGTTGTGTGTGGATGTTGCTGGCCAGAGCACTACTTAATTACCTCTTGCCTGTTATTCTGAGACCATTCTTTCATATTCTGCTCTGTGACTTTGGGGCTGAAGCCCTGCAAACTGCATTTCTCAATCTCCCTGGGCAGCTTCCTATTCGTTCTGTCATTGGTAAGTCCAAGAGGGGATTTGGAAGGTGGAAGAGGAGGAGGAAGGGACCTCCAGAAGACTCCTAACTCCACGTGTCTGGATATCAGCAGGATGGGACTTCCCTCCAGAGGTGTGCAGCAGTCCCACAAGGCCCCTCACCCCAGCCCATAGTTTGATAACATCACCTCTTCCATTTTATTCCCCCAGACTCCTTCTGTAGTTACCAGTTTCTGGGTTATTCTAGCATCTCCAGTTTGATCTTTCAGCCTCCCAACACCTATGTAACCAATTCCCTGTATTACTAAATCCTCTCTGTTGCGCTGTGTGGTAATTGATATATAGTGTATGATTTCTGCTTTCCTAACTGGACTTCACTCTTACTACTCTTCACCCTACTGGAACAGTCATGGCTATCTCTCTCTCTGTCTATCCATCCATCCACCTATTTAATATATCTTAATTAATTAGCAAGGATTGCAAGCAAGACGATTTTCATGAAGAATTCTTAAGTGAGGTCAGAGAGCTTTCAGCAGAATTCTAAAATGACAAGGCTTGTCTTTGCCTCTTCTCTCCTTTTTCTTTGGTCCTGTCCCTTCATCCTGAAACTCCAGAATCCCAATGTCCCCTCCCTCGATATCTGTACTTTCTTTTTTTAAATGTAACTAACAGGGACGCCTGGGTGGCTCAGTTGGTTGGACGACTGCCTTCGGTTCAGGTCATGATCCCGGAGACCCGGGATCGAGTCCCGCATCAGGCTCCCAGCTCCATGGGGAGTCTGCTTCTCCCTCTGACCTTCTCCTCGCTCATGCTCTCTCACTGCCTCTCTCTCAAATAAATAAATAAAATCTTTAAAAAAAAATTAAAAAAAATAAATGTAACTAACATGTGAAAGCTTCTGGAGAATGGTGCAAAGAATCATTGGTACTTTTAAAAACACCCTTGAAGCTGCCAAAGTTTTTTTTTATACACAAAGGAACCCAGAAAAGTGTGAGGGTAACATGACCTGACAGGTTACCTTGGAAAGGCTACACTAGTCCACCCTGATCAAGAGAATGAGGGGTCCCATGGTAGTTATCTGAAATTTTGGAGCCTTGGAGTGGATGATATGCAAAAATCAGACAAAATAAATGACTTTTCAGGAAGATAAATCAGATGCAAAATATTTCAGCACTCTGGAACTTGGTATTCTCTTCCTGGTAATGACAGGGAGAGAGAGTGGCCAAGGACTGGCAACCTGAGTGCATGTAGAAACCAAGGGCTCTCTCTTTGTGTTATTTACTTTAAAATAGATCATTTAGGATGGTTCTGCTACAAGTAACAGACAAGCCAACTTACAATTACTCAAGTAACCTAGCATTGCGTCCCTAGATATATATGTGAGAGAAATGAAAAAAAAAATACGACCACATGAAGCCTTCTACATGAACATTCGTAGCAGCACTATCCATAGTAGTCAAAAGGTAGAAATGACCAACATGTTCATCAAATGAGGAATGGTGGTGTATCCATATGCTGGAATATTATTTAGCTGTAAGAAGGAATGAAGTTCTTTTATATCTGTTCCAATATGGATGGAGCCCAAAAACATTATGCCAGGCACAAAAGAACAATTTATTGCATGAGTCCATTCATTCCGAAATGTTCACAATAGGCAATTCCAGAAAGACAAAATAATGGTTGCGTAGGGCTGCAGGGAATGGGAGGATTAAGGAAGTGGGAACTAATAGGTATATGCGGTTTCCTTTGCAGATGGTGAAAATGTACTAAGAATGATTTATGGCGATGGTTACGCAATTCTTTGAATAGATTAAAAACCGTTAATGGTGCACTTTCAGTTGGTTAATTCTATGGTATGTGAGTTCTACTTTAATTTATTATTATCAAAATAATTACTTAAATAATAAGGGGGTTTATTTCTTTTTATTATAAAGTACTTTTATTTTTTCCTCTTTTTTTAATCATGTTATATTAGTCACCATAAAAATACATCATTAGTTTTTGATGCAGTGTTCCAAGATTCATTGTTTATGCACCACACCCAGTGCTCCATGCAATATGTGCCCTCCTTAATACCCACCACCAGGTTCATCCTTCCCACCTCCCTCCCCTCTAAAACCCTCAATTTGTTCCTCAGAGTTCACAGTCTCTCGTGGTTCATCTCCCCCTCTGATTTCCCCTAATTCACTTTTCCTTTCCTTCTCCTGATGTCCTCCATGTTATTCCTTATGCTCCACAAGTAAGTGAAACCATATGATAATTGACTCTCTCTGCTTGACTTATTTCACTCAGCATAATCTCCTCCAGTCCCGTCCATGTTGCTACAAAAGTCTCGTATTCATCCTTTCTGATGGATGCATATTACTCCATAGTGTATATGGACCACATCTTCTTTATCCATTCGTCCGTTGAAGGGCATCTTGGTTCTTTCCACAGTTTGGCGATAGTGGCTATTGCTGCTATGAACATTAGGGTTTCTTTCTTTTCTAACAGGGTGTCCAGAATTAGGTCAGTTAAGCAGTTGATTAATTCAGTGGTTTAACCATGTCATCAGAGACCTAGGTTCTCCTCATCTTCCTGCTCTGCCGTTTTTAGTTAGTAGCTTCAGACACCCTGGGGTTGAGACGGGAGTGTTCTTTACTTATGTCTCTCTATTTCCCAAAGAAGAGCCTTTGCCAGTGGTGTCCAAGCTAACTGTCCATCATACCTCATGAACTAGAACTGCTCTCCTACCAAACAGTAATCCAGTCCCCAGGAAGAGGAGGGATGTCACCCGGACTGGGTCAGTGCGATCAGGTTTAATCCTGAGTTCTAAGGAGGAGAGGTAGATGCTGGAATTTAACCAGGGCTCTGTCGGCGTGGAAGAGGGGATACTGGCTGCAGGGAGATAGCCCCAGCAGCTGCTGGGATGTGGGAAACAGAATTTCCTTGCAGGAAGAATGGAATCAGAATTAGCTATGAATTTACTTCTGTCTGTCTGTCTGTCTATCTGTCTCAATCATCTACCAACCTACTTATTGACCTACCCATAAACACACAGATTTAAAATGCCTATATTTTTGACTTCTTGTAACTAAAGGGTGTGTGTTTTTACCCTTTTCTTTTTTTAATCCTCCAACATTTGCATTTCCATCAAAGCATCCCACATCAGGAAAGATTAGAAGGACTCGCACTGATGTGAGCTGGCTCGGCGGGCACCCGCCAGCCTCCGAGGGGCAGTGTGCCCCGCCCCATGCCAAGTCCGCCCGGCTGCCTCTCGAGGCACAGCTGTGGCTAAGCAGGGGCAAGCCAGGAGGAGAGAGCACTTGGCTGAGATCTCCTTGGGGTGGAGTGCACACCCTAGGTCTTGGCCTCGCCCACCCCTCAATCGTTTCCAGTCCCGATGCTGCCTTTGCTGACGCGGACAAGGGGTCCCTGTCCCCTGACATGTGGTTGTGTTTAACTCGATAGAACTTTGAACCAACCTCAAGCTGAGCCAGTGGGGAGATCAAAGTCAATAAAGTGTATGTATTTTATAAACGGTGAACTTTTGCGGAGAAACCAAACTCATTTAAGCCAAAGCCAAGGGGAGTGTTATGTTTTGACTGATGCATAAAACGAAGAAAGAACGTTGTTTCCCCCTGTGTGTTATTTGGGTTTTTTTTTTTTAAAGAATGTTTATTAAAGTCCATACTTTAAAATAAACATAGAGAACTCTCGTGTTCTCTTTGTAAACACATCGGAGTCCTTTGAAGCCATGGATAATGAGTACGATAGCAGATGACTGTTTATCCTCTCCTGGGCTCCATGTTTAGTTAGCTGGGTCTTGAAAATTTTAAACCTCCTTCTCCTCGAGAGAGATGTTCAGAATTGACTCTGGTAGAGCAGAGAGAGGGGGGAAAGACCTCAGGAGTTAGTTAGCATCTACATTCGAACTTCTCTGCAAACACGGTCCCCCTGCCCCCCCAGGGGGCCACACAGCCTGGGCCACATGCTCCTCTTTCCCTGTGTTAGCATCAAGCTGAAACCCACTGGAGGTCCCCTACTTGCCCGACCAGCTCACTTACTGGCCTCTCCACGTAGCAGCTTGCTGGTACATGTTAGAACCTTGTCTCGGGGAGGATACAACCCAGAGTTTGTGACACTTGCCAATTTCTGGGGCGGTGACTGGTCCCATCATGGCCCACCGCAAGTCACCTGTGTCACCCATGGAGCACTGGGTGTGGAGAGATGAGCACAGTGCTTGGGTGGCAGGCCTCTATCTGGCACCAGAGCCCCTACCCCTGTCCTCCTCTGCTCACATTTCCCTCCCGCACCCACGAGTCAGCAGACTTCATTTCAGTAACTGTTCCTAAGGGGCAGTCTCCCCCACTGTGGGGACACACTCTTTCCTTGCTCGAATGGCCCGTTCCTTGTGGTGCAGAGATACTGGCTTCCATTTTCCCTGCTCCCCCAGCCTGCAGAGATCTGCCAGGCTATTCTGGTCACTTCCTTTGGACAGTTCCTTGAATTGTTTTGATGCCATTGTATGATTCACCGATGACTCCAGCTTCCTTTCCCCTCTGAGGCATCTGGGAAAATCAGGCTCCTTTCATATTTTCCTTTGTTAATGACTGTATCCTGAAGTCATTCATGCCTGGTTGGCCAGGGGGTGGTGTGAACCATGGGCCCAGCGCCCAGGCCTCCCAGGAACCAGCGCTGTTCCTGGATGGGTGGAAAGCCCTTCTGGTAGGAGGCTACTGCATCTGGGGTGAGGCAGGTTTTCCACACAGTTTCCAGGTGTCAGTGCGGGGGGGTGGGGGGATGCGCCACTCTCATCCTGGCATTCACGTGGAGGTAGGACACCTATT
Source organism: Mellivora capensis (assembly GCA_004024625.1). NCBI lineage: Eukaryota > Metazoa > Chordata > Mammalia > Carnivora > Mustelidae > Mellivora > Mellivora capensis. The sequence goes on from PISX010001744.1 coordinate 38,111, forward strand.
CAAGACGATGAGAGCTTTGTCCAAACACGGAAACACAGATCTGGACCTCATGGTTTAAAAGCTGGAAGCTGGGTGCCTGGGTGGCTCAGTGGGTTAAGCCACTGCCTTTGGCTCAGGTCATGATCTCAGGGTCCTGGGATCGAGTCCCACATTGGGCTCTCTGCTCAGCAGGGAGCCTGCTTCCCTCTCTCTCTGCCTGCCTCTCTGCCTACTTGTGATCTCTGTCAAATAAATAAAATCTTAAAAAAAAATAAAAGCTGGAAGCTTATGTCCTCCCTTGCTCGGAGACTGGACCATCACCCGATGGTGCATGGGGCATTCCTGGGGCCAGCTGGGGCTGGGAGACAGCTGTGGTCCAGCATCCTTGCCTCTTGGAGCTTGACTCTTCATCAGCCTGCTGGGTTTAAGAAAATCATCTTAGAAATCAAAGGTGGCATGGCTTTCTTGAGACCATTTGGGCCAAGGGACCCACTGTGGCTCCTCGGCTGAGGTGGGACCTGAGATGAGAGATGGCAGGAAAGCTGACCATGGCTTCCTCCCACCCTGGCCACGCTGTGATTCTGTAAGCACCTGCTACCAGCTCGGGTTCTGAGGGGGAAGGGAGAAGGGGTGATCCTTTGGAAGGGCTTACGTCCACGTAGTTGGAAGTAGCAGTAGAAAATAGAGCTCCACAAATAGATTGACAGCTTTGTCCTGTCCCCTCCTGGCCACTTCCGGTCAGTAACTGCTGTGGACACTGATCATAACAGCAGGAAGAGAGCTCAGCTGTTGCCCAGTGAGTACGTGTGAACCGCCCTGCACCTGTCCCAGCATTTAACGAGTGCATTAGCCCAGTGACGTTTGACGTATGTGTTTTGTTATTATTCCCATTTTATAGCCAGGAGACTGAGGCTTACAGGAAAGTTACTAATTTGTCCAAGGTCACAACAGAGCTGAAGTCTGAGCCTTGATTTAAGTGGCTCCAAAGGTTTTCTTCCTGTCAGTATACAACCATGCTTCTCTGAACCCCAGTGTGTGTGTGTGTGTGTGTGTGTGTGTGTGTGTGTGTGTGTGTTGTGTGTGTGTTGTGTGTGTGTGTATGTGTGTGGTGTGCTGGGATTCCTGTTCTGGTCATGTCCTCCTAGAACATACTAGTGATGAGAACATATCCTCGCTTTGGTACCATGCCCTGCCAAGCCAGGAATGAGAGGAGAAATAGAACATCCCCCCGTTTTTGCCCCAGAGACTCAGCAGCCTGCAGGTTTCCCAGGAGAAGCGGCTCTGTCTGGTGGGTTCTAGAACTGCCCTGTGTCTGTCCCCATCTCTCCCAGTTTCCACCTCTCTTCTGGAGTCCTCATTTCCAGCTGGCTGACTCAAACCTGCATTCCTCTGTCCCATCAAATTTTTTTGGGAGATGACCCAGCCAGACAGCCAAACTGGCTTTTCCTTTCACTTTGGCCCTTGGACTCTGAGCCTGGGCCCCATGCCTCTGCTCGCACTCTGCTGTCTGCACGTGAGGCCTGCTCTGCTCCTGGACCTGGCACGTTGCCCACCAGGCCACACACTGCAGGGAGGAAGGCGGATGGAGGCCCAGCGGCTCTAGGGCTTGCTCCTGGAGCGGAGGCCTGGACCCCGGCTCCATTCTCCTTCCCTCTCCTCTGTGCCTGACTGTCTCACTGATCCTCCTCATGGTGGCAGCACCCATTCAGCCACTGGCAAATCAGCTCTGCTAATGGTCCAGTTAATTAATGATCATGGTTGGCCCTTCCCAGTGGAGAAGATGAGACAGAGACCGGGACTGTATGTGGTCTAGTTAACCAGGGGTCACTCGGGGAAAATGACTTACCTCTCTCTTCTCATTTCCGTATCTGCACAATGGAGAGATAATAATAGAATTTACCTCATGCAGTTGTTTCAGGAATTAAATGAGCTAACATATGCAAGGGACTTAGAGCAATGTTTGGCACAGGGTCATCCCTAGCTAAGTCTTAGATAATTCATATGATTGGACGTTACTTCACTTCTCCTGGGTCCCAGTTTGTGGCCATGAAGCAATGGATGGCCAGCTCACTGAACCAAAATAGATTAAATGTGTTCAAACCACATTAGTAACCAATCCAATCTAAAGCGTGGCACTAGAATGAATTAGCTCTAGCTGACGCTTCATTCCGGTTGACCCAGAATTAGTGGACGGTGTCCAGGGGTCTGAATTACTGAAGTGTACCTCCAAAGGTAAGAAGGAACTTCTAGCAAAGAGATAATCTGGCCTTTTTAAATTCTTAAAATTCCCCGTGTCGTCTTGGACAAAGCACACAGTCCACCCAACATTATCATGTCCAGATGGCCTCATGAGCGCTCCGCATTTTCAATGAGCTACATGGGAATGTATCTTAAAAATCAGAACAGCCCCTGCTTACAAGTCCAGTATATAGACCACAAAATAACAGTAAATTCCAAAGCAAGTAGTCAGTGGTGTAGACTGAAAAATGAGCAATGTGTGAGGAGTAACTTCATCAACTCGGTATAACAAATCCAGTGGGGTTGTGATGCTCTGAGCTGGTGACCCATTTGAACCCACTATTTGGGTTGCAGTATCTCTGGTCTCCGCTGGGTGGGCGCGGGACCTGCGTGGGGCAAGGCAGATTCTCGGAACCCCGGCAGGAGCCTTGGCCCTCCTGCCACAGGATTTGCATAGCGGCTCTAAGCACAGGAAAGAGGCTGCTGGTTGCCTCCCAGCTCTGGTTTACTTAAGCTTACCACTCTGGGACTTGGTGAGCTGTCCTGAGCGCCGGGTAAATAAATAGCCCGCCCACCGGGAGAACAAGAAGTTCTTGTCCCTCCACCGTGGAGAGGAAGAGTGACACAGTCATAGCCATCAGCACCTTCTCTCGGCCTGGGAAAAAAATCAAGGAGACCTTTATTGTAATGTAATTGTTAAGCTGACTGTACACTCGTACCAAGGCAGTGTGTGCCGTGGCTGACCTTGAAGATTCTGAGGCCCATCTGTCCCATAAGACACAAGGTCTCAGACAACAGTCCCTCTTGCTACAGGGTCGGATCTGGGTGCTCATTCTCAGGAAGCTGCATGTGGCTTCTCACTGGGCGCTGGGTTTTGCGATGTGATAGAGGTCTGAATGTGTGTGCATATGAGCACGTGTGCGTGTGTGCACGTGGGCATGTCTGGGTGTGCAGGGCACCCATCATTGTCGCTCAGGGACCTGAGGCCAGGGTCCGGGGTCCTCAGACTTATGGCTGTGCCCCCACTTGCTTGTTTTTACCAACACATGAAAACGACCACGAGGACCCGTGAGAAGTTAGGTCCCAGCATTTTCAGAGTAGTCACGTGTCAGACGCGTGGAACGCTGACTGGTAGAAAGCACAGGATGGTATTTCGAGTGGGGTTGGGGCCAAAACCCCACCCGGCTGTTGGGAACTCAGATCTAAGAAACCATCTCCCTCACAGCAGACAGAGACTTTTCCCTGAGAAACACTGTCGTGGAATGTGTGGCCTGTGGGAGGGCCCTCATCCCCTCTCCCCCGACGGCAGGGGGGTCAGGACCCGCCGCTCCCAGCACACACGCAGCAGCCCAGTAGATCTCTTTTTGGAACCATTTTCTTCATGTGCTCGGCTCCTGTTTCTGTCCTCAGCATTCTCATTTCCTCCCCCTTTTCCTCCCATTAAGACCTTCTCATGAGGAGAGTGTGATGAACTAATTTCCCCTATGATGACAATTACTGATCAAGCCTGAAGTGCTATTCTCTCCAAGATAATGCTCTCTTAAGAGGCAGGAAGATAATAGGTCTTTAAGTGTAGAATTAAGTGTGGAATTTTGAGGCATCAGTGAGCGGGGAGGGGAGGTGGGGTTTCAATACACACATGTGTGCCCACGTGAGCACGCACACAATCACGTACGATGGGCTCATCGGCTCTGCTCACTGGAAAGGGCGGTGCTGGCTCTTCTCACGGTAGGAGAAAAGACAGAAGACGTTGTCCAGACCCCGTCTGTCTGTCATTCCTTCCTCCCTGGTCCTTACTGAGGGCCTCGCACTGACAGGCACGGTCCTGGACGCTTCCTTTCCTTGCTTGCTCAGCGCCGACTTGAGGCTTGTGGCTTACACAGGGCAGCTCCTCAGCATTTGGGCTGAAGGAAGGAGGGGGAGTTCCTTCTGGAAGCGCTGGTCTGAGGCCCGCTCTGATGGCCAGCACTCCTTGCCCCGTTCGTCCCCCACCCCGTCTAGTCTAGGGTGCTGTGGCCCTTGCCTGAGTGCGGGTGTCCTTCCCCAGCCCTGTGGCTCCACGAGCCCACATTCTTGAGTCAGAGGGGCTGGAAGCCGGTGTCAGGTTGCACAGCCTTGGCCCTGAGTGCTGTTCCCTGCGCCCTGCCCCAGCGCTCTCCCCCTGACTGCTGGGCGAGCACAAACATTCCATTTCTTCCCTCTATCAGTCCGGCCCTGCCAGAATTCCTGTCTGAATTCCTCTTCATAAATAGTGATGTGCTCTCCGCCCGGAAGTTCCTAAGAGCTCGTTGCAGTGGATAATGATTGTTTTTGCAGGAGGGACCCCGATGGTTTTTCCGTTTCTGTTTCCATAATATGTCCCGAAACCCACACTTCATTGAAAGCAGATGGCAAACGCGTCCCTCAACGTGCAAGGAGAGACGCCGGGCTGGGATGGCTCTGATGTGTCTGCCTGCTGGGCTGCCCTGGCACGGAGAGGGGCTGGGACGACGGAGCCCCCAGCCTGGGCTCTGGACAGGAGTGCACGGGGCTCAGGGGAAACTAGGCCAGTCTGGGTAGCTGGGAGGAAGATCAGAAATGGTAGGCGTGGGTGTGGGCGCTCAGAGGGGGCTGTTAGGGTGGAGAGAGATGAAAAGAGAAGAAAAGAGAAAAGCTAAGGGGGGGAGACAGCCTGGACTCTCCCAGTCCATTCTCTCATTGACCTGCTCTGAGTCTTGCTGGGTCAAGTTCTCGGCAAGTGCAAGCATCAGGCCACTGCCCTGCTGAAGAAAGTTGGTGCTGGAGCCTCAGCCACGGAGACCCCGGCCTGACCTCATCTGCCTCTGTGTAATGTAACGAGAAGTGTATCCTCTACCCCTCAAGAACATAAACCCTACTTCTCTGTCTCCAAACAAGGCAGAGGGGGCTTGCTGATACCCATACTGGCCAACAGAATCCTGCAGGACCCCAGCCCTGCCCGGAGCCCCAGGCCCTTTGGAACAGACGGTTGTGTGTTGTGCTGTGGGTCCCGTGGTGCCCCGACCAGCCGCTTAACCCCAGGGTTGCAGCGCGCATGCCTGCATACTGCTCGCTTGTCGGAGGCGGCCAGTGCCGCAGAGATGCCGGGCACTGTGGACAGCTCCTCTGGGCATTAGGCAAGCATGCTTGCCCTTGGTCCTGACCCCACATGGCAGCACAACTGTCAAGGGCTTCAAGAACCCTCCTAGCCCCAAGGCCGCATGTAGCACATGCTCCACACGGCCCTTCCCCTGCACGCACACTGGTGCTGCGGTTCAACACAGCCCACGTGGAGGCTTAGACCTGTCCACGCATGACCTGGTAAAGCTGGCTTCCCCAAACTTTCTTTTTTTTTTTTTTTAAGATTTTTATTTATTTATTTGACAGACAGAGATCACAAGTAGGCAGAGAGGCAGGCAGAGAGAGAGAGGAGGAAGCAGGCTCCCTGCTGAGCAGAGAGCCCCATGCGGGACTCAATCCCAGGACCCTGAGATCATGACCTGAGCCGAAGGCAGCGGCTTAACCCACTGAGCCACCCAGGCGCCCCCCAAACTTTCTTTTAAATGCATGATTGACGTACCTCTTGGGGGAAAAAATACTCATCTTCAAGGGTGAGGGAGCATGGCAGGACAACTTTGACTCAGAACAAACACAGGGGAAAGTAGATGGTAGTGTGAGCAGGGGGTGGGGGGCAGTGTGCGTTCAGCTTGCCTCCTGTCCAGCTTGCTGCGGGCTCATGGCTGAGTCCTCCTGAAAGCAGGAGTGGTGAGCCCATGGATGGATGGATGGGCCCAGCAGGGCCCCGCTGGTGGAATATCACACAGAGGAGTAGAAGCTGGGCCCGGCTGGTGGAGTACCACACAGAGGAAGAGAAGCTAGGCCCTGCTGGTGGAGTACCACACAGAGGAGGAGAAGCTGGGCCCTGCTGGCGGAGTACCACACAGAGGAGGAGAAGCTGGGCCAGGCTGGTGGAGTACCACACAGAGAAGAAGCTGGGCCCTGCTGGTGGAGTACCACACAGGGGAGGAGAAGCTGGGCCCTACTGGTGGAGTACCACACAGAGGAGGAGAAGCTGGGCCCTACTGGTGGAGTACCACACAGGGGAGGAAAAGATGGGCCCGGCTGGTGGAGTATTACAGAGAGGAGAAGCTGGGCCCTGCTGGTGGAGTACCCCACAGAGGAGGAGAAGCCTTCCCCACCCAGGATAAAGAAGAGTGAGGTTTGGGCTCCAGTGTGTGGGCACTGCCTGGAGGAAATTGGGGGGCTGGGAAGCTAGTGGGAAGGCCAGAAGCAGGGAGGGAAAAACCAACTGCAGCTAGCAAGGCAGTGACTAAGTGCCCGGGGCAGCAAATAGGTGGCCAGCTGGGGTGGGGAGATTTGCAAGATTGCTCCAAAAGTGCTAGAAGGCTCAGTGCGTGCGGGTCCCCAAAGCCAGCCAGTGGTGCAAAGCGTTTCCTTCTAGAGTGTGACATGTGCAGGGAGGGCCACGGTGTTGGAGGATTTGGAGGTGTTGGAGGAATGACACACGTGTCATTCCTTTCCATCAAGCACTGATGATTTTACTTTGCAGACCGTCTTGGACAGAATTCCCTGCCCAGTCTTGTGAAAATCTAGTTGGTAACCCGGTTTAATTCCACACACCCCCGATTCAGGAAACCCAACCTGAGGGCAGAGATGTCATCTGTTAGATGTGTTTCTTGACTGAAGATCCGGAGCCTGGAAGACACCAGCTTCAGAGAGGAGAAGTTGGTGAGCAGTTGCTCAGGAAGTCTGAGAGGAGTTGTTTGTGAGGGAGACGGGGAAGGGGAGACAGAGGGCCCAGAAGGGTCGTGTGGCTGGAGGACCCCAATCCTACCGGTGACATTGTGATTTATCATGAAAAATAACATACAGTTGACCCTTGAACAATGTAGGGCTTGGGGTGCCGACCACCTCTGTAGCTGAAAATCTGCACATAACCTTTGATTTCCCCCATGCTGAACTATTTCTAGCCTACTGTTGGCCTTCCCAATAACTTTAACAGTCCATTAACACATACTTTGTATGGTTCATGTACAATATATTGTATTCTTACAATAAAGTGAGCTACAGAAAAGAAAGGTTGCTAACAACCCCTGCACATATAAATAGGTCCGTATAGTTCAGACCTGTCTTATTTAGGGTCAATTATAATTGGTCTTCATCAACTTTTCTGAGCCCCTAAAACCTTTGGCATCTCCTAAGCAACAAAGGTGTCTTCCGTTATGTGGAACGGGGTGACTTTGGGACCAGGAGAACCAACTGCATGATTCGAGGGTTGGAATTTTAAGTTCTACTTGACCCCCTGGGAAGGAAGAGTGGCTGGAGATTGACTCGGTCTCATCGGTCACGCCTATGTAAGGAAGCCTCTGTAAAAACGAAGGAACGAAGGAACGGGTGTAGACTCCTTCCAGCCCGCATTTTCAGCCATTCGGTCAGAGCACAGATGGCAATCTAGACTTGCGGCCGGCATCATCTGAAGTGGGGGTGGGCGTTCTTGTGGGACTGAGCCCTTGACCTGTGGGATCCCGCGCTGTCTCCAGGTAGATGTTGAGAGAACTGAGTTGAATGGTAGGACACCCAGCCGGTGTCTGAGAACTGCCACCCCCTCCCCACCCCACACACCTTGGAACCAGGTGTAGAACACCTTACCACCCATATTCTCAATGTTGAGGACATCTCTTACTTTCCCTCTAGGCTTTGATGATCCCTTCCCCTTCCAAAGTCTTCCTTCACTTCTGGCCGGCCATTCTGATTTGATTCTTTACAGAGCTTGTCTTAGGTTGTTCCTTTTCCTGAGGAGAACCCGTGTGCTCCCCCAGAACCACTCACAGGACCTGGCGTGGAATGCTGGCCTTTCTGGGGCACATGGCCCAGTAAGAAAGGATCACCTGCGTCATTGGCCGATATGTTGATGGATTAAGGGCTATTGAGAACACCTGCTCATGGTGTCCCAACCCCATAAGGTGACATATCTGGGGGTAAAGGGAGGACGATTTGACTATCATCAGCCCTCCACCCTTGGTGTCTGTCAAGGCTCTCTGAGGGATGGGAAAGCACAAATCCACAAAACGTGTCAAGTTGGCAAACCCGGGAAATGCTAGTTTTCTTGAAACTTGAAACAAGTAGCAGAAGGTCTAGGTTCAGGGCCGTGTTTCTTGTTGTCTGACCCAGAACAGCTTTGTTTCAGGTTCTGAAGACTTGTGATTTTTCTCTCCTAGAGGGATAATAATAATAGTACCAACCATCAACTACTTACTGTATATTAGATCGTGCACGCACACACACACACACAGACACACACACACACACTTCACAATATCTAATTCCATAGCAAATGTATGAAATGGGTACTATTGTTATCCTCGATTTTCTGGTAACTAGAGAACCAGAGAAGCTAAAATGTTGTCTGACTCTAAACAACTAGGAAGTGGTGGGAGCGGGTGTGACCGGGCTCTCACCGCCTCTCACACGTGGCACACACATGAACGCCATGCCCCACGCTGTGCTGGGATGGCCTCAGAGACAAGATGTGGCCGTGCTCATGTCCCATGACTCTTCCTGCCTCTCCCTGGACTCTTAGAGCCTTCCACCGTGGATGACAGGTGGGCCTGCAGGGCCGCTGACCACGTCAGTCCTCTGGGGGAAGAGCTGTACTCAAGTCTGATTCATAAGCTCTGCTGTTTGCTTTGTTCACTCTAGGAAATCCTGTTCTCACGGTTTGCCAGGCAGAGACCCGCTGGCATGGCGTCCAAACTGGGGCCTGGCTGGTGTTTCGGTCCAGGAACTGCACGCCTCCTTGGGAAGTCACTGCCCCTTCCCTGATAAGAATACGGTGTCCAGCACAAAGCACCTGGTCAGGGGCCAGGAGATGTGGGTCGGGCTTCCCTTGGGCAGGCCTCTTACCTCTCTGGGCCTCAGTTTCTCCTACTCTAACCAGTGGCCCGGATGCAGTTGGTTAAATTCCTCACAGCGCCTAATGTGTGATGATTAATCATAAAACTCCAGGACATTTTGTTCCTACATTTTTTTCTGTCCAAGTGCGTCTGGCTAGACACAACATAATAAAAATACCCCCTGAGATCAGAAATGTGAAGGGAAGGATGCCTACAAGGTCAGACTTGTTGGAATCTCTCTTTTCTGTGAATCTCTTTATTATCCTCTCAGGGAGACTGTATTCCAGGGATTTTGGTGGCAATTTTTACGTACCCAAATGATGTACAGTTGACCCTTGAAAATGCAGAGGTTAGGGGCGCTAACGCCCTGTGCGGTCAAAAATCCCAGCATAACTTTTGATTCCCCCCCCCCCCCAGAACTTAACTATTAAGCTTACCCTTGGCTGGGAGCCTTACTGATAAATGGCTGATTAACACGTGTTTTGTGCATTGTGTGTTGATACACTGTGTATGCACAATAAAGTAGGCTAGAGAATTTAAGAAAATTGTAAGGAGAAAATACATTTACAGTGCTGTATGACATGCATCGGGAAAAATCCATGTATATGTGGCCTCGTGTAGTTCAAATTCATGTTGTTCAAGGGGCCGACTGGACAACAGACAATCAAGAAGTTGGGGTAAGTCACATAACGCGCCCACCGCCCAGCTTCAGAAGTCCAGCACAGCCCGAGCCCGCAAAGCCCCTCTCCACCATTCCCACTGTTTGTTACCCGCTCTTCTCCCTGAGGTGACCGCTGTCCAGAGTCCATCTCTGTCGCTGTCATCCATGTCACCCTTGACAGCACACTAGAGAGGTAGGACATCACGTAAGCAGTATCATGTGGCATATTTCTTTTTTTTTTTTTTTACTTGCTCTCTGTATTTTGTGATTTTTATCCATACGGATCCATTTCTAAGCCTTATGATAGTCTATTGTAGGGATCGGTCAGAGTGTCTGTCCATACAGTTTCCTCATGGAGAACTTTTAGCCTGCTTCCTTCCTATCTTCTGCCTTGGCTCTCTTTCCTTTCTTTCCCTTCTTTCCTCCCTCCCTCCCTCTCTCCCTCTCTTTCTTTCTTTCTTTCTTTCTTTCTTTCTTCCTTTCCTTCTCTTTCTTTCAATTATTTACTTTTATCACTTTAATTTTCTTTTCAATTATTTACTCAGTGCTGTTCTGAACATTCCTGTATATTTTTCCTGAACATACATGGAAGCGGTTTTTCTAGGAGGCTGTTGCTGGTCTGACGTTATAAAGTATTTCCAAATTGGTCGTCAAGGTCGACTGATTTGCCCTCCTACCAGTCTGCCTCCCATCTCCAATAACATTTGGTTTGGTTCTGTCAGACCTCTCTCTATAAACAACAAAGTTCTTTGAGTAAGTCAAACTGTCAAGTGCTTCAAAATTCAAAACCATGACAGGGCAGAATGGGAGGAATCTCTGTTCCTGTCCCCAGGACCCCTGGTTTCCAGTTCCGCAGAAGCTGTTGCTAGTGTGCTCTTCCAGACATGTTCTGTGTCTATAGACAAAGGTGCTCCTGTGGGTGTGGCCTCTTGGCCTCTCTCTGGCCGCTCGGCTCGCTCCCTCCATCGTAGGCATCCTGGCCCCGGCCCTTCCTGACAACATCCTACGGATCCTTCCCACCCTCTGCGGAGCTGCAGCATTTTTATTTTTATTTTTATTTTTTCTTATTTGAGAGAGAGGCAGTGAGAGAGAACATGAGCGAGGAGAAGGTCAGAGGGAGAAGGAGACTCCCCGTGGAGCTGGGAGCCCGATGCGGGACTTGATCCCGGGACTCCGGGATCATGACCTGAGCCGAAGGCAGTCGTCCAACCAACTGAGCCACCCAGGCGTCCCAGCATTTTTATTTTTGTTTACATCATTCACTGCTACTTGGCTCTTTTTTAAAGTAGAAAAGTAATTTTTTTTTGCAAAATGTATCATACATAAAGAATATAAAACATTTATGTACAATCAGAAAAGAATAAAATGAACCCCTGCATATTCTTGTCTCAGGCTTGGGAAGATTGTGTCGGTATCTTCAAAACCCTCCTGGCTCCTCTTTCCAGAGATAGCCCCTTCCCCGTACCCCCAGCTAATCCCTCTCCAAACTTTGGCGTTAATGATTTCTTTACTTTTCTTTATAGATTTACAACTCACCTATGTTCCCCAGAGGAATCGTGGCTCAATTCTGACAGCAAACACAAATTTAACTGGAATAAAAAGTAAAACTGCCCCTTGGTTCCCAGGAGAAGATACATTCAGTGGAATCTCTGGGTTTAGATTCCCCAAGTTTGGATTTCCAGAATGAGCCCCCTCTGGAGAGGTTGGGGGCAGCAAGGCCATGGTGAGACCTGGGATATATGGGCTCATACCTTAAAGCATCTGGTATGGAACAAGTTCTGGGTCCCAGAAATAATATGATCGGTCAGGTAGGCTGCTCAGAATTTCCTGGGTCTAAACTCACCATAGCCCGCCTTCAGCTCCCATGTGTCTGTCAAAAGAGCACATTACTGGGGTTGGGGCGGGGGTGGAGATGGGGAACCTCAGCTGGTCCAAGCTGTAGGTCTTGGAGGAGGAGGAAGGAACATCATCAGAACATGGACAGAATAAGTCAAATAAGTTCAACTGGACCTCAGTAAGTTTCATAAGATGGCAGTGGGGATGTTCTGATGACCCCAGTGGCATTCCTGGTTTACTCTCTCATTTTAGTGGAGTGCTTTCTGTGGCACTTTCCTGAGAAATGATATATAGGAGAGACATTTTTTGAAGATTTGCATGTTGTAAGATGTCTTTGTTTTATCCTCCTACCCAATATTTTTGCTGGGTATAGAATATAGCCAGATAGCTTTTTTTCTGTAGAATATCTTCTTGCTTCTAGTATCATTCTCAAAACCCTAAAGCCATGAGTCCTGATCCTTTGTGTGGCCTTTTTTTTTTTTTTCCCCTCTCCAGAAACCTGTAGGTTCTTCCGACGGTTCCTGGAACTGGAAATTTCATATGACATGCTTTTGTAGGAATCCCAGTGGGCTCTCACCATTTAGCCACACATACCCTTCCATTTTGAGAATGTTCTTGAATCATTTCATTGATTTTCTCTAGTGTTTTCTGGAAACACTATTCAGTTTTCCATCATCACTTTTCCTCATCACTTTTCCCTAGTGTTTTCTGGAACTCCTGCTATAAAACAGTCTTGAGCCAGCTGGGTCAGTCTTCTAGTTTTATTATTTCACTTTCTATTTTTCATCTTTTTGTGATTCTGATTACTCTCTAGGATAACTCATCAAATTTAACTTCCATCTAGCTTGGTATTGTTGCTTCTGCAATTGTATTTTGAATTTCCAAGATTTGTTCTGTGAGCTCTGAATGATTCTTCTTCCAAAAAACCCATTTTTCATGTCATGAATGAAAATCTTCCCTATTGGTCAGATGGTATTAATCGTGCATGCGTGTGCGGGTCCATCCTGGCCTGCACAATTTGACTTGAGGAATAAAAGGCTGATTAGAAGCTCCAAGTTCATGATGGGGACTTGTTGGTTTTCACACTATGATGTGACCTAGGGGGACCATTTGTTGGGGACCCCTCATGTCACTATCTTAAGAGCTTTCCTCTTGGGCTCATAGGATTCTCCATATAGAGAGTCTCTCAATCCCCTGGCTGCAGACTGAGTCTGGCCATCTGTGTTGGAATGGAAGAAAGGGGCAGAGATGTGTCTGCATGAAGCATTCAGGACGCATATTGTACCTGTACCCACAACTGGGATGGACGTCGTTCAGCCCTGGGACCTTCTGTTTTACCCTCTCCAGGGAGATGAGGAAGGAGTGGCACAGGGGCAGAGAGTGAACAAGGGCTTTGGAGATGAATGACTTCCGAAACAGCTTTCACCCAGTTCCTACCTCGTCACCCTCTCCAGCCCAGTTCTGATGGCTAGCTTCAGGACAGCTGGATAGGCCATATCTTGATTCTGCTTTCAAATGGAAATCTTTGGGAAGTTTCTCTCTGTCTTGCAGTTGCTTGTCAAATGTAGGCAATCAAAGCCAACTCATGGTACGGATGTTTTGTTTCTCTACCTCTTAACTAAAACCACATGTTGGTTTGGTGCATTTTTCTTCGTGTAGGCAACAACTTGTTTCAGGCAATGTGCTATGTGTTCTAGGGTTTTTACTAGATCAGCACCGCATTTCTGGTCCTGATGTCTGTATCCATCAGCTTAAGCTAAACCGTGTTGCAATAATAGAGACCTCCTCAATCCTAGTGCCTTACGACGTCAAATATTTCTTGCTCGTGTGCATATTGGCAGCGCATCGACATTCACTCTGTATTCCTTATTCTGTGATCCTGCTGATCGAGAAGCCTCTATCTTAGTCCTGTGACAAAGGCAACAAAGCAGTGGCAGGACCATGCACTGACCCTTAAAACATCTGTTCAGACAACGTGTGAATTCCATCAGACAAAGGTGCCCCCCATGGTGAAACCTGACTTCCATGAGCAACGTGTAGGGTCCTCCCATGAGGAAGGGTCCCAAGGAGGGTCCCTCTGGGGTTGAATCTAGGAGGAAACAGCAAATATCTGGAATAAGGGATCCAATAATGCCATCTGCCACAGTTTCTTTATCATTATTATTTTTTCATCTTCTTGAAACCAGCTAATCCAAAACTGGGGTTGGTCTTTTTCATGCTATGATGTTGTAATAAGGTGAGACGTAGCCGTTGGACTTCTCTGCCCTTCCAGTCCCTATCCCTTCAGGGGGGCGGCACATGGCCTGGATTCCTGAAGACTACTGACACTTGGATTGACTCTGTTACCACCATACATCCTGACCTGTTAGCGCTCGATTACAGGATAGGAAGGGGATACCCGCTGTGACCGGTCCTGGCAGGGCACCAGCCCTAACTGTCAGAGCCCCACTCGGCCTTGGAGGTTCTTTTATGTAGAACCCCGTTCCTGCTGCTGTGGAGATCCTGGGCTCACGTCAGATGTCTGTGTGCATGCTGGTTTCCAGACTCAGGTTCCCATGAGGTCCCTCTTGATCTCATTACTCATGCAGAGCCTCAGAAGAGGCTCCCGTAACCAGAGGTAGCTTGAGAGAGACTGTATTCCAGGAAACAGAAAAACTGAACACCGCTCTTGTCTCCAGACGCTCTGCATTGGAACACAAGGCAGGTACTGGTTCCCTCCTGTTCTCTAGCTGCTGACTGAGCATGAATCAATCTGGTTTACATTTTTGGGAATAATAATTAGCTCATGATTCATGCTGAAGAAAATGTCCCTATCTCTTCTACTCCATGAGGGTTTATTTTAGTTTCCTCATTGTTTATGTTGAAGGTTCCAAGATCCTTTGACCTCACGAAATCTGCAAAAAACTCACTCTCTAAACAAACAGCACCTATCTCTGGGTCTGTAGGATACAGGCTATTTATTTTTATCTGAAAGTGACCAGCATTAATTTATGCATTTGTTCCAGATGTTGCACCCAAAAGGGCTAACCTAGCCCGTGGGCAACAGTGTCATCTCAGCTCCCGAAGTGAGGATAGAACCTTCGCCCGCTGGAGGACAGTGGAGGCTGCGGAGATCTGTGGGTGAGCCCCGATGTCTAAACATCTCTCCCTACAGATACTCAAACTGACCACATAAACCAGTCACACAGATCTACTAGTATGTCTGGATTGGGTTACTTTGCTTGTGAATGTGTTAGGGAAAGTCACAAAATTGGGGTTAATCGAAAAGCGGTGCTTCACCTGGACTCCCGCAAGGGAGAAAGAGCCCGTGGTGGTCATCAGGGCTGTCCGAGCTGGCTCCCTTGTGATGGGCTCACCTGCGACGCACTGCCCCACCACGGGGCGCTCAGGTGGACCACGGGTCTCACTCTGGCCAATGACGCGAGAGCAAAGCCTCCCAGCGCTGCTGTGGAATTTGCCAGGGGTCCTTCTCCTGACGCAGTGATCTTGCATGCACTTGCTGGTTGGGTCCCGGGGTGACAGGAAGCTCAGCTGTCTGCACTGGACATACGATGTGAGCGAGAAATTCGCTCTGCGATGTTAAAGCACTGAGATTCTGTGGTTATTTATTAGTTAAACCCCCGGAATCTTGGCTGGTGAACTCACCTGGTGACTAAAAACCCAAGCTTTTTCTAACTCTGACGCAAAGCCCACGAAGCCAAGAAAGAGAAGATTTAAATAGGACTGTATTTCTAAAAGTCAACATTTTCTAACTGGTAAGAATCACCAAATAAAAAGCAAAAGAGGAAAGGTAAACTGAGCGAAAGACGTTTGCATCTCAGGGTCCAAGGGCCAGTTTCCCTGGTGTGTATAGAGACCCACACTTGCCTCGCCTCCACCTGTGATGCCCCTCCCCCACACAGCCCCAAGACTCAGCTTCTCACCTGCTTCTAGAATTTGCTCCAATGCTATCTTCTTGGTGAGGCTTTCCTGGCCTCATTTGTTTCAAATGGTAGTTCTCCCACAGCCTCTCTCCTCTTCTCTGCTTTATTCTTCCGATAAACGCGGTAGTCCAGGTTTGTGTAGATGTATTTGTCTATGTTGGCCTGTCTCAATTCAGTAGAATGTAAGCTCCATGAAGGGAGCTGTTTTCTTTGTGTGTGTGTGTTTGTTTTGGTTACCGTTCTATTTCCAGTATTTAGAAAAGTGTTAGGCATGCACTAAGTATTTAGTCAATAGATCGGTGAAGTCTGTTAAGTGAAAACGTACAGAGTATGAGTTCTCTGCTACCATAAAAAATTTTCCCTTTTATATAATACAGACAGTCGGAAATTTTATAGAGGGAACAAAGGCTTTCTCCAACAAATAAATTGCAAGGAGTATAAAAGAAGGAAAGTAGAGGGAGAATCTGGAGATTAAAAGAGACTTAAAAGGCCTAGCAATACATTTAAATAAATAAGTTTCTGAAAATTTAAGGCACTTATGAAGCAATTGGACATTTGAATATTGACTGGATATTTTTTAATATTAAGGGATTTTTGTTGACTGCTAGGTGTGATTATTGTATTTTGGTTATATTTTAATAGTCTTCTTTAAAAAAAAAAAGTCTTCTTTTAGACATAGGCCCCGAAATATTTAATGATGAAATGCTGTGATGTCTGGGAGGGGACAGGTGGGTGTGGTCGAAACAAAGATCTTACTGTGCTGATACTACTGGAAGCGGGAGGTGGAAACATGGGGTTCCATTATAGGATTTGTGCCCACTTTTAAATATGCTCAGCATTTACAAGAGCAAACATTTATGAAAGAATATACACATGCATGCACTTACGCACACATACACACACATTCTATTGACTTGTATATGTGTAAAATATCTCTAGAAGGATCTTCAAGAAACTTATTATGTTATCTATGGGAAGGGAAAGTGGGAAGCTATGCTATGAGTAAAAGGGAGTTAGGAGTTTTTAAAGAAAACCTTTACGTAGTTTTTGGACTTTGAACACAGTGAATATATTATCTATTAAAAAAGTTAAGTTAAAAGGGAATCTTTTAATCCAAATTGTGAAACCAGGCAGCCCGAGATCACACCCCCAGCTCCATTATTATCAGCTGTGTGAATTCAGGCTAGTTGTCTAACATCTTTAAGCCTCAATTCCCCTCCAAAAAATGGGGATAAGGTTATCTCCCTCCTGGAGATGAAGAGTGTGAAACACTTCACATACTGCTCGAGACACAGCAAACTCCTAGTACATCTGAGCTCTGTTCATTGTTACTGGTCTGGAGCAAGGGCTCCTGGGGGGCCAAGGGCAGGAATGAGTACCATCCCTGGCTTAGGCTGAGAGCTCCAAAAAAGAGAGACCCTTGTTTGTTTTTGATGTTCAGATGGTCTTGCCTTGATTAATATCAGCTGCGTGAGAGAAGACTGTTATTTATCTTAGAGAAGACGACTTTGGTTGGTACTCTGTCTGATTTTCATGGGCCTTTATTTTAAAATTGTGGTTTGAGGCCTGCCTCAGGAATTGGAAACAGCTGGGGCTGAACCTCTGCGAGGCTCTGCTGTGGGTAATACTTAATCTCTCTCGGCCATGGCGCTGTCTTCATCTGTAAGATTCGTGAGCGGAGTCAGACGACTCCAGCTCCCAACAGCCTGTGGTCTGGTTACATGTTACCTCCCGGAAAATATTCAGAAGTCTGTTTCCAGTGGGCTGTGAGTTCAGTGGTCGGTGAATTCAAATTCATTCATTCCTTCCTTCATTCATTCACTCACTCATTCATTCATTCACCAAACACATGCCAGGCATGATTCTCAACTCTGGAAATCCAGCAGTGAACAAAAAATGTAAGTGTTCTCATGGAACTTAAATTCCAATAGTGGAAGATAAACAATAAGCAATTGAAACAACCACCAATCAACAAATTGGAATAATTTCTGATGATTACGTGTACTATCGGGAAAATAAAATAGGGAAGTAACATAAAGAACAGTAGGGTGGTCATGAGTAGTTGTGCTAGACCTTATAGATAAGACGTGAGTCATGCAAAGATCTGAGAGATGTGGTCTAGAAATAGGCGGTTCAAATGCAAAACAAAAACAAAACAATGATTTTCTGCTGTACTTCCTTGGTATGTTGGCTTTTAAGGGAACTCCCTGTACACTACCCAGTCCATCCCCCCCACCCCCTAGCCCACAGAAGGGCTGCATTAGAGAAGGTTTATTCCCTTAAAAAATAATGCATCCTAAGGTTTTTCTGGGAACTTCTCTAATGGACTCTATTTTCAAAAAAGTAAATACTGTGTTTTGATGATAGATCAATTTGCTAAACACATGCCTTGCTTTATTCTGAAGGCTGTCCTATGAGGCGCCTGAGTGGCTCAGTCAGTTAAATGTCCGCCTTCGGCTCGGGTCATGATGCCAGGGTTCTGGGATCAAGTCTCATACCAGACTCCTTGCTCAGTAGTCCGGCTGTCCACGCTGATGCTCTCTCTCACTCTCTCTGTCAAAAATAAATAAATAAAAAATAAAATCTTACAGGAAAAAAAAAAAAAAAGACTGTCCTAATAACTAATACCAAACACTATGAAAGACTCTGGGGAACAGTATTTAATTCTCAGGAAGGAAGGGGGAATCTCTGGAATTTGCTTGTCCTTATCTTATCTTACCTTATCTTTGTTGTTTTGTCTTTTAAATGCCTGTGCCCCCAGAATCTTCTAGGAGGAAAGAATGACACATCCCTGCTCCTGATACCCTATGTCCTTTAGGTCACTTTGCTCTGCTCTGGGCAGAGGATGGAGCTGAGGGGCGGGGGCGGCGGCGGCACCACGCCGGACTGACCATGCGCAGGACTTGTCTTTCTGAGCAAACACCGTCTCTCTTCAATCCCACAAGGGCTGCTTTTGAAAACCTTGCTAGATCGGTGGGCCCATGATTTCAACTGATATTTAAGAAAAGACCTTGTAGATGTAGATCAATTGAATTCAGCTCCTTGCAGGTACTAAACAATGCAGAGTCACACCCTTGTCTCACACAGCATTGACCCCGCACCCCAGGAATCAGAACCCGGGAACCAGGTTTTGAGATGGGTGAGCTCTCGGTAGTTGACAAAGGATCTTGTCCGGGCGAACTCACTCAGCGCGGTGGGGACAGGGCTGATGCCCCCCACCCCCCACTACTTTCAGGGACCCGTAAGAATGTCTTACTTTCTCTTCAAGCCAGAAGAAAAAAAAGATGAACTTTTAAGCCAAAGAAGATGTTTCAATAGATAATATTAACATATTCGTCTTTTTATCAGCAGAGTCATAAAACATGATTTTTATTTTATTTTATTTTTTTAACAGAGGAAGATTCTATGAAGGCAAAAGAGCCCAGGGCTCTGGGTGTGTTCAGGGTTAGTGAGTAATAATATAATAATAAAGTTACACATTTATTATTTATGATCAGCAGAGGATATGTTACAGACAGAAAATTTTAATGAGTTTATATTTTTTTAAAAAGTCGCACTGTGAGGAATGATTGGCCACCTGATGAGGATCTTTCTTCTGGCTTCTTTACTTATAGGAAATTTTTTTCCTGATTTTCTCCATCAATTTCCCACCCCTACCCCACCTTTTTAGCATCGCGGATGTTACTTTGGTTATCCTCTTAGCCACGTTGCCATGAGAAATCAGTGGAAAATTGTACGTAAAACAGCCAGCCCATTACGTGAAACATCAGTACCTGAGAACTGTCTTTACTATCTCCCTGTGTCCCTCATCCTTTCTTCCTTCCTCCTTCCCTCTGACCTTTCTCCTCATTTCCTCCCTTCTGCTCACTCCTCTTCCCCCTTCTCTGGTTTCCTCTCTTCCCTACTAACAAAGCATGCTTTTCCTTGTGCCCTGCCCAGTGGAGCCTGAAGTGACTCCAAAAGAGGAAACTCAGCCCTGGGAATCATAATAAGATACATACAAAAGGATGTTCTTGTAATGTGTGTCCTTTCCCAGAGAAATTATCTCCCGTCCTGCTTCCGTAGAAGGCCATGTGTTTGTGCATGTGTCCTCGTGTGTGCATAGCAGAATCCACCTGTTTTAGCATCTCAGGAAGACTTGCTATAAATTTTGTCTGATAAGTCCTCACTTTGCTTCCCTTAGAAATATCCTAAAAATATACTTCTGTGTCTTGACAGCAAGTTGAGGAACATGACAGCCGAGGACACTGAATTAATGTAAGTCATAAAAGTTTTACCTCAGTGAGATTCGCTCTGGAGATCATAAAGCTGTAGTCAATGAAAAATAGCACTTGACTGCAAGCATGGGATAGATAAATTAGCCTTTGCATTTTGCTCTGAATCTTGGTTGCAGAGAGGGCATAGTAATACCTTTACTGTAAACTTTGAGTTTGTAAATAAACATAATTTAGGCTTCAAAATTGGGGAGGGCCAAGAGTCACAGTGCAAAAAAAGGTCCTTGCTAAGTTTTAAAGCCCTCAGATTTATGCAAATTCTGGAAGGCCACTTGGTACGGAGGAAACTTGGACTCGCGTTCAAACACTAGCTCTGCTGTTTACTGCAGTGTTCACTGCTCCCTGGCCATGGCCAGGCTCTGACCTCTTCAACAGTAGTGAAATTTCTAGAATGAGGCTTTCTCTACCCTGAAAGTGCACAATGATCTAAAAGAAAATGTTGGTTTATTGGTTTTGTTTTTGTTTTTTTGCCGTATTTTACCTAATATGTTACAGAAGGCATGGTACAAAATAGACATTTTATAATAATAGTATTTTTAAAAGTCTTTTACTTATTATAACTACATTATGTACACAAGTAAAGATTACATCTGTATCATTATTTGGTCTTCATCTACAATATCTGCTCACTTGAAAATGGAAAAACCCACCAAAGTACTGGGTACCATAGGTGAAGCATAGGGAATTTTTTTTTCCTTGCTCACTCCTTTAATTTTTGACACAAATGGCACCCCAGAAGCATACAGTATTCTGTGCCTTGTAAAGACATTATGTTTCAGTTTTATTGAGATGTAATTGACTACTACACTGTGTAAATTTAGGGAGTACAGCACAATGCTCTAATATGTGTAGAAAAATGGTCACCAGTATAAGTTAGCATATATCATCTCATATATATATATATATATTTTTTTTTCCCCCTTGTGATGAGAACACTTAAGATCTATTCTCTTAACAACTTTCCTATGTAACACACAGAAGCATTAGCTACAGTCACCATTTGTACATTTCCTCCCTAGTACTGAGTCGCCTGACAGCTGGGAGTTTGTACCTTCCTCTGATTTACCCTCCTCCCTCCTTCCACGCCCCCCCCACCTTTAGTAACCACAAATCTGGTCTCTTTCCATGAATATGCTTGTTTGTTTTGGATTCCGCACATAGGTGGGATCGTACAGTATTTGTCTTTCTCTGTCTGACTTACTTCACTTAGCATGATGCCCTCCAGGTCCCTCCACGTTGTTGCAAATGGCAGGATTTCCTCATTGTTTAAGGCTGAATAATACACTTGTACAGCTTCTTCATTCATTTGTCCATCAATAGACACTTAGACTGTTTCTGTGTTTCTGCTTTTTAGGATGGTGAAACTATTCAGTAATGGTAGGCACATTACCCTATGCATATGGCAAAACCCATAGGACTTCACAGCACAGAGTTAACTTCAATGCAAGTAGAGCTTTAAGAAATCATTTAGGAAGCAGGGGATCCCAGCTTGGAATGTAGGCATGCCACCACCAAAGGGGAGGGCAGAAAAGTTATTGATTGTGGAACTTTGGAAGTGAGTGGAGACCATAATACCAAAGACAAAAGGGACTGCTTGTAATCCTTGAAATTTGGTTGGTAGAGTTGTCCTCCATGGGGATATGGGTTCAGAACTCTGAAACCACTAGGTATGTAAACCGGAACTGAGTAATGAAGTAAATATAAGGCAGATGGTGGGGGGCCATGTTGAATTGTAAGGTTATCATCAAATAGAGTGGGCTAGAATAAGTTAGAGGTGGAGACCTCAGTGGGAATTCAGGTTTAGCTTAATTTTGATTCAGGAGGCTACATACACACATGCATTTATTTGCTCCATTTGCTGGGAGGGCCTGGAAGGAAGGACTCCCTAGTAATAGCAGGCATACACAGCCAAGATCTAGCCTTGGTTTCTCATACCATTGTCTAATAGAAGAGAACAGGATTTCTTAGAAAAATGGCTGTTTCTAGGGAGGACAGTGTTAGGAAATATACAAGAGGAGCCTAGAGCATTTTGTGGTGTTGAAAAGCAAGGACAGGCTCAAACAACAACAACACACCAAAACAAATTTAAAAACCACACACACACACATGCACACACACATAGAAGTGGAGGCACATCCAAGAGACACAGGAACCAAGGAAAGAGAGCCCTAGTATGCAAAGCTAGAATAATTTGAACAACAAAATAAGTAATATAATGTCATTTACACATTTACACATATTTGTACAAAGTATAATATAAATATCCACGAGTCTATCCTGAAACAAATTAGTGACTGAGTACATTACACATGTTTAGATGGAGGGGAAGAGACACATCTCCGGTGCCAAAAAAGCCCCAGTACTTTCACAGACACTCCCTCCTGGAGGGGGAACCTGACTCCTATTCCTTAAGTGTGGGTTGCGCACAGTGACCTCCTTGCAGGGGTGCAGTGTGGACGGGGGAGGCAGTGAGAATAACTTTACAGTGGAGAGATCTGATAAACAGTACCTCAGCCAGGTGGTCAAGGTCAACAGCAACATAAATCATGTTGTCAGTGTGTGCCCTTGATATGATGTAATGAGACTGGCACTTTACCTCTGTGGTCTTCCTCCTAAAACCCAGACTCCTATCTAACCATGGAAAAAAAATTAAAAAAAAAACAACAAAAAACAGCAGACCGACTCAAAAAAAAAAAAAAAAAAAAAAGGAGCACTCTTTAAAATACTTGACCCATACTCCTCAAAACTGTCAAGATCATCCCAAACAAGGAATGTCCGGCAAACTATCCCAGTCAGCAGCGGTCTCAGTAGACATAACTAAGAAATACGATTTGGTATCTTGGATGGGATCCTGGAACAGAAAGAGGACTTTAGGTAAAGACTAAAGAAATCTGATTAAACCTGGACTTCAGCTGATGATGGAACAATACTGCTCACTGATTGTGACAAATGTTAATAATTAGGTAAACTGGGTGTGGACGTATGGGGCTGTGCATTATCTTTGCAATGTTTCTAGAAATCTAAAAACTTAAAAGCTTTTTTTTTTTAAGCAATAATACAGTTTATCAATTTCTCTTTTCAAAATCCAGAAATCCATCTACCTGCTCCTTTCCTTTAACGTTGCAAACAGGTTCATGGCCCCCAAGAGGCCTGGTTGGTTTTGGCCATTCCTTTCTTTCCCGAATTTCTCCTTTTAGCCTGCAAATCTGCAGTACCCCTATTCAATTGCAAATGACCTTTGTTCTATGAATTTCAGAGCTTTTTCACAGCACAAAGTGTCTTCTGACTGAGTCATCTGTGATGTATCCATGGGTGCCCCACCCCCACTCTGTCCTCATCGCATGGCCAAGGCCACCACGACCTCGCTGACTGGTCCTTCATGGCCCAGCAGGCAGAGCACACCACTGCCACGCACCGCACCCCCCCCCCCCGGGAGGATTGTTTCACATTCTGTACAATGGCCTGATTCTTCTAAATGGATGATCATAAAAATATTCTTTGGGGGCAGTTTAATTATTGGGATGCTCATGATGTTTTAACTGTTTGGACCTTCCTAGGACTGCAGATGATGTCCTCTTTCATCTAAGGGGGGGCCTTGACAAGACCCACCTTGCTGAGGGACTATGGACACTGATCCCCAGGCCTGCAGAAGGCACACACAGCTCTTCACACACAGAGACTCGGGGTCAATACTACCCTCTCTTCCCATTCTGCTGAGCACGGGGCCAGGTAGCCGGTGCGGGGTTTCCCAGCTTGTGTCCCATGCATCAGTGGGAGACTGTGTGGTAATGGAGGTGCTACGAACACACACATTTGGGAAACCCTATATACCATACACTACACGCATCTCTTGAAGATCTAACACATAAATTAGATGGTTGGAGGCTCAGAGAGCCTTGATTCTGTTGACCTGAAATTCCCCACATCCGCTGAACTCTTTTATTGTGTCTGAAGCCTCTACCACTGAGCCAGCAGGAACCTTCAATGTAGCAGTGGGGCCAGAGGCCGGCTAGAAAGTGGGAGGATGTGGAAGTCTGAAGACTAAATATCTAAAAAGGAGATGAAAAGGTTGGCCACCAGCTCTCCTTGGGATTTGGAAGACCGGGTTGGACAGAAACCTCTGCAGGGCTCCCATAGGTCCCCGGCTGGTGGAGTTATTTTTGCCCTGGAAGAGTGAGGGCGAGAGGTGGGAAGGGGCCGTGGGAAACCACAGAAGCACGTTTTCCAGCTATGCATGGTGACATAGCAGCTCGCTCCAATTCTTGTTCTGTGAGGGAGAGCAGAAGGGGTCTCTGAGGAGCCCTCCCAGCAATCCCGATGGCACTGGCTGGATACATGCAGCCCAGAACCTCTTGGGATCCTCCAGCTTTGTGCTGTTTACTGGGTGGGGGAGGCCTGGAAGGCCTTCTCTTTCTCCTCTGAGGTTTTCCCAATCTCCTGGGGGAGTGATTAGCTGTCCTTCTAGCATCCCTGTGTTTACGGAGATAAATTAATCCTTGAATTATCTGCTAAAGAGGAGATAACGCCAAAGTGTGTGCCTGTCCAAATCCCAAACGCCTCTGAGAGGAAAAGCAGACCTTTTCAAAGCAGCCGCAGGGAGAGGGAAGTGCAAATGCCCAGGGCCCTTCCCGGCAAGAAGGTCAAGCCCTGCTGCGTTTGGTAGGCAGAGTCATAAATAGTTATAATCCTTTTCTTTGGTTCTTTTAAAAGCCTTGGGGACAGACAAAATTCAGAGTGAAACACAGAACTGGGCGTTCAAACATGTCTAAGGAAATCCTCCTCCCATGAGACAATACATAAAGATCTGCCCTAGCTTCTAGATCTCAAATTCTCTTTCTGTATAAACATCAACACGACATATCCACAGACCCTGCTTTGCAGTTATTTCCATGACCTGCTCTGTAGTCATGGAGCTGTTTTCCATCTGTTAGAGTCTAGTTGCTTCACTGGAACTTTTCTCTCATCTTTGTCCTTGGAAAGTGATTTATACCTTATTGTGGATATTTAGTTTTGAGGGTGGGAGATGGACAATGGTTCTTTAAGCCGTGGGGCCTTTTCTAAGCCCCAGTTTCTCATCAGTAAAATACCAATTTTGCATTTCTGGCACCAAGAATTGCAAGACGAGATTTCTGTCGTGGTAAGCCACCAAGTTTGTGGTCCTGTGTGACAATGGCCCCAGGAAATAAAACAGCCCTGCGGAGGTGAAGATCCAGGTTTATTCAGAGATCTAAGGAGGACTCACGAGCAAGGTGATGAGTGGCCTGAAATGATGGGGTGAGTCAGGGGCCAGGCCTCCCCAGGTCTTAGTGACCTTGGACAGTTGTTGGAATTGTTCTAAGCACAATGAGAAGCCACTGAGAAGTTTAAAGCAGGAATTATAAGAACCTGCTTTGTAGAAGGAGACACTCCTGCATGGAGGGAGAGAACGGGAGCCCAGAAGCTCCTGCAGAAGCGTGAGTGAGGGCTAACAGGGGCCTGGATGGGGGGTTGCTGGTAGAGATGAAGGACTGCAGATCAGGTCAAGACCTTTTTTGGTAGATAAAGTTGACAGGACTCATTGACTGATTGGCTATGGTGGTGGAAGAAAGGGAACAACCAAGGATGATGCCTTGGTTTAAGCCAAAGGAGTAGATGGTGACGAAGCCTAGAGAGAAAACAGGTGTGTGGGGGGGTGCGGGGGCAGGGGGTGAGACTCAAGAGTTCCATCTTGAACATGGGAGGTCTGAGATGGCTGTGGACTACCCAAACAGAAATGTCAGGTGAGGATCTGAGTGCACAAAGCTGCGGCTCAGGGGAGACATCTAGGCTAGAGATAATTAAGGAATTATTACCGAGATTATGTAAAATGTGGGTCTCCAAGGGAGCGACAGAGAAGACACTCAGAACTAGACCTTGAGAAATACCAACATTTCGAGAAAGGAGGAGGAAAATGAGCCAACAAAGGAGGCTGGCAAAGGCCAGGAGATGAGGGGAAATGTAGGAGAGTGTACAGTCCCAGAGGCCGAGGGAGGGAGGTGTTTGAGAAACAACTGTGCTCAACCCCTATCAGTGCTGCTCAGAAGTAAAACAAACAAACAAACAAAAAACCAGCAACAACAACAACAAAAACAACAAGGCCACTGAGCTGGCTTTTTTTTTTTTTTAAGATTTTATTTATTTATTTGACAGGTAGAGATCTCAAGTAGGCAGAGAGGCAGGCAGAGAAAGAGAGGGAAGCAGGCTCCCCGCTGAGCAGAGAGCCTGATGTGGGGCTCGATCCCAGGACCCTGAGATCAGGACCTGAGCCAAAGGCAGAGGCTTAACCCACTGAGCCACCCAGGCGCCCCTGAGCTGGCTTTTCAATGCAGCAATGTAGAGACTCCTAGAGATCCTGTACAAAGCCACATCAGGTGAATGCTGAGGTGGATGCCAGATTGGGGCCGGTGGCGGCGTGGGTGATGCAGAATGAAATTCCAGGTGGGATAGAAGTAAAGCCATAAGAACAAAATTATAAAAATATTGTAAGACCATACAGGAGATTCTTTTTTTATAATCTTGGGGGGTAGGAAGGCTTTGAAAAGAACCCCCAATCAAAACTAATTATTGATTAATCAGACTTAATAAGTACATTTATTTATTCAATAAAAATTAATAAAGTTAAAATTAAAACATCTGTGTGATTAAAAAAAACAAAAAAGACCATATACAAATTTCAGGGGGAAAAGGCACTATAGATTTTGATATGCAAAGATCATATATTTGCAATATATGCAATAGAAAAAGGATTGCTATTGAGAATTTATCATGAATTTCTATGAATCAATAAAAAAGAATAAATAATCCAACAGAAAAGCGAGTAAAAGATACACAGGCATTTCACAGGAGAAAACCAAGTGGCCGATAAATACATGAAAAGATGCTCAACCTCATTAGTAATCTCAGATACATTCATATCAAGTACTGGGAAAGGGTCCGGGGACTGGGCATTCTCAAACGTGGTTGGTTGTGGTGGGAGTGTAAACTGGTACAGCCCTGGAGGGCAATTGGGAATAATATTTATTAACAAAATCCCCTTTGGGTGATAGGCCGTTCAGAAACACTTGCTTCTGTGTAGACAGCGGTTCATTGTGGTCTGTAAAGAGAAATGTAATCAAGGCATCAGCCTGCTGTCCTTTCTGGAGCTCTGGGTCCTCTTCCGAGTTCACACAGAATTCAGTTCCTTGTGGCTGTAGGACTAAAGTCCAGTTTTCTTGTTGGCTGTCAGCTGAGGGCTGTTGGCAGTTCTGGAAGCGCCCGCAGTCGGCCGCCGAAGGGCTCCCTCCCAACACAGTAGCCGACTTCTTCAAGGCCAGCAGGGGACTCTCTGTCCAGGAGACTCTGCTAACACGGGAGTCTGTATTCTGTGTTCAAGAGATTCATCCCATCAGGTAAAAGTGGATAATACCAAGGAAATTATTAAAAGTCATGGAAGTTGTTCAGGCCTGGTTTGAAGTAAATAAGCCTGTGATGATTTTTTGCTTATAAATTTAGTTTATTTCACAGGAGATTAGAAAATACTCGTGCAGTATTAATTCACTGTGTCCTTTATCTTCAACTTGTAGAGATTGGCTGCTCGGCCCAAAGGCCGAGCCTTTTGATCAAACCAAAGAGGTAACCAAAATGAACTAATCTCAGCTATAAAAAAATAATAATAATAACCCCTGAAACACTAAGCTTCCTGCTAACTCTCTGCTCTGTTGCTGCTTGTACAAACATTTCTGTAGCTTCCTGTCTCCTGGAGAGCACTGGGAAATGCTATCAAAAGCAAGATGTGTGCAGGGGTTTTCTTTTTTTCCATTGTGGGAAGGTCATTGATGATGTAAGACTTGATTAAGAATAAATAGGGTCAGCAGTAGAAATATATTTATTTCTCCTATTTTATATATCTATTTCTTCTATTATATATATACATATATATAATAGTAATATTATATTATATATTATATATATAATATATATAATATATATATATATATGCTGGTCCATATATGTATATGAGACCCAGGATTTCCTGTAGAACTTGTCATCTTTGGAGCATTCACAGTGGAAAATAAAAAGTATCCTTAGTCCTCTTGTTCCCCGTGGCTACGATAACACAAAGCTGTGTTCTTTGGACACTTTTGCTGCTCCAGCAGTCCATAAGAGATTTCCTCTTTGTCATTAAGCCACCATCATGAGCAAATTGTTTTGTCAGTTGGCCAGGACCTCCAGATACTCAAGGATCACGTTAGCAGGAAACTCCAGCAGCGTGTGTGGCGGTGCGGTGGCCATGCCTTAAAGAAAGCTTCATTTTTGTTTCAAGTTGTCATAATCTTTCATTGGGCTCAACAACATTAGATGAAAACACATCCAGGGGTGTTTCTACATCTGGAACTTAGCTGTCCCGCTGAGGATAGTCAGGGCGACTCCAGGGAGTAACCAATGGAAAATGATGAGGAAATCACTCTGAAAGCCAGAGAAAGAACTCTTCATTGCACTAAGATGCTCAAAAACTATTAGATCCTGTGTCAGCCCCACATGTACCCTGGGAATAATCAGACTCACCCAGGGCCCCGGGTCTCTTCACCTCATCCAGCTGTAGTTCATCTACTCTTCATTTCTTTAGAGCGGAGCCAGCGTGTGCCCTACCCAGCATCTGCTCTGCCAGGAAGTATACATGAAGTCTCTAACCAAGACTGCTGATTCATTTACTCAGTTAATTGGTGCTGCCTGTGGCTTAATTTGCTTAACTCGCTGGACTCCCCATGTGTTCTCAGCCAATGCTAACCACCTAGTCCTTGGTTTTAGTTCAGCCATCTTTATTCTGGTTCAACCATACTCAAGTTCATCTGTTCTCTAGTACTCTAGATCTTGGTTCGATCACCTACACTTTATCCTGTGATTTGATCTTTGGTTTCCATGCTCTTCCTAACCCTAAACTTTCCCTTTTAGAGCCCAGACTGTGGTCATCTCCCAATCCTGGTGTCCACTGATGCCCAAAGCCCACCTGCTCCCTGATGTCAGCTATTCAGTCAAGATACCCTGAAGCCATCTTTGACTCTACTCCGCCTTCCCTCGGGTGAAGCTCAAGTTCAGGGAAAAGGTAGGGTGAAGGGTAAGGTTAGACTCCTGAATAGGATGAGCAATAGGTTGGGGATGGGAGAAGGTGAGTGTCTGTTGTGTACATTTCCTGGTAGCTTACAATACTGCACATTTAGTGGTGTGATTAGGGTTATGCAGTAAGTATGAATGTCAAAATAAACTCATCAAAATGGCAGAGTCAAAATGGCATCATAAAAATATGTGCTTATGCTGCCATCTCCTACCTGACAATAAGTATTACAAGGCAGCATTAATAACTCTCAATCTGTAACATTTCTGAGTTTAAAAAACTGCCATTACCTCTCATATTTAATAGATTTCAGAATTGTAAGATACATTTTATATATATATTTTAACATTTCTCAAAATATATACATTTTAAAATCAATGTTTATCATCACTGTAGGCCAAGTTTCAGTTGTTACCTTGCTGTCATTGTCTACTTTTTTAAATAATGAATTTCTTATTGAAATATAATTAATTTACAATGTTATACTGGTTTCTAGGGTATAGCATATTTATTCAACAATTCTGTGCATGATACAATGTTCACTATGAGTAAGTGTAGTTATTACAATGTTATTACAATATTATTGACTATATTCCTTATGCTGTAATTTTCATCTCTGTGACTTATTTATTTTGTAACTGGGCGTTTGTGTCTCTTAATTCCTTTTATCTATTTCACCTATCTCCCCAACCACCACTTCTCTTATAACCACCACTTTGTTCTCTATATTTAAGAGTCTGGTTTTTGTTAGTTCATTTGTTTTGGGTTTTTTTTTTTTTAATTCCACATGTAAGTGAAATCACATGGTATTTGTCTTTCTCTATCTGACTTATTTCATTTAGCCTAGCACCTTCTAGGTCTATCCATGTTGTTGAAAATGTCAAAAATTCATTTATTTTTATGAATGAGTCATATTCCATTATGTTTTATACCATATCTTCTTTATCCATTCATCTGTCAATGAACATTTGGAATTCTTCCATGTCTTGGCTATTGTAAATAATGCTGCAGTAAGAATAAGAGTGCATATGTCTTTTTTGAATTAGTGTTTTTGTATTCTTCGGGTAAATACTCAGTAGTGGAATTTCTGGATCATATGGTATTCCTGTTTTTAATTTTTTGAGAGACCACAAAACTGTTTTCCACAGTGGTGTTTGAAATTTAAAATTGCTTTTCAAATTGAAATTGAAATGCAAATCAAGACCACAATGAGATATTATGTTATACCGGTAAGAATAGCTAGAATGAAAAAGACAAGAAATAACAAGTGTTGGTGAGGAGGTGGAGAAAAAGGAACCTTCACGCACTGTAGGTGGGAACGTAAACTGGTGTCATTGCCTAATTTTTTTTTCAGTATTTAAAAAAAATATTTTTGATTGATTAGAGAGAGAGAGGGAGCAGGAGTGGGGGGTGGGGGCAGGTCAGGAGAGAGGGAGAAGCAGACTACCTGCTGAGCAAGGAATCTGTGAAGAGTGGTGATGGGGTTGGGGAGGTGGAGATAGTGGGATGGTGGGGGGATGGGGGTAGGGGGAGTGGAAGGTGGGGGAGGGCTTGATCCAAGGACTCCAGGGTCATGACCAGAGCTGAGGGCAGACACTTAACCAACTGAGCCACCCAAGTGCTCTTCAGTATTTCTTTTCTTTTCTTTTTTTTTTTCATTATGACCATCTCTTCTCCTCCTCCTCCTCCTCCTTCTTCTTCTTCTTTTTTAACATATAATATACTATTTTCCCCAGGGATACTGGTCTGTGAATCATCAAGCTTACACATTTCACAGCACTCACCATAGCACATACCTCCCCAATGTCCATAACCCAGCCACCCTATCCCTCCCCCTGTTCCCCCAGCAACCCTCAGTTTTTTTCCTGAGATTAAAAGTCTCTTATGGCTTGTCTCCCTCACAATCCCATCTTGTTTTATTTTTTCCTTCCCTACCCCCTACAACCCCCCATGTTGCCTCTCAAATTCCTCATATCAGAGAGATTATATGATAATTGTCTTTCTATGATTGATTTATTTCACTCAGGATAATACCCTCTAGTTCCATCCATGTCATTGCAAATGGCAAGATTCCATTTCTTTTGATGGCTGCAGAGTATTCCATTGTATGTATATCCTACATCTTCTTTATCCATTCATCTGTTGATGGACATCTAGGTTCTTTCCATAGTTTGGCTATTGTGGACATTGCTGCTATAAACATTCGGGTGCACATGCCCCTTTGGATCACTACATTTGTATCTTTAGGGTAAATACCCAGTAGAGCGATTGCTGGGTCGTAGGGTAGCTCTATTTTCAACTTTCTGAGGAACCTCCATACTGTTTTCCATAGTGGCTACACCAGCTTGCATTCCCACCAACAGTGTAGGAGGGTTCCCCTTTCTCTGCATCCTTGCCAACGTCTGCTGTTTCCTGACTTGTTAATTTTAGCCATTCTGATTGGTGTGAGATGGTATCTCACTGTGGTTTTGATTTGTATTTCCCTGTTGGTGAGTGATGTGGAGCACTTTTTCATGTGTCTTTTGGCCATTTGGATGTCTTCTTTGCAGAAATATCTGTTCATGTTTTCTGCCCATTTCTTCATTGGATTATTTGCTCTTTGGGTGTTGAGTTTGATAAGTTCTTTGTAGATTTTGTATACTAACCCTTTATCTGATATATCATTTGAAAATATATTTTCCCATTCTGTCAGTTGTCTTTTGGTTTTGTTGACTTTTTCCTTTGCTGTGCAAAAGCTTTTGATCTTGATGAAGTCAGAAGAGTTCATTTTTGCCCTTGCTTTCCTTGCTTTTAGTGATGTCTGGCCCTGGGCTCTTGTTTTTTGGGAGATTTTTGATGACTGTTTCAATCCCCTTATTGGTTATGGGTTGATTCAGGTTTTCTATTTCTTCCTGGTTCAGTTGTGGTAGTTTATATGTCTCTAGGAATGCATTCATTTCTTTCAGATTTTCAGCTTTGCTGGTGTATAATTGCTCATAATATGTTCCTATAATTGTTTGTATTTCTTTGGTGTTGGTTGTGACCTCTCCTCTTTCATTAATGATTTTATTAATTTGGGTCCTTTCTCTTTTCTTTTGGATAAATCTGGCCAGGGATTTATCAATCTTATTAATTCTTTTAAAGAACCATCTCCTATTTTGGTTGATATGTTCTATTGTTCTTTTGATTTCTATTTCATTGATTTCTGCTCGATCTTTATTATTTCTCTTCTCTTACTGGGCTTAGGTTTTCTTTGCTGTTCTTTCTCCAGCTCCTTTAGGTGTAGGGTTAGGTTGTGTACTTGAGACCTTTCTTGTTTCTTGAAAAAGCCTTGTATTCCTATATACTTTCCTCTCAGGACCGCCTTGGCTGTGTCCCAAAAATTTTGAACAGTTGTGTTTTCATTTTCATTTGTTACCATGAATTTTTTCAATTCTTCTTTCATTTCCTGACCCATTCATTTTCTTTCATTTCCTGACCCATTCATTTGTTAGTAGGATGCTCTTTATCCTCTATGTATTAGAGTTCTTTCCAACTTTCCTCTTGTGATTGAATTCTAGTTTCAAAGCATTGTGGTCTGAAAATATGCAGGGAATGACCCCAATCATTTCGTACCAGTTGAGACCTGATTTGTGACCCAGGATGTGATCTATTCTGGAGAACGTTCCATGTGCACTAGAGAAGAATGTGAATTCTGTTGTCTTGAGATGGAATGTTCTAAATAGATCTGTGATGTCCATATGGTCCAGTGTGTCAATTAAAGCCTTTATTTCCTTGTTGATCTTTTCCTTAGATGATCTGTCCATTTCAGTGGGGGGGGGGTGGTAAAATCCCCTATATTATTGTATTATTGTTGATGTGTTTCTTTGATTTTGTTTTTAATTGGTTTATATAATTGGCTGCACCCATATTAGGGACATAGATATTTAAAATTGTTAGATCTTCTTGTTGGACAGACCCTTTAAGTATGATATAGTGTCCTTCCTCATTTCTTATTATAGTCTTTGGCTTAAAATCTAATTTATCTGATGTAAGGATTGCCACCCCAGCTTTCCTTTGATGGTAAATGGTAAATGGCAAATGGTAAAATGGTAAAAAAGCATGGTAAATGGTTTTCCACTTCCTTACTTTAAATCTGGAGTTGTCTTTGGGTCTTAAATGAGTTTCTTATAGACAGCATATCAATGGGTCTTTTTTTAATCCATTCTGATACGCTGTGTCTTTTGATTGGGGCATTTAGCCCATTTACATTCAGGGTAACTATTGAAAGATATGAATTTAATGCCATTGTATTGCCTGTAAGGTGACTGTTACTGTATATTGTCTCTGTTCCTTTCTGGTCTGCTACTTTTAGGCTCTCTCTTTGCTTAGAGAACCCCTTTCAATATTTACTGTAGTCCTGGTTTGGTGTTTGCAAATCCTTTTAGTTTCTGTTTGTCCTGGAAGCTTTTTATCTCTCCTTCTATTTTCAGTGACAGCCTAGCTGGATATAGTATTCTTGGCTACATATTTTTCTCATTTAGTGCTCTGAATATATCATGCCAGTCCCTTCTGGCATGCCAGGTCTCTGTGGATAGGTCTGCTGCCAATCTAATATTTCTATTGTTGTATATTACAGACTTCTTATCCTGAGCTGCTTTCAGGATTTTCTCTTTGTCACTGAGACTTTTAAGTTTACTATTAGATGATGGGATGTGGACCACTTTTTTATTGATTTCGAGGGGGGTTCTCTGTACCTCTAGATTCTGATGCTTGTTCCCTTTGCCAAATTAAAGAAATTCTCTGCTATAATTTGCTCCAATATACCTTCATTCCCTCTCTCTCTCTTTCTTCTTCTTCTGGAATCCCAATTATTCTAATATCGTTTCATCTTATGGTATCACTTTTCTCTTGACTTTTTCCCTTATGGTCCAGTAGTTGTTTGTCTCTCTTTTTCTCAGCTTCTTTATTCTCCATCATCTGGTCTTCTATATCACTAATTCTCTCTTCTGCCTCATTTATCCTAGCAGTAAGAGCCTCCATTTTTGACTGCACCTCATTAATAGCTTTTTAAAATTTCAACTTGTTTAGATTTTAGTTATTTTATTTCTCCAAAAGGGATTTTATTTCTCCAGAAAAGGATTCTCTAATATCTTCCATGCTTTTTTCAACCCCAGGTAGCACCTCGCTAATTGTCATTCTGAACTCTAGTTCTGACATATTACTAATGTCCATATTGATTAGGTCTCTAGCTGTTGGTACTGCCTCTTGTTCTTTTTTTGTAGTGAGTTTTTCCTTCTTGTCATTTTATCCAGATAAGAATAGATGAATGAGAGAACAAAATACTAAAAGGGTAGCAACAACCCCAGAAAAATATATACTAACCATATCAGAAGAGACCCAAAACCAGGGGGAGAAGAAAGAGGGGAAAAAATATATATCCATATATATATATACGTGTATGTATATACATATATATATATATGGATATGTATGTATTTTGGGGGGCTGCATTTTGGTCTGTTAGAAGAAACAACCCACCAAAATTTTAAAGAAAGAAAAACTTATGTATATACAAAAATAAGGGTAAACACGATGAAGGGATGGAATATGACTGTAAAGATGAAAATTTAAAAAGATTCTTAAAAAGGAATTGATAAGATAAGTTGGTCAAAAAAAGAAAAGAAAAAAAAAGAATGTGATCAGGTTGGAGACTAGAAAAAAGTCATGTGCTAGATTTAGGGTATATTTGGATGTATTAGAAGAAATTGTACCCCAAAATTTTAAAGAAAAAAACCCTATATGTATACAAAAAATAAGGTTAAATACAATGAAGGGTTAAAATATGAGTATAACAATGAAAGTTTTAAAAGATTTTTTAAAAAGTATTGACAAGATAAAATACGTTAAAATAGGAAAGAGGAAAAATTTTAAAAATAGAATAAGAAAAAATAAAATTAAAAAAACTTAACTTTGAAAGACTTAAGAATTATGGGAGGAAAAGCCATAAATTCTATGTGTTTAGCTCTGGAGTTCCGCAGTTCTCATTGATCAGAAAACTTGGTCTCGGCCAGATGTTCTTGCTGATCTTCTAGGTGAGGGGCCTGTTGCCATGATTTTCAAATGTCTTTGCCCGAGGCGGAATTGCACTGCCCTTGCCAGGGGCCAGGCTAAGCTATCTGCTCAGGTTCACTCTAGAGAGCTCTTGTTCCCTGAATGTTTTCCATAGAGCTTTGGAGGACAGTAATGAAAATGGTGGCCTCCCAATCTCTGGCTGGAGGAGCCGAGAGCTTGGCCCCCACTCCTTAGTGCACCCTCAGAGAAAAGCAGTCAGTCCCTCCCATCTCCCTGGTCTCTGGCTATACTCCGTGCTCACCTGGCCTGTGACCAAGCATTTCTATCTCTGGCGCACAGCCCCATTTGGAGTCTCCAAACACAGCCAATTCCTGCAACATGCTCCCTCGCCACTCCTCCTGGAGAAGGAAGGTGTGTCTCCTCAGATCTGCCACTTGTGGGGTCCCTGCTCTTTGAGATCATGGTTTAAGATAACCCTGAGATGAGAACCCCTCTTTGGCTCCTTCACTGCTGTGGGCTTCCCTGCTCTGATACCTGGCAGCTCTGCCACACTCAGACACCCCTGGTCTTTCTGTGACCATGTGGGTCCTGAGACCACACTGTCCTCATAAGGCTTCACCCCCTGCTTAGCCTCTGGAGTGACATCCCTCGGTGGAGAAGACTTCTAAACATTCCGATTTTCTGCTATGCTGCTCCACCGCTTCCCAGAACCAGCCCCTCTCCCTGGGGTCTCTCTTCCCATATATCACCTTGGATTCACTTCTCTGCACGTCCTACCTTCTGGAAAGTGGTTGATTTTCTGTTCCAAGAATTGCTGCTCTTCTTCTTTTCGACATCCTATTGAGTTTGTAGGTGTTCAAAATGGTTTCATAACCATCCAGCTGAACTCCTGGGACCTGAAGAAATTTAGGTCTCCTGCTCCTCTGCCATCTTGCTCCTCTCCACCATTGCCTAATTTTTTAAAATGCCAGCATCAAATACTGCAGCATGGGTGGAACCAACCTGGAAAATCCCAGGGACAATCATCTTATAATCCCTAGGGGCCAGATTCTTTGGTGGGGGAGGAAGGGAGGGAAAGATGGTGAATCAGATGGATTTGGCAATTCTTTAAGAGGAAGTTCAGAAGAAGGCAAAATCTAAATAATTGAAAAGCCAGGTTAGGAGATCAGTACAGTTGGCTTCTAGCTCTTTGATGGATTCTTTTAGAATGCACTGTGGCATTAAAACTCTTCATGACACAGAAGATGGTTTATGTAGAAAAACAACAGCTTTTAGTGATGCTGAGTCAAAAAGCTGTTTAGAAGAGTTAGAGTAAGAATGTGAAGATGTTTGTAATGTATTTTTCTTGTGTTTTCCTCTTTTATGTATGCATTTTAGTATAAAACCTAAGTCTAAATAAGACTAAAACCATCCTTTCAATACATATAAGATAAAAACTCCCCATGATACAAAGAAGTTGTCTCATAGTTTGATGGGGTTTTTTCTTTCTCAGTAATGGTGCATCTTATAAATAGCAGCTCTGAGATCATGAAATGAGAGTGCCATTTGGTGACTGAGAAGTAGACAACACTTTGTAGTGTTGTGACCCCCCTGGTCCTCCCTTTGACATGACATGGATTCTTAGTTGTTAGGATTCATCTGGATTGTGTCAGTTTCCTTCTGCTCTGGCAGATTGATTCAGCTTGGCCAAGGAACATTCCTTAGTTCTCTGTTTCAAGACACTCCTAGTAGCTGCCTGCATCAAGATCTAAGTTGATAAATGCCTTTAAAATCTCTATGCCTTCTAAGAAGCCAGACTCAGAGATGGAATAGTGAAAGACATGGCAGAGTACAAAATATGTGCCAATATTTGCAGGGCATCCTGGAGAATATAGGGGAGGACTTTCAAGCAGTTCCTTACTCGGCCAGGAGCCTTAAGAAATGTGAGGTAAGTGGGTGATGAGGAAATGTTGCAATCAAAGTGCATGGAACTCAAACTTAATGGGACCAAGG
The DNA here is from genome assembly GCA_004024625.1 of Mellivora capensis. Lineage (NCBI taxonomy): Eukaryota > Metazoa > Chordata > Mammalia > Carnivora > Mustelidae > Mellivora > Mellivora capensis. The sequence goes on from PISX010001744.1 coordinate 75,067, forward strand.
CTACACTTCAGGAGTTCACCATGCTCATGCCAGGATTTGATTATAACTACAATTTCAATGCTTACAGTCCTTTTTAGGGAAAGACAGATATCTTAGTGTTATGGGCTATAATGTATCCATTTTCCTTCCCAACAGCCACCAGTTTCCTTAATGGAAATTACATTCCCTTGTTGAGAATTTTCTTGGCCAGAAAGCCATCCAGATTGCTGCCTCTCTTTGCTTTTCCCCTCAGTAGAGGCCAAGGGGATCAAATACTTCCCTATCTGCTTTCTGCTATAGCCAGAGTGTCAGCTTGGGTCAGTGACTCACCTAGGCTTGACCAATCAGATGCTTTCTCTTGGGGACTCTGGACTTACCATGTGACACATAGAAAAAAGAGACATTTCAGAAATTAAGAGTCATCACAGTGGTGCCAATTACTATCACAGTGATGTCTTGATCACACTGTACCTGTATCAAGGCTATTGCCTTATTTTATACATTATGACCCTTCTCTCCAGGTCTCTCATGGTTCTTTCTGTCCTGAGACTATTCTTTTAGCTTCCCTCCAATTCTGAGAGCACCAAATAAAATCTCCTTAACCCCTCATTGCTTCAGGGAGCCAGAGCCCATCTCTATTACTTGCTACTAAAAACCCTGACTGATTCAACAACATCCCATACAGGATAAATGGTGTCACAAAGGAGAGAAGAACTTGCATGATTTTCCAGGTGTCCTCTTTTGTGTCATTAGAAGGAAGAGATGGAGCAATGGAATCTTTTTCTGGAGATCTCAAAGCACACAATGATGTAGTATCATCATTGGCAATGGTTCTGCTAAAAGGATAATAGATCTGGCTTCTTATGGTGTCTTTTCCTTAGGATTAGATGACTTGTCTGTACCACAGATGTTCAGTAGGAGAGTGTTGGACACAGTCCCTGTGTCCAATAGCCTTCATCCTATCTTTTCTTCCATGTGGTACCCAAGGAGAGAAAACCAGATTTGCTTAATATTTTAAAATATACTTTAGCCTTGCTAGACCAAGAACTGCCACCTCCCTCCCCAACAGAATCATACAAATCAATTTGTGGGGAGGGGCAATAATTTTGGTGACAGATAGCTATGCATCCTGGAAGAAGGTAGTGGGTAAATGTATGCATTTGTTTGGCATTCAAAAATGGTTCCCTTGTTGATAAAATTATCCTGGACATTTCTCTACATACTTGACAGCATGAGACAAAACAGAAGTGGCAAGCAATGGCACATCTTAGAAGAAAGATTAGGATGTGTCAGTCTCCGAAGTTAAGTCTTGCTTGGTGCCCTCAGTGAACTGTACCAGCAGCATCCCTCAGTGCAGGAACATTCAGAATTGCCCATATCTGAAGGTGGTTTTGGGGTCCTCAGCAGTATTGCCCCTGTGTCTCTGCAGTGCTGTGGGGTGGACGTGTAGACTATGGCCATGGTTTCTTGAGTTCCGATCCATGTGGCTCTCTAAGCCAGCGCTGTGCTTCCCGTGGGAGTTAGACTTCTCATTCCCTCCCCAAAAGGAGAACCTAAAATGTGAATTATTCTTCTAGTAGAGGCAATGCATTTGACTGGCTGGGCATATTTTTTCTTACACAGTCGACCAGGCTTAACAGCTCTACCCCAGATGTTGAATTAGCCTCAGAAGCAAGTTGACAACTTGGTCCTGGCCAAGAGAACCCAACAGGCTGGCCACTAAACTCCTCCTCCTTTTCCTCAGTGTTACAAGAAGTGAATGCAAAGGGATCTTTTCTGCAACTCTTGCTCTAAAATTGGCAGGAGAAATTAAAGCAACACTGCAAGATTCACTTGCTCAGTCAGGAATATTTCTGTTAGTTATGCATAGGCTGAAGAGAGATTAAAGATGAATACTTGTGCAAAGAGAAAAAAAACCATGAAAGAGCTGGAACTTAAAGGTAAGTATCACAGATAAAGAGCAAAGCTAAGGTAGTCTCTGACTCAGTGCTTCTGAATTTCTCACTCAGAGGTTTCTTTCCTTAATGAAATGAAAGTTGATGCTTTAAACCTTATGTGCTCACATTTCAGTTTGGGAAGGGTTGGCAGGTAGATGAAAATCAGGTCCTGTCCTAGAGTGAAGGAGGAAAGATAGCTGGGAGTTGAAGAGCACAACTGGGAAGAGGATAAGCTACCCTGAAATGGGTGGGAGGTGTCCGAGATGAGCCTAACCCCCTTCACTTGGTGGTTTAGAACTGTGGTCTTCAAATCTGATGTGCATCAGAGCTACCTGGGGACTTGTTCCAACACCGACCGCCAGAGTCCACTCTCAGGGTGGAATCAGGAAGTCTGGGTTGCAGACCAAGAATTTGTATTCCCCATGAGTTCCCAGGTAAGGCAGACGCTGCTGGTCTAGGAACCACACTTAGGGAACCACTGATTCAGAACCCTATGCTGGTGACAGCAGGTTGAGGCAGAATATGGAGCCTCATGATGCCTGTTGTTGGCTAATACCCATGGTGGTCACAGAACCTGGTTTGCAGACCTATTTAGTTTTGCACTTGGGCCAATCTATATTATAGGTACTGGTGAAAGTCTCAAGGGGTACATCTTAGAAGGAAGTCACGTACCTTTCTTGGCTCTCTAAAGTACTCTAGAATTACTCCCTGTCTCAGACAATATTTCTGCACATCGGAGATGTTAGAACTTTTCTCCTGGAGGCTAGAGTAACAAGCACATCAGGAGAAAGGCCAGGCCCAGTTGTCCATGGCATTATGTAAAAATGAGGAAATATGACTTTAAGAAAAGAGATAATAGAACAGATCCTATAATTCAGAGCAATCTTGATATTGTGAAGGTGCTGGCAGCATCCATCCTTTGAATCACAAACTCCTGCTCTTGGACATCCTCTTCTGGGCTGCCCTGGCAGACTGCTGGTGGCCACTGTGGAGATGAGGATGTCATTCTGGCTCTCATTAGTGTAGACGGATTCTTCAGTTCAAGGACTTCTGCTTCTTAGTGAATCAGGCAAGATTTTTTTTGGCCTGCTAAGAACAGAGGAAAGTATATGTGTGTGCATCTTAGAGCATAAGTTTTCAACCATTCTGTTCTAAGGACCCCATTATACTCTTAGAAATGATTGAGTACCCCAAAAAGCTTATGTTTTCCAAAATAAAAATAATTAGGAGGAGAGTAGCATTGTTTTACGTTTTTGCAAACCTCCTTCATGTCTTGCTTAGAGAAACACTGGATATTTGCTACAGTAGCTTGAACAGGGAAGAACATTTGACTAGCCTTTTCAGATAATTGTGGATATTCTTCTTTGTTACTCCATCAAAATTTAACCGATGGCAGTTTCTTAAAGATCAGTTGCAATGTAGAATCCAAAACCCTATCAATAATCTATTAATATTCTGTTGTGTTCGAACATTAAGCATGAAGAAAGATCTGTCCAGGGTGTAAGAAAATTAGAAATTTTACTGCTTCATCTAGGGTGTCCTTAATTGATGCTCTTTTTCCCCCTCTGAGTTTTTGATGAGGAGGAATTTAATGACTAATGACTGGTTTGTGCTAAGACATCCACAGTTGTACCCACCATTGCTTCCGTATGAATGTCAAGAGAGTGGAAAAGGTAAATAGCATTTTAGTATCATTAGGAAGATAGTTTTGGCTTCATGGACTCCTGGAAGGGTCTCAGCAACCCTCAGAGGTTCATCGACCACAGCTTGAGAACCACTATGCTAGGAGAATGAGGTAACAATTATATCCTATATTTTTATCTTACTGGCTCTTTGATCCTTTCATCTTTCAGTGTTATTAATAAAGAAAACCCCAAGATCACATTAAAACGCTTCTAATTTATTCACAACATCTAATTATAAGGGAAAACAAGTCACCAAAAAAGAAAGAAAGAAAGAAAATTATGAAGTCTCTTGAATGCAATAAAAATAGTAATTAGTAACCCAGTGGGGAGTTAGCCTCTTAGCAGTCAGATAATGAGTACAGTATAGTCTAGAATACGTAGGAAAATATAAGATTGAACTTGCTGTAAATTTATGGGAACTGTCATGAGAAACTTAAGAAAAATGGATTACAAGCATGTCCATTATTTTTTTGGTCCTTCTATTTGGTAGAAATAATGGGTATGACTGGGACCTCTGAAAATCCCATGGTGCTATGGGGGAGAGGTCAACCACAGAGCTAGGGCTTTGGGGATGACCTCTAGGGAAGGTGTGGGTATGAGGACTACTGAAATGTAAAAAGCCCTTGCACCAAACGTAGGCACCCCTGATCCTGAGCTGTGCCCAGCGTCCTGCTGACCTGAGTGTAGCCACTCCAGATTCATGAGAGATCAAAGAGCAGCAGAGTCTAGCTTCTCAGTCAATGCCAAGGCAATAGCCACTTTGGCTCCATGCCCTATATCATCCTGAATCCTTGTCTTCCCCTGACACACAAGCTTAGAATTCCTCATCTTGAGGCCTTGTCCTATAGACCTCCAACTTGACCTTGACTCTACAGCTTTGTATAAAGCATTCCCCAGGTTTGGCTCTTAGGGCTTCTGGCCCTTTACTGACCCCATACCCACATAAGCCTGGTCCATGGTCTCAGACTTGAATTGAGAGCTGGTGTTTCCTTGGCCTTGGCCCCCGAACTTCCTGAACTATTTATATTTTGGTATGGATATCCGGTTAACAAATCTCCAAGGTCAGTGGGATTTCTTTGGAACCTCAAGAAACTCAGAGAGTGATTTGTGGTATAGGTATGGCCATGATGGTTAATGAATTGTAATGAGGAATCACAAAACATACTTTAAAAAAAAAAGTCTCTTCTTGGAGAGTCTGTTGGCACTGCCCGTGCTTTTGACATATAGAACCAAGGCAACCCAGGCCATCCAGTTGCTCACCACCCTAACCCCGATCAAAACAAAAGTGGGCATTGGGAGTCTTTCTGAGGATTAAATTCGGGGTTTGACCCTTCACACGAAGACTAAAGTGATCTGAAATGAATTGAGTCAACAGCCAAGGGAAACTTCTGTAGAAACATCAAAATTACTCATGATGGAAGCATGACTTGTGAAGGAACCCCAGAGACCACTGAATGCAGCTCTGAGTGACAGAAATGTTGCTTGTCCACCACTTTATCTTCAGAGCCATCCAAATGTTGAGCACATAGTAAATGCTCAATAAAAATCTGATGGGTAAAGCAATGAATTAATGGATCATCTGGACAAGAGTAAAGGGATCTTCGGACATTAGGAAGAGGGAACTCCTGTCTCTCTAGATCTTCGTCCCATGAGTTTGGATTCTAAGGTGCCTCAGTGCAATCAATGATAATTCTAGGCAACGAAGATAATCTCAGCCCTTTGGAGACAGGCAGGGAGCAGGAAAAAGAAGTAGGCATCCTACAAAGGATGAGATGACAGGATTTTAATGCTGCATGGTCTGGTTGTATGTTAGTTTCTCTGTTTATTTCTCTTTTGTCATCCAAAAACTTTTTACTATTTTTTTTTACTATTTACTGTTTTTTTACTGTTTACTATTCCAGTGTTATTGCAAATGAACTGTAAGAAATGGATGAAAAGAGTTTATATCCACACTTGGGCCAAAGGTTTAAAAAAGAGCAGGTTCTTTTAGGCTGGCCTAAAGTAGCTGCAAAAAGAAGGCTCAGCAGGGAGGCAAGCGTCACAATTACAAGGGCCCAGCTGCACCTTCTTGGTGATTCTTAATTCATTGATTCCATTTTTTTTTTTTTAAAGAAAGTCTTTTTTTTTTTTTTTTTTAGACAGAGATCACAAGTAGGCAAGAGAGGCAGGCAGGGAGAGAGAGAGGAGGAAGCAGGCGCTCCGCAGAGCAGAGAGCCCGATGTGGGGCTCGATCCCAGGACCCTGGGATCATGACCTGGGCCGAAAGCAGAGGCTTTAACTCACTGAGCCACCCAGGCGCCCCTAAAGAAAGTCAAATTTTTGCCTTGCCGTATTATCTCTGGCCTACCGGACCCTGTTACTGTATATAGCTTGGCACAAACTGAGGGCTTGTAGGAGCAGAGTCTAGAACACATGCACGTGGCATTAACCCAAGACTACTTCTAACGTCTGACTGCGATAGGTCACAGGGCTGTCCACACCCATCTCAGCATGGGGGTGGGAGAGAGGGAGCCACCCAAGTGACAGGAGCAAATGACTGCCACTGCTTTGGAAACATATCACATGAGTGCACGCTATTGACACCCACGTTGTTGGGTGACACACTAATAATACAGAGCATCAGTGAAGGGCACGATGGTGGCGTGGGCAGCTTTTGGCCATGACTGGTTTTAAGTTCTAATGTAGTCGGCCCTTCCACAACTAGTTATTTTTCAGACAGGTGGCCCTCCTAAAGGGAGGGCAAGCTCTTTCTAGCTCCTGACTAAAAGCAGTGAGGAGCTCTGGAGCTAATTCAGTTCTACAGTTGGGTCTCTACATTTAGAGATTACAAGGGCAGCTTGATGTGCAAACCCTCTGAGAAACTGGTGGCTGTGGCTGGCATTTGGAAACTTTCTTTGTTTCGCAACTCGGTATATGATAATTTAAAAACCTGTACCAGATTTAATTAGAAACAAATTTGATACCACATTCATTGGCTTGATCTCCCTCCCTAGACTCCCTGGTACATTTTGTCATAGAGCTTTTTCTCAAGGGCAGTCAGGATCACCCAGAACAATAGCTGTATGGTTCCGAGGTACAGAACTTGGGCTCTGGAGGTGGACAGACATGTTTAAGTCCTGCGTCTACTGTATGTGCCGCCTCTTGGGCACCTCTGCCCTCATTTCTCCAGCTGCACAGTAAAGATGGTGACAGCCGCTCGTCAGGCGATCGTAAGGATTAGTGGAAATCTATGTAATGCACCCAAAAAACCCCTGAACTGTAATAGGGGGGTTCAACAAATAATAAAAGCCACTTTTGAGAATAAATATTAACCATTCATGTCATTGACACACACGTTCCATCTCCTAGGAGATGGAACTTCTACTTTAAAATGTCCAGTTCCTTTCTGAGACCAGGTGAGAGAACATGTGTTCAGGAGATGTGGTCACTTCCTGCTTCCCACACCCCCTCCTCCCGCTTTCCTTTCCATATGGCAGGGGCCTCCCTCGGGCAGCCCCTTTGTGTGACCCGTGTGCCGGGCTACAAGAAGGGGGTTTGTCAGAGCAGGTCCCCGGGGCTGCTCTGGGACGGCAGACTGGGGAATCTGTGAGATGTGCCCTCCTCGAGGGGTGCGAGGTGCCACTCGTTGGGCGAGGCCCAGCAGGGGGCACGCTGAGGGCAGGGGGTCTTCCTGTTGTTGAGGCCCTTCCATGTGGAGCACTTTGTTTCCCCAGAGTGGGCCTCGGACTACGTGTGTGTGGTGTGGTATGCGTGTGATGTGTGTGTGCTGTGTGCGTGGTATGTATGTATCTGTGGTGTGCGGGAGATCTACGTGTGTGGTGTGCCTGTGAGGGCTGTGTGTGTGTCTGTGTAAGCACGTGTGTACGCATGTGACGTTCTTGGCTTTGTAAAGAAGGGGGGCATTTCCTGAGTTTCTTACCTCGGGCCTGCAGTCAGCAGTCTCCCCGTGTTGGCATCCAGCCAGCCTCGCCTGAGTGCTTCAGGCCCCGGCACCTGCGCCTTTTGGATCTTTGACCAGCTTCCCAGGGAGATGCAAGACTTTGCCCCAAGATGGGAAGATGCCAGCTGCATTCTTTGCTTCAAAGCGAACCAGCCTTTCCTGAGCTCCACAATGAGAAGCCCCACCTTTTTCCTGGCCTGAATGTTTACTCCTTTTCCTCAAGTGTCTAGGGACTCGGGTCGAGCTCTTTCCACTTCAGCCTCTTTCCAGCCGCCTGGGTCAGGGGCATTCCCATCCGCAGCCTCCCCGGCCTTGCCTGCTCCCAGAGATCGGGTGGGATCCGCTGTGCAGGCTCAGGTGGGATCTGCCAATGAACTTGCCCCCCATTTCTTGCCTGCTGCCTCAGAGTCTCCAGGCTAAACCTCCTCAGTCTGCCCGGGATCAACAGAGCTTTCGTAAATGCTCTCTACACAGTGTGGTTTGTGATGTGGGAGGGCCCTCCGGGCCACCAGCTGGAATATTTCGAGTCAGATTTCCTCTGGGCAGGGGGTGGGAAGGACCCAGAATGACCATCCTGAAGTGAACTGTGTCCATCCTGGGACAAGGGTCTGAGGGGTACACCGGTTGCCATGAGGTCCCTCTGTTCTCCCTCCTAGGGGAGGATTTTTGTCCCACGGTGACTTTCAAGGGAAGAAAAAAGCAGATTTGGAATGAAGTCTCCAGGACTCGCTGCGGTTCTGAGGGATTATTTCCCTCCTCCTTAATTACTTCTAAGCCATATGCCTTCCGCCTCTCCCGGTGAGTGACCTGCGTGCCGCCCGCTGGGGGCACCTTCCCAGGGCCCTGACTTTGGCACCAGCCGGGCTCAGCCGTATCCTGTTCCTGCTGGCAGCAGGGACGAAAGACTTTGCTCAGGAGAAGATAGATTAATTTGATTCTAGCCTGAAATTGTTTCCTAAGTCCCCACAGGCTGGGGGGGATCAGCGCTGGATCCTCACCTTGGGAACCACAGGAGCAAAATCTTAACTACCCCGGAACTCGGAAAGCGAACAGTGTCTACTCACACTGCAGAGTGGGTGGGGTGCCCTGCCTTCTGTCCTCCTGCAAGGTCCCCTCCAGCTCCTGCCCCTCTCCTCCGTCGTCCTCCCCCCTCGCCTCCCTGTTCTCTTCACCCTTTGGCATATGATCGTGTTAAACACAAAGAGCAGATAGGAGAAACGTGGCTCGTTCCGATGGATGCTGTCAGGGAGACATTTCAAAATGGAACACCGTGAGTTGTGCCCCTGGAAAAGGCCTTAGTCGCTTGACCTGGAAATTCCTTGGTGCCTAATAAGGTTTCGTGATGATCCCCGGGAGCCTCGCAGGTGGCACTGGGGAATGCAGTTACTGAAAGGCTGAGAAGAGTCTCCTTGCACATTTTCCCGTTTCGTTTGCTTTCCGGGCAAGTGCAAAGTGAGGCTGCAGTGAGGTTCCCAAGCATTTCGACCGCATCACCGTGTGCTTGACTGGTCAGATAGCGGGGTTCTGTGGGGATGTAGAATTCCCAGGGATGTAGAATTGCCCCAAGACCCTAGATTTCCTTACATGGCCCCAACTCAGCCTCCCCAGAGGCCTTGGGCCCTTTCTTTGCCACTCCTGTCCCCTCACAAAACAGCACACAGAGGTTGAGGCCGACGGGAGGCCTACCCTGAGCACGAGTCTGGTGGCTCCTGTCGCGTCTGGGGACTGCCAACGACAGCATCCCGTGATCTCAAGCCCGGACCATTTCGTGGTCACTTTGTGGGTGGTGGGATTTTGACTGGACCAGATTCTAGCTAGTACCTTCTGAGCACTTGGTCTGCTAAAGCACCTTCTCATTTAACCTTCAAACAATCCAGGGCATCTGGGTGGCTCAGTCAGTTAAGTGGCTGCCTTCGGCTCAGGTAATAGTACTGGGCTTCTGGGATCAAGCCCCGCGTCAGGCTCCCTGCTCAGTGGGGAGCTGCTGCTACTTCTCCCTCTGCCTGCTGCTCCTCCTGCTTGTGTTCTCTCTCTATGTCAAATAAATAAATAAAATATTTTTTTAAAAAACTTCAAACAACCCCACACTGTAGGTATTACCATTATCCCCATTTTTCAGATGAGAGAACTAAGGTTCCACTAGGTTAAGTCCCTTGGCTAATGTCATACAGCTTGTTCACTGAGCTGGAACACAGGCCAGATCTTTCACCAGAACCAGAGTATTCTATTCCCCCTAGGACTCTAAGACTGAACAGTAAGCACGTAGGAAGGACGGCTGACAGAGCCAGCCCCCAAACTCTTACCTGCCTTCACAGGGACAGTATGTCTGACCCTACGGGCAGGGATTCCTTCCTGGGGCTCATGTTCATGTCCAAAGCTGGGCTTCAGGGTGCCCCTGAAAGACCCCATGAAACTGTGTGCAAGGTGCTGTGGGTATGTGTGGTGTATTTTTTTCTGAAGAAAGAATGCATGATTTCAGTGATTCTTGAAAGGCTGGTGCCCCCCTAAGGTTTAAGAACCCCAGACATTGTGACACAGGGTTGCATCAGTTCCCTCCATTGTCTGTCCCTCTTTTTGGCTTTCTCTTGCCCCACCCCATCCGTGCTGCCCACTCTGTTCTGAGAGTCACGAGTCCGACCCTAGCCTTTTTGACTCACTTTCCTGAAGTAGGAACTGAAAGATGAATTTCCTATGGAGCAAACTTGAGCAGGGCGAGGGGTGCAGAAATGAAAACCCCAAACCCCAAACGTTCCTAAATGATAGTTTCCTTCTGAATGGAGGTCATTTTAGAAATAAAACCCTGTGAATTATGGGCAATCATTAGCATGCTGGACACCGATTAGTGTGGTCCAAGTTAAGAGGAGGCATGATGAAAATCTGGCCTTCATTTCTCATGCTCTCTTTTTCTGAAATTGGCCAGAAAACCATGACACCTTCCATCAGTTTTCCCATTTATCTTTCATTGAGGACAACTGGCCTTCATAATCAGGAACAAAGTCCTCTTTAATCATTCTTCCTTCGTCCACACCCCATTCCCCAACCTGAAAACAGCCTGGCTTTGATGGATGGAGACCCCGTCTCACTCCTCAAAAGTGCCTGCAATAAGAGAACTTTGTTCTTTACCTTAACTTGTCTGATCGTGCCTGACACTGGATGCCAACTGAGCCTTCCATAGAGTCTGCTTAACAACAGGTCAATCTATCTGAAAGTCCTTTGGGAATTGGTTTGCTTGAAACTGAGAATTGATTTTAGTCCTGAGCTGACTTACATAAATTTTGGAAGAAGGCACGTGGAGGTAAATCCATATAGGATTTGGACCCCGGTTCGTGGCCAGCGGTGGACCCCAGGCTGGACCAGGGGGTGAGCCATGTGTCGTGGGTCACACCATTGTTGCATGTTCACTGTTTGGATAGAAGAGAAAGGTCCAGGGGAAAGGTCCGGTCTTAAAAGAATTTCTTTCCTCAATCACAAGTTTTAACAATTCATAGAGAACAGAACAGTGCAAATAAAGCACTTCTTATTCTGGGCTTTTGGGAGAACTGAGTCAGAAATTTGAAAGGGGGATGGCTCATTTGGAGCCACAGGGGAGATACAAATTTCCAGGATGGGTTAACATCCCTCATTCAGAAACTGACTTTCCGGGCCCCTGACCTGGTTCTGCTCTTCCTAACCTGTGACCTTGAACAAGTAGCTTAACTTCCATGTGCCCAGTTCCTTACATGTAATATGAGGGTAGTAACTTGCCTTGTAGGGCTGTCTTGAGGATTACGGGAGTTAACATATATACTGCGAGAGTTGAAACTGGCTCGTGGAAAGCCCTCGATAAAAATGACCCATGATTGAGGCCACTGCTGCGATTGTTGTAAATACCACCTTCATTCTCGAGGATGCCAGAGTCTGAACCTCCATGCTTTTAAGAGTGTGGTCCCCACCAGCTCATCTTTCCCTGGCCAGAGTCCCCTTACTCCAGAGAAAAGTCTGGTTCTCCTCATCTTAAAGGCCTCTTGGAGAAGAAAGTCCACCAAAGCCTCTATTATCTGATCTGTAACCATCCTTCGAGTCAGAAAGTTTTCCTTATACGTAAATTAGCTTCTCTTCTTGAAATTAAAGCCACTTCCTCTCATTTAAACCACTTTAAGATGGAGAAGTGTTCTCGCCTTAAAATAACTCTCCTATATTTAAATGCTTGATTAAATCCCTTTTCTGCCTTTTCTTCTCCTGAAAAGAATCAGAGTCACTTAACTTTTCCCTGGGGTTCATTTCTATTACCTACTTGAATTGTTCATGTTCTTGTCTTCCTGTTTTCCATCCCTCCCTCTTAAAAACCAAAGCCACGGCTGAAAAGAGTCATTTATGACCGTTATGGCTGATGCAGCGGGCGAGGGAGAAATTTCTTCAAAACTCTTGCCCATTCTATTCCTGTTGTCTTGGTATCTGCCTTGCTTCCATGGCTACAGTCAAACATACCAGTGAATGGTGCCCACACTTCAGCTGAGGGGACCCTTCTCGACCATGTTTGGTGTCTTATCCCTTGCTTCCACTTTGTTCACCATCTTCAGCTCTTCTGATCTTTCTGAGCCTGTCAAGGTTGCTAGACTCACATCCAAATATGGAGTCAAATCTAACGAGTTCCCCGAGGTAGAACGTTTGACTCTCCATCCCAGGACTCATCACGATGACTGGCTCACAGTAGAGCTTCAGCAAACTTGGCGAAACTCATTTCCTAAGCCACCGCCAACAGCATGAGGTCTCATTAGGACTGAAGTAGGCCCTGAAGACTAACATGACATTCATGGATAGATGTCCTCTCCCCCATATTCCCATGCGGAAATGGCTGGGCAGATGTGACGTCTCTTAAGCAGGGTGTACCCACATGGAAATGTGGTTTGTAGACTTTTTTTTTTTACCGGAGTGCTATTTCATCTTGGAGTTGGGCAATTTCAAGAAGCATTTGCAAAGCCTCACAAAAAGAAAACTTGATCTACTTCAGGACTGGATTCCATTCTGATGAGCTCTTCGGAGAGATATGGAAGGGGAAAGTAGGACATTGTGAAATCAAACCAACAATTACAATGTCTTATAATTCCAACTTGGTTGGCAATTATTGGTTCAAGTCACACTTTCCACAGGGTCAGTGTCTCAGAATAGTGTTCTTCAAAGATTACCCAGCCACTTGTTAAATATGCATAAACCAGATTTATTTCCATCTACTCCAGTATGTGTGCCCTCCACCCCAATCAGCTGGCCCTACTCCCTGCTCCTGGCTCTCTTTCCATGGCTTTGTTACTTCTGTGTTTTTGCTTTTTCCAGGGATGCCCTGCCCCTTTTCTAGTCCAAGGACATCCTGAGAAGCATTTAAATCCACCTTGAGGTCCCCTTTCTCACTGTCAGTATCCTCTCTTTGTTCATATGTGCAAGTTTTGTCTTCCCCATTACTTGTCATTGAAGGTGGGTGAGCGGCAACACTTTTTTCTCAATTTTGTGGCCCCCAGCAGAGGGTAGTACAGAGGACAGAGCTCCTGATCAGTGGACTTCAAACCCAGTCAAGTTCCAGAATCAGCTGAGCCGTTCTTAAAAATATCTGCTAAGCCAAAATCTCTGGAGGGGAGGTCCAAGAACCAGCTTTTCACATTTTTTTAAATGTTTACATTTTTTTTAATGTCTCAGGTGTTAAGTCTGATTATAGGTCAGATTTGAGAATGACCAATGATGTGAGAGGACTCTATGTCAAGTTTTTGGCAGATCGGTGATAGAGCTTCTGAGCCTTTGACTTGGTCTAACAAAACCAAAAAGCTTTCTTCCTAAGAGGTGCTCTGCGAATCCTGACCACTGGAGTCCATGAAAACATTTGGCTGCTATGATGCTACACGCATAGGGATATTGGCTTTCTCTTCCCCAGAGATATTTATGTCTTTCCTTACTTCGCATCACATCCACCTCCAAACTAAACACCACTGGTCTTACTAGCCAGTCGATTTTGCATCCAGATGAATGGACTTTGCTTGACAACTATCATTTTCCATCTCTCCTACTATAAAAGATGGCTTTTCCTTGGCCAACATACAGGCAAGTTCTCTTCAGCTTTAGTGCTTAGTAATGGTTTTGTTAGTGACGTGCTTGTCCATTCTCAGAAGGGACAATCCCAACCACTGTCATTACCACATTCACTGTGCTCTTCTAGACAGTGCCCACTTAAATGTGGTGCTGGGCCATTCATCTGTTCAAGTACAGCTCAGGTTGCAGACTAACCTTTAAACACATGCAGCTAGCTTTGCTCAGCTAGCTTTTGCCTGCAGTCTTTCTAATCTGGGGTTCGGACTCTCTTATAAGCCTCTAACCTTGGGCCTAGGATATGCTTTAATATGTTGACATGAAAAATTTTCTGAATCTGAAAGCATCAAATTTGACTTCTCATGTGCTATCCATTTCTTTTCTTTTAGCTTACTGTAAGGACATAATATCAATATTAATAAAACCATTTATAGAGAACCTAATATGTGTGAGACAATGTACTAGGTAGGTTCTGGGACTGCAAAGATTCATAAGATAAGGTCCTTGCTCGAGAGAGGACCACACTCTGATGAGAAATACAGGATTCCATTCATAAAAAAGCAGTTTACAAAGCCACACAGCAGATATCAAGCCTAAGATGAATGGCTCAGGCACTAACTACCCTTAGGATTTGAAGGAGGACTTGACCATACAGTACTTGAAAGCCTGAGGGCGGGGAGGGGACTTGCTATATATAACAAGCAGGCTGACATGCAGGTACTCAGTAAATGCCTGCCAAACAAATAAATGAATGACCAGCTGGATGATGGTCAGATAGGAACAGGGCCTTGGAATATAGGTGGAACATACTCAGGAGAAGGACACACACACACACACACACACACACCCCACAGCTGCTTTATCAATGAAGCATGAACCTGTTTCATCAGGGAGTAACATGAGTGAGAAATTTAGGAAAATATAGCTCTGTTAAGGTCAATCTTTTTATTGTTGGGAATCATTAACTGGGCAATGACTAAATTAACAACACTAAATATTGTTTATTTAGTAAGTAAATTTTAGTAAGCAAACTATTAGTAATTTAGGAAGTAAATTCTTTTCACTAGATGAACACTCACTGTGTAAATTCATTGGTTCACCATTTCATAGGGACACAAAGGACATGCCTTTGTATAGATGCCTTTACGAAGCTACATTTGGTCACTACCTGATTTATTTTGTAAGCAATTAATTCTATTCCACCTTTCCCCAAAAGAGATTTAATATTAAACAATTTATGAGACCTAAGCTAGGAAGTAAGATACAAAGAGGCAGAGAGATGGAACCGAAAGGACTGAAAAGCCACTGGACTCATGGAGTCTTCTTGCATCTTGGGCTAAAAAGAAAGCACACAAGTGACTGAAAACGATGAATAAAGAAGTTTCTGGGGGAAAAAAAGGAACAAAACCTTTCTCCTTGCTCCTAATTTCTGAAGAAAACACTGTCATGGGGCTCTTTTTAACCCTGATACCTAGTTAATTGCTGCTTTTGCCATTTTTACCACCAGTGAGACTCTGAGTGCCGGGTAACTAGTCAGTTTTCTCTGTGCCCCGCACTGTGCTAAATCCAATACATGCTTAAAAAAAAAAAATTAATCCTACAACTGCCCTGTGAGTAGGTCCTGTCCCTCCCTGCTCTTGTCAGAAGTTCTTTGATACGAGCATCCCTTCCTAAGAGCCTCTGGCTTCTCTCCCTGAGCTGCTCTTCTCCAGCCTGGGAACCCGCTTGCAGAGAGCAAGCGGACTGGAGCCGGCAGGACCCCTGCCCTGTGGGAGATAAGAATATCCCCCTGCAGAGACCACTTTGATCCAGACAGTGGAGCAGGCACAAAAGCTATGTCCCATCCAAGCAGCTCAAGGAGACTCAGGAGGAGGTCTTGAGGCTACACAAGAGAAGAAGCATCTCTGGTCGATGGGGACACTGGATGGTCAACCACCACCTTAGTTGTTTGGAAGAAACCATGTGCCCTGAACTCAGAGTCAAAGAAGACGTTTCCAGCCATGAACACTGGAGCAGGCCACTCCACATCTCTTAGCTCCAGATTCCCCTGTGAACAGTGGCAAGAAAGGAGGTCCGCCCCCTCCAGTGCGGATTCCGGGGGACCGGACTCGGAAGTGTGTGTGACGCATTGAAGGTGAAAGCTACGACATATGATTCTGCTCCAGTTCAAAATCGTGCATGTTCTTGTGTCTACATGGGACCTGAGAGTCACTAAGAGTTCCTCTTATCTGTGCCTCAGTATGTCTTCTTTTATTCTCTTTGCTGCCTTCGTGGCCCCTTCAACCTGCCCCAGGTCCTGGTGCTGGCTGCTTCTCTGCCCTTCCTGTCCTTTTCCTGTCATCACTTCGGGTGGCAGGACTGACTGTAGATAGGAAAGGAATGGAAAAGGGAGGAAAAGAAAAGTGAAGAGAAGAATATTGTTTACAAACATCCTTATTAAAAAAAAAAAAAAAAAACGACAGTTGTGGAACAAATACTCTGCCTCTGCAGTGTCCCCCTAACCGACCCACTCACCCTTCCCCACACCCTCTAGTTTGTTTATACGCGGTCATGATTTTCAAATGTCTGTGATCACAGAGAAGCTACGTGATGTGGCGCTGTGAGTTCTTACTGGACACTGCCTTGAACAGTTGCTGTGTCACCGTCATAATTATTTTCGCTACTGGCTGTAAACTAGCCCATGGAGTAAAGTATCTCACGATGAAGATCTGAATTTTATAATCGTTGGACATTTAGGTTTATTTTAATAAGTACTACCATCACGAATACCTTGTGTATGTAGTCTTCCTTCCTCTTGTGAATTAAAGGGAAAAGTGTTTTGTTTTGTTTCTTCTAAAAGCCAGGCAGAATTTTCTAAATTCCCCCCACGCTGAGGATTTATCAGCCTTTGCTGACCTATTCTGCCTTATCTTGCTTTATCCTCCTGAGATCTTCTGGTCAGCGAGGC
The DNA here is from genome assembly GCA_004024625.1 of Mellivora capensis. Classification (NCBI taxonomy): domain Eukaryota; kingdom Metazoa; phylum Chordata; class Mammalia; order Carnivora; family Mustelidae; genus Mellivora; species Mellivora capensis. The sequence goes on from PISX010001744.1 coordinate 91,606, forward strand.
AAGGAATTAGCTGCTGTTCCTAATCATGACTTTTCTCTATCAACAAGTCTGTTTGAATGTTGTTTCTTGTACTCTCAAAAGGCCAGAGGAAGGAATGCCTGGGTGGTTCAGTGGGTTAAGCCTCTGCCTTCAGCTCAGGTCATGATCTCGGGGTCCTGGGCTCGAGCCCTGCATCAGGCTCTCTGCTCAGCAGGGAGCCTGTTTCCTCCTCTCTCTCTCTGCCTGCCTCTCTGCCTGCTTGTGATCTCTCTGTCAAATAAATAAATAAAATCTTAAAAAAAAAAAAAAGAAAGACCAGAAGAATTAGGTAGCTAGCCAGATAGCACTTGCCTCATGATTGTCAACTTTGGAGACATGATCCTGTCCAAAGCACCAAGAGGAAGTCTACCCAACAGAATGACCATGTTGCACAGCAGTGTCCCACTCAAGCTCTGGGGAAGGTGTTGGTTCTTTGACCCTAAAGCAGAGAGATAGATAGCTATAGCCATTGGGGTCCAATCAGAAAAATAAGAACTACTCTTAAGAATTTAATATAGCGAGGCAGGGACATAGATAATGGAAAAGCCAAGAAACCGGTTGGGAGTGGTGAGGCAGCTGAGTGATCAGCGGAGGCGGGAAGTCACTTCTATCCCCAGGCTGAAGGACAGAGCCAGGGACATCTGGTAGAAGCTGGGCCCAGGGGACCTGGTCCAATAGCACCAAAGTTATGGCAGAAGAGATGCAGACCTGCTGGAGATGCCATCCAAGGCACAGAGAGACAGGGAGAAACACAGGGAGAAACACCCGGGCTTCTCCTCCCTCCAGCCTTTCAGTCTCCCCACCACGCCTCTCCCTGGTGGAACTCAACTGGAAACCCTGTGTCTCAACAGTCTGGGACACACAGCTTGCAGGGGTGAGCACTCCCACCCCCTGCCCTGCTGCCATGATACAAAGTGAAGTAGGGAAGTGATGAGGAATGAGCCCCAGGGCAAACAAAGAATAAGCACAAAATCGTACTGCCAAATATTCATTCAAAATGGCACTGAGGCAAGAGAGGAAAATCTTGTGACGTGCTGGCCAAGAAAGCAAACAAGAACGAAATGGTTTGGATTTAAGTACCCAGATCAGCCATATGCAAGTGCATTGTTAGTTGCAAATGGTGCCTTTAGCTCTCCGGAGCCAGAAAATGACTACTGAAGACTATTAGTAGGTCATAGAATCTCTAGGAGCCCAATGTCAGGGGTGGAAGCTTCAGGAGCAGGAGGGAGCACAATACAAGTTGCGCTGGGGTGGGGGTGGGGCGGGAGGAGCTTTGCTGTGGAGGCAGCGCCAGGCCAGGCTCCTAGGCTCACCCAACAGACAGTCTGCACAGACAGCTGCCTCTGAGAGCTGATGACTCCTGCCAACCGGCACCGACCTCCTGTAGAGTGGATTCGTTCCTCTTCCTGCCTCCCCCTGGTCTTGACTAAGTTGAAGGCAGCCAAATGCCCAGCCTGTGATATACACCTGCACCCCAGCTGCAAAGGAGGCTGGAAGAGAAATCTGGCTTCTACTTTGAGGAAGGGTGACTCCCATGGAGTGAATCGCGTTGCTCTCACCGCTCTCACGGGAAAAAAATTCCCATCTTGGAGCCCTAACCACCAGTGAGACTGTTTTTGAAGACTGGGATTTTAGGAGGTACTTAAAGTTAAATAAAGGCGTGAGAGTGGGGTGTCCATATGATAGGAGGGGTTGCCTTACAGGAAGAGGGAAAGAGACACACCAAAGAATACACACACCCAGGGAAGCCCACTGGAGAAGGTAGCCGGGCAGTGTGCAAGCTAGGAATTGAGCTCTTAACCACACCCTGACGGTGCTGGCACTCTGATCTCCGAATTTTAGCCTCCAGAACCGTGAAAGAATGCACTTCTGTTGCTGAAGCCACCTGGTCCGTGGTATTTTGTTATGGCAGCCTGAGCAGACTGAGACAGGGACTCAATGTGGGAAATCCAAGTGAAGCAAAGGAAGACTGTTCCCAAGACGCTGAGTGGCCATGCATGGGATAAATGCCCATTACGTCCACATTACCAGCTTGTGTTTCCTACAGAAGGTTATCAGGTCTTGCCACCCCTGTGACCATGAAAAAGGACACAAATAAGAGGGTTGATGCACAGCTGCTGAAACAGTACTGTGCCAGTGCCCCTGCCCCACGAGAAAGCTGGTTCCTTTTGTGCCCCAGACCTGCTGGAGGCAGATCTGCACCCCTTGGCCGTGTGCTAGCTCTGTTTTCTGATGGGGTCACACCAGGGGAAGTAGGCCTTATCAAACCTTAGCATGAGAAAGGGAGCTTAGAGAATATACTGCCTACACTGCCTCTTTTCCTCCCAGTGCCAGATTCTTTCAAGTCTTCTAGTAGCTCTAGTTGTTACAAGGATAGTCTTTTTTTCTTATTTTATTTTATTTTATTTTATTTTATTTTATTTGCCAGAAAGAGAGAGAATGAGAGCACAAGCAGGGAGAGTAGCAGGCAGAAGAAGCAGGCTCCTTACTAAGCAAGGAGCCAGATGGCAGGACTCGATCCAGGACCCTGGAATCATGACCTGAGCTAAAGGCAGATGCTTAACCGACTGAGCCATGCAGGCGTCCCAAAGATTGTCTTTTTCTAACCGCTACTTATATTTCTGCAAAGAGGCTTTTCTTCCACAAATTCAAAATTAAAAGAACAAGTAACAAAGAAGGTAAAAGAGTTGGTCCCATTAGGGGCAAGTGTTAGAAGGACAGAGCCAGGATCATCCCTGGGAAGGTTATTTCAAGAACATCTCATTTTTAGGGAGCACCAGACAATCTTCCATTCATTTCCTTTGAGATTAGGTTCCAGTAGAGTAAGACTGCCTGAGTTATTTTTGTAGTAGCCACTAATGGAGTGTCCACTGATGTGTCTTTTACAGCATTAGGTTCTGGGAATAAACAGTTGAATAAGATATCATCCTTACTCTCAGAAAATGCACAGTGTGGTAAGAAAGGCAAGCATCAAGATCACTGGCTTGCAAATATAAGAAATACAAAAGAAAAATGAACAACACATGATGAGGCCTGCAGGAGAGAGAAATTGACTGTGTTTGGAGAGACCCAGAGAGGGTTTCAAAGACAAGGGGCCTTTGGGATGAGTGGAGAGAGCCTGAGCGTGCGTCCAAGGCTTCTATTTGAGAGAACGGTTGGACACAGCCACTGTGGTTTCTTGGGGATGAGGTTAGGTAAGCTGGGGCGGTGTGCCTAGGTAATGCCTGAATAAGAGTTTCTCTGATAAAGGAATAATTAAAATGGAGACTCGGGGCCTGAACCTGGGGTTGAGTAGGTATATTTTCCCTAGGTTGATCTTTAGAGGTTTTTGAAAGAGACTCCTTGTTCCTTTCTCCCACCTCAAAAACAAACACCCTGCCTACTTTCTCTGCCACACCCCCTCCACTCCACTATTGTAGTACCAAAACAGCCATAGCTGGTCCATAGATGAGTCAGTGTGGCTATGTACCAATAAAACTTTATTTATAAAGCATCTGGATTTGGCCCAAGGGTCGTGCTTTGCCAACTCCAGCTCTACAGGATCAGATCTGAAAATGCAGTCATCGTGTACTCCCGGTTTGTGATTTTAAGGTCCGTTTTGAGGTTGTATCTGCAGGTACTGGGGAAGGGCACTGGGGACTCAGGAAGGAAAGTGAGGTGCAGATCGGAGAGGTCTTAGCTCTAGGGAGGAAAGGGCCAAGGTGGAAAGCAGGTCCCACTCACTCTTCCTCTTGGAGTGCCTCTTGGCCGCCAGCCGGCTGTCTCACTGTGGCTCCGACTGACTGTGTGTGTTTGGGCCAGCTGCCGCCAGGCAGGAGCTGAGTTCATCCCTGAGGTGACTGTGCACGGGATAATTTATATTTTGGTGTAAACCCACCTCAAGCTCCTTTGAGATGAAAGAGTCTATATAAAACTGAGTTATGACCCAGCTTCATGGGAGCACTGCTGAGTTTTTCCAAAAGTGGAGTTAAACTCCTCTGGCATCTGGGAAAGGCTGGCTGTAAAGGACGGTTGGCCATGTCGGCGGCTCTAGCTTTCGCTGTTGATCTGTGTGCGATAAATCATTCTCCTCCTCCAAGTCCAAGGCGGCATCTGTATTTGCCAAGACGCTCAGGAGGAAGATCTCCAACTGGTCTAAGCTGAGGCAGATCTTTGCTTTTTAAGTTGTTTGGGAAGTGAGAACACATACACACATTTGCACTTGCTCACGTACACACACACACACACACGCGCACACACGTTAAGCTCCCATAATAACGTATTCCAGAAAAGCTCTTCCCTAACCGTGTAACTTCATATGGATTGTCCTGACACTGGTTTTGTTTTTATGCAAATGATGTGAGTTGGTCCTGCTCCTTTGACATCCTGTCCTTTTTAACACCCGGAAGTTTCGGTTTTGGGGGAGCAAAGCTGTCTCCAGGTGTCCCTGTCGCTAACAGAGGCCCAGAGCTCCCCGGGCCAGCTCGGTGCCGGGCTGCCCCTTGACAGTATCGGACAGGGCATACCAACATGCCTTTTTTTAGAAAAGACCGTAAGTGTCTTATCTTACGCCTTTGGAATTTTCCACAGTTATTTAACCTCTAGTTTAGGAAAAGTGGGTTTGAGGGTTCTTCAAATTGTCGCCGAGTGCTTACATCAGATCTACGAGCTCATTTCACTTGAGGTGGATGGTGCTCCTGCTTGCCAACCTACCTCATTTCCATCTCTCCTCCCCACTGACTAGAAACCTTGTGGTTAAAATAACACACAGCCTCTGTTCGCAGCTCCAACTCAGAGCTGCTATCGGAGGCAGATTGGGGATTTAAGGAAGTCTCAAAAGATGCTCTCGAGTTGCTTTCCTGGTGTTCAATGTTAGACTCTTGTGAAGAAATCAGGGAGCTGGTCAGGTAAAGAACTTCTTTTTCTTTTTCATTGTTTTGTTGGGGGCAATGATGAAGAACACTGTGTTCATTGCTTTGGAAGAAGCCAGCTGCTTTCTCGATGTTGACTCTTGAACGGGGCTTGTGTCTGTGTCTGAAATGGGAGTAAAGCATGACACGGGAATCACGCAGGGAAACTGCAGTGGCAAGTCTCTGTCGGCGGAGAGAGAGGGCTGGGGGCTCAGCGGAGAGAGATGTGCCTCCTCGGGGGAGCAACAAACCGCCTTTGGGGGTGTGCAGGTCAGAAAAATAGGAAACAGTAGTTGGGTTGGTCGGTCTCGGTGCAGCGACTGGAGTTCGGTGGCATGAGCAGCGTGAGCCCTATCTGGGCATCACGTCTTCTTCCTGAATAGAACTAACTCCATTCCCTTCCCTTGCTACTTTCTATTTCTCCAATAGCTGGGTGTCACCATTACCTGTCTGTTGTCTGTCTATCTCCCACCTCTAAATCGTTGTGAAGTGTCGCTCTGCTATCTCATTTTTAAATATATTTAAACTCGTGCCTTTCTCCAGTGATAGAACATTGAAGATCTGTCTTACATCTCTTTGTCAAATGTATTAACATTTTCCTTGAACACCTGTAACTATGGCTTCTTGGAATAAAATAACACTCGTTTGTAGACTGAGCCTTTTTTTCGGAAGAATTTGCCACCGCCCCTCCAGGTCTTTCTTCAATTATACTTTTTTTTCCCTTTTTTTTTTTTTTGCAAACATTTATGCCTATGAAGTATTTCAATATATCTCAACCCGGCTGAACCAGGTGTTTACTTATTTGATGATCTTTCCCTCTCTCCCCCTCCCTCCCTTTCTCTCTCCTTCCCTTCCTATCTTCCCCTCCCTCCCAGATCATGTTCCCTTTTATGTCTTAATTTGAAGGAAATTCTATTCCTATTTGGTGTTAGAGACAAATCAGTCAGCCAGTCAGCCAATCAATCAATCCCCCACTCAATCCCTGATCAGTCAAACATTTGTTCAAGTGTGATCTGCACGCTCTGTATGGGGATAGTCACCAGGGTTGGGGGAAGATCTATGGCTCCTCCATACAGTCAATAATTAGCAAATACTATGAGTACAAAATGAAGGCTAAATGTCTAACTTCGAATTATGGGACACGTCGAAGTAATGACACGGCCGCCATTCCCAAGAGCTCACTATGCACCAGGTGCTAAGCTCAGCACTTTGCAGTCATCTAGCCCGATGATTCTCCCAACAGTCCTCTTGTTACAGGGCAGGAAACTGAAGCCTGGAGAGACGCTGATGCCCAGCCTCATACGACTGATAGGCAGGAGACTGGATGCGCAAAGCTTCAGTCCCGCCAGGGCGCAGGCTGTGGCAGGTGTCAGAAATTGTGTGCGAGAAGTGGTCTGTGGGCTGGGCCCCAAACTGCTGCCCAGCCTCTGAGCGGTGAGAAAGAGCAGTTCTGTGGGCGAGGGTGGACAGGGCAGGGAGGAGGGTCAGTGTGGCTGGAGGCTCGAGCAGCAGTGCTGGTGGGGAGGGGAGGCGCAGGGAGGAGCTGGGTCGCGAGAGGCAGTGGTGCTGGGTGCAGAAGAAGCCTTGTGCTGCTGGGCTGAGGCACGAAACAAGGAAGAGGGTGGGATCCCGAGGAATACTGCTCAGAGCCCACCACAGGCTTTGCGGCTCCCTGCCTTTCCCAGGTACTGCGGGGCTCAAACCCTCCGCCTCTGCTCTCAGAGAGGGTTCTCCCTCATCAGACAGGCTTCCTGGACTCTCCTATTCAAGGATCAGCCTGCAACCACCCCTATTCCCCTATTTGCTTCTTGCTGTGGCAAAATAGACATCACATAAAATGTACTTTTTAAACCATTTTTCCAAGGTACGATTAAGTGGTATTTAGTACCTTCCCAACGTCATGCAACCATCACCACCGTCTAGTTCCAGATAACATTGCTGCCAACCCAAAGGGATATCCTATACCCTTTAAATCCTATATCCACTCCCCGTTCCGCCAGCCCCCCAGGCCCTGACCACCAAACCACTGATCTGCTTTCTGTCTCTATGGCTCTCTCTGTTCTGGACATTCCATATAGACAGAATCGTGCAGTATGGCCTTTCGTATCCGGCTTCTTCCTCACAGTGTAACGTTTTCAAGGTGCATCCCTGACGGAGCCTGAATGGGCCTTCATGCCTTTTCCTGGCTGAGTGGTACTCCCTTGTATGCACAGTCACATGCTGTCTGCCCACTCAGCATCTGGTGGGCATATGAGTTTCAGCTACTGTGAACGGGGCCGCTGTGATGTTCGTGGGCAAGGCTTTGTTGGGACATGTGTTTTCCGTTCTCCTGGGCGTCTGCAGGGGCGGAATTGCTGGGTCATATGGTAACTCTATGTTAAGCTTTGCAAGTTGCTGCCAAACCCCCAGCAGCTGTGCCATTTCACGTTCCCACCGCCACGGACGAGGGCTGCAGTGTCTTCGCATCCTGGCCAACATTGGTTACTTTCTATTTTTATTTCCTTACAGCCGATCTGGTGGGTGTGAAGTGCTATGTCGTTGTGGTTTTGATTTGCATTTCCCTGATGACACTGAGCTTTTTTTTTTATGTGTTTGTTGGCCATTTGTCCTGTTCAATCTTTATTCCCTTTATTTGGCTCTATTCTTATTTTTAAAATATTTTATTTATTTATTTAACAGAGGAAGAGAGAGAGAGGGGGCATGAATAGGAGGAGGGGCAGAGGGAGAGGGAGAAGCAGACTCCCTGCTAGCAGGGAAGCCAATGTAGGGCTCGATCCCAGGACCCCGAGATCATGACCTGAGCCAAAGGCAGAGGCTTTAACCCACTGAGTCACCCAGGTTCCCCTTGGCTCTATTCTTGATACATAAGTCCTAGGATTTACCTCTTCTTGTTACATTACATGTTCATTTACTTTCTATCTCTCCTGTGACTAAGTAACCTTCATGAGGTAGGGACTCTGACTGTTTCTGTCTCAGTATCTCAGTTATTGTATCTCAGTATCTAGGACAGGCTTGTGTATCACAGTAAAAAAACTCAGTATGTATTTGCAGAATAACTGAATATCAAACTATGGCTATTGCCCCCAGCCCTGGGCCTAGAGCTTCTCCTCCCTGCTGGGGGGTCAACAGATGGGCAGCACAGTGAGGGGAGAGCCACACCTGGTCCCTACACCACTCCTGACCGCGTTCCCACCCTCCCTGCCCCCGGCCCAGGTGGCCAGAGCGATAGTGCCCTCCCACACCCAGCCAGCCCTTGGACTGTGAGAAGTGGGAGCAGCAAAGTACTTACAGAGATATTCAAGGTTGAGGTCGTGAGAGCCAGAGCTAAGGCAGCAGCAAGGAGAACAGAGTGGGAGGAATACATAGGAGGGAGATATTTAAGGGAAAATCAGTAGAACTAGATGACTGACTGAAGTGTCAATCAGGGTAACTTCAAATTTTGAACTTGGAAGGTTGGGAAATTGGGGGCACCATTAGCAGTGAAAGGAAGTTGGAGAAAAAAGTCTCTGGGATCAGGGAAAGGAGGATTGCTTTACACTGAGTTTGAGAAGGCAAGAGATCAGGCAGCCCTGTTGCTGAAAGGGAGAGGGGAGACACACACAGAAAGAGAGGGCAAACCCGGAAGTGTCGCTATGGTGAAGATGGGTAGAAGAAGGGGTTGAGCAAAGGAAAGAGGTGCAGGGGGAAGGGCATGGAGAGAAAACCAGAGTCTGGAGATGTTGGAGCAGAAAAGACAAAAGGAGGGGATGTAGAGCACAACAAAGGAAATGGGTTGGGGGAGTGGTGGTGAGAGGTAGTGAGGGAGAGGAAGAAGCAGTGAGGGGTTGGTATTCCAGAATATTTCCCATCTGTTCAGAAGCAACTAAGAGGGATTTGGCAATTGACCTGGGGGGGGGGTCCATGTTCTTTCCCTGCCCCCCCTTTGTCCCCATCCAGTCTCCCCAAACACCCCAAAACTAGCCTCTCCTAATGACCTACAGCCCAGGACCTTCCCAGTGAAAGGCTGTTACTGAGTAAAGCCCAGACTTTCATTTAGAGAGTTTGCAAGGATATCCTGAGACAGGAAGACTTTGAAGCCTAACATGCTTCTTTGTCCCACGGAGCGAAAGTCCTGCTGTGCCCATGGGTGTTCTCTGTACTTTGCAGAGTGGTGGTGGAGCGAGACCTCAGTGCACATGACAGGAAGTATCTAAAGATCCCCAAGCGCGGGGGCGGGGGGGGGCATGTGAGAGAGGCAGCCTGGGGAGGAATGAAGGTTCTCGGTCCCTGGAGGGGGGTACCAAGCTGGGAGAGCAGCTCCGAGGTCCTCTGTCTACGGCTCTGGATCAGGCATTTCATTTGGCCAAGTTGGGCCAAGGACTCCAAGCTCGGCTGCATCCAGAGTCAGGGTGAGAAAAACATCTCCCCAAGTGTCCAGTGGGGAGCAGGTTTATGGGAACTTGCCAAAAGCACATGCAAGCTCACTCCCTTTTTTAATGTTAAGGACATGGGAGTTTTCTCTTCCATCCAAATGTAGGCTGAAATGTATTCATGAAGAAGGCAATAACTACCCAGGTTGGAAAACTCTGATTTGGGGAAGAGCGTTCAGTGGCAGAAATCTAATCTCCTCTCACAGACTCAGCGGAAACTCCAGTGAGGGGAGGATCCCCACCGCCTGCCCCGCTGGCGAAGGACCCCGAGGAGGGTGCTCATGTGTGAGGAACTGAATGCTGGGGGCAATGGCGTAGCTTTGTGTCTTTGTGAGCCTCTCACTTTGAGTGTATAATATTGTTCTGTGCCTGGAGTCCTGCTGATAGAATTTTCACGTCTCTGTTGCAAAGTCATGTTCACTAATCATAAGGCTGGATGTCTACACCACCCCAGCTCTGAGCCCAAATAAAGAGGAAACTTCTGAAAGTCAAGGGCACTGTACAGAGACTCCATGACAGCCACCCCGTATGCAACCACTCTTATCACAGAATAGGGCTCCTGACGTTTTTCTGGAACATGACATACTGACTAAGGTGTCCTAGGCTGTAGAAGACCTGCCAGGATAGGGTACATATTTTATTAGACGGTACTGCCAAACATTTTTTAGACTTTGCAGGAAGTTGTCCCTTAGGCAATTAAAAAGCAAATAAGAGTTTCATCTTCCTTCAGAAATGCTGGCGCTTCAGGACTGGTGTCCTTGGATGTTGTGTTTTCTGATATCATTCAATCATTCCCTCATTTATATACTTATTCAACTAACAGATATTTGTGTAAGCTCACCATAAGGGATTGCCAAATCCCTCTTAATTGCTTCTGAACAGATGGGAAATATTCTGGAATACCAACCCCTCACTGCTTCTTCCTCTCCCTCACTACCTCTCACCACCACTCCCCCAACCCATTTCCTTTGTTGTGCTCTACATCCCCTCCTTTTGTCTTTTCTGCTCCAACATCTCCAGACTCTGGTTTTCTCTCCATGCCCTTCCCCCTGCACCTCTTTCCTTTGCTCAACCCCTTCTTCTACCCTTCTTTCTCCACTGGGAGAAAGAGGCAAGACCCTGTCCCTGTTCTCAAGTCTTAAACAGTCCAGGCTGTTAGGGGGATGAAAAGAGATCACGGAAGAGAAATGTACAGAAACCAGGTTCTGGGGCGGCCAGCGAGTAGGGCTCCTTCATACAGCTATGGCCTCCCTGCATTTGAGCTGAGGGGCACCTCCCTAGTAGGTCCAGCCAGGAGGATAATAACTGAGGAATTAAATGGGAGAATGGGCACCTTGCACGTCATCCAAACTCAAAGATCTACGGCCTATTGGGTTCATCCCAACCGACCCTTTGTGCTGCTGCAGACCTCGCAGTGACCAAATTCCACACAATGCGCTGCTTTTATCTGAGACACCCTTCCCTGCTGGAAAACATCTGTTCAAAATCATAGATGGTGTTTAAAGCTCATCTGGAATAACGGTTTTAATGTTCCGGAATGGTGTTGGAACAGAAATACCGGTTGGGGTCTTAGAGCCCTGGAATGCTGTGTCCTAAAGGGAGGGATGTGTTCCTTCCTGTCGCCACGAGGACATAAGTGGGGAGAAGGGCTAGCACAGTTGGCTTGATGCTGGGTCGGAGCTGTTGGAAGACCCTTGGTGGACTTCAGCCTTTGACCTTTTATATGTATCAGAAGCAGTAAGGTCAATGAAGGCCAATGCTCATTTATAATGGCAGATGAGAGGCTCTGCCTTCAGCTCAGGTCGTGATCCCGGGGTCCAGGGATCCCACGTTGGTCTCTCTGCTCGGCAGGGTGCCTGCTTCCTCCTCTCTCTCTCTCTGCCTGCCTCTCTGCCTACTTGTGATCTCTGTCAAATAAATGAACAAAATCTTAAATATATATATATACATATATATATATATATATAATGGCAGATGATTAGCATAAAACAACCACCTCACAAGCTTTGAAAAACATTATATGAATTATTTTATAATAGTCTTACCTTCCTGATTTTTAATTTTCGTAAATTAATATTAAAATTATATTTATGATTTGAGCACATACAAATGAAGGTGAGGAATTGGGCCAGAAAATTGGCAGAAGGACCCCCTTAGGGGTTAGACTTCACCCACAATAAGGGGCTGGTGATAGGCGTAGTGAAGTTCAGCTTTTGTCTTCTTGTCATCCTTTTTGATACCAGCCATAAAAGGGTGTCTAAAAGTTATTTTCACCTCTCCCCTGGGTACTCCTCAACAAAATCATTGCCAGGTAGAGTTAGCAAGCCAGGGCAATCCCGCCCCATCAGTAAGAAGGTGGATTTAGAAACAGAACCCACTTGGTTGGTTCTCCAACCTGCCTCTTCCCAGCACATTGACTTCCCTAAGCTTCGGTTTCCTGATCTGTAAAAATCAAAATAATAGGGCAGAAGATATGAACAGACACTTCTCCAATGAAGACATACAAATGGCTATCAGACACATGAAAAAATGTTCATCATCACTAGCCATTAGGGAGATTCAAATTAAAACCACATTGAGATACCACCTTACACCAGTTAGAATGGCCAAAATGAGCAAGACAAGAAACAACGTGTGTTGGAGAGGATGTGGAGAAAGAGGAACCCTCGGGCGCCTGGGCGGCTCAGTGGATTAAAGCCTCTGCCTTCTGCTCAGGTTGTGGTCCTGGGTGTCGGGCTCTCTGCTCAGCGGGGAACCTGCTTCCTCCTCTCTCTCTGCCTGCCTCTGCCTACTTGTGATCTCTGTCTGTCAAATAAATAAATAAATAATCTTAAAAAAAAAAAAAAAAAGAA
>PISX010001744.1:103873-183453 GCA_004024625.1 Mellivora capensis
GCAATGGCCACGGTCGCCAAACTGTGGAAAGAACCAAGATGCCCTTCAACGGACGAATGGATAAGGAAGATGTGGTCCATATACACTATGGAGTATTATGCCTCCATCAGAAAGGATGAATACCCAACTTTTGTAGCAACATGGACGGGACTGGAAGAGATTATGCTGAGTGAAATAAGTCAAGCAGAGAGAGTCAATTTATCATATGGTTTCACTTATTGTGGAGCATAACAAATAACATGGAGGATATGGGGAGATGGAGAGGAGAAGGGAGTTGAGGGAAATTGGAGGGGGGAGATGAACCATGAGAGACTATGGACTCTGAAAAACAACCTGAGGGGTTTTGAAGGGGCGGGGGATGGGAGGTTTGGGGAGCCAGGTGGTGGGTATTAAGGAGGGCACCCATTGCATGGAGCCCTGGGTGTGGTGCAAAAACAATGAATACTGTTACGCTGAAAAGGAATTTTAAAAAAATCAAAATAATAAAAGGGGCACCTGGGTAGCTCAGTGGGTTAAGCCTCTGCCTTAGGCTCAGATCATGATCTCAGCGTCCTGGGATCAAGCCCCGAGTTGGGCTCTCTGCTCAGCAGGGAGCCTGCTTCCCCCTCTCTCTCTGCCTGCCTCTCTGCCTACTTATGATCTTCTGTCAAATAAACAAATAAAATCTTTAAAAAATAAAAAAAAAAAAATAAATAATAAATAAAAGCTCCTAGCCCTCAGGAATGTTATGACAAGAAGTAAGCTAATGTATGCAAAGCTCTTAGCACATCCCATCAATGTTAACTCTTATCATCGCAGGTAACCTACGAATAACAGAATGAGCCACTGTCTTTAGGCAGCTGCCAGCCTGCCTCTCTTCCCTCCCGTGAGTTTAGCCAGAAAGCTCAGCTCTGATGAAATTACTCCTCTGCTTGAAACTGGGGAAGGAATCAAGTCCCAACCACCACAGTGTGCCTTTAGGGGGGGGTGTGGTGGGGGGGTGCTTAGGAAGGTGCTTCACTCTCTCTTCTCAGCAGCAGCCCTCTCCAGCCCTGTGAGCCCTGTGCTCCAGCACCCCTAAAGTCACAGCCCTTTCCTGAAGGAGCCCTATGCTCCAAGGCCTCTGTGGCTTAGCTCCAGGTTCCCTCAGTCCTGGTGCCTGTTCCTCCCCATCTCTGCCCGAGGGCGGGTTCCCTTCAGAACCAGTCAAGCGGGAGTTCATTCCTTCCAGTGCGTTTCCATGATACCTCCTGCCTTCGCCGCAGCACCAGCCATGCTCACGTGGAATTTATGTCTCCTGCGGTACACAGCGAGCTCCTTGAAACCTGGAACAAGGTCTTGCTCATTGTTTTGCCTCCCATGGTACTTCGCGTGGTATTTTGCACATGACCGAATAGCAGAAAATGTTGGCTGAATCTAATTGAAACATTGATTCTCTAATTGTAGGTCATTCCAGTAACAATAGGGAAGCTTGTTTAGGATCAAAAGAACTGGATACTTAAGTCTGTGTGTGTGCACGTGTGTATGTGTGTGTGATGTATATATAGACACATTTCCTCATCTGCGAAATAAACATACAACGTGTGGCGTTCCTCCCAACTCAGAATCTATGAATCTGAGTTACTGGCTTTTCCTCACCTTACCCCACAACTCTAAATATTAGGCAAAAGCAAAGCTGGGGCTCTGCCCTCTAGAGCCACGGGAAGTTGACTAGGCAAGAGGTGAGTCACCAAGAGTGGTCTGAAGGGCAGTGTGCCTGCCTCCCCTGCAGCCCAGCTGGCCTTCCCCAGCTGGGGCCACAGTGGACTTGGCTCATGATTTCAGTCCTACTTTTGATGTCAGAATGTGGCAGATTTTCTCTTCTCCCTTGTACCACCTCACAAGCTTGTGATTACCTTGCCCACAGGTAGACACCCCATAAATGTTTCTTGAGTGAATGAGCAGATAATCTTTCCTTGCATCCAGTAACAATAATAACAATCATTCTAAATACATTTATGACCGGAGTCTGTGCTTAAAAACAAAGCCACAGTTTCTGCCGAGTGATGAGTCCTCCTCTATGCATTATACATATACTAGCTCACTTAACTGTCGTGACATTCCTGTGGATGAGGGGGCTACAAATTCAGACTTCTCGTCATTGTATGTAGCAATGTTCATGTAACATTATTTGTTGAGCTTATCACTATGTAAAAGCATTTTATTCTCATGTTTATTATACAGCTCCTTGTAAAATGTCATGTCCATGAAGATAGGGAGTTTTCCCCTCATTTTACTCATCATTGTTTCCTTAGCACAGTGCCTGGCACATAGGAGAAGCTCAATAAATGCTTGCTAAAGACAGTTGTAATTTATATCAAGAATTTGATACTAAATAAGCTCCATGAGAAAGAGAAAATCATTTAATCATTGAAGGAAGCTCATTCTGAAAAAGAGAATGAAGCCTGAAATTGATTGGGTTTAAGGAGGCGGGGTTAAGACTAACGGAAGTTTGTTTGTTTGTTTGTTTGTTTGTTTTTGCCCCTGATTTGTTGGTGGGGGCAGGAATGAGACAAAAAATGGGAAGATGGGAGTCCCCTTGAAGGTTTTGGAAATGATTATCTAAGACCTTTCTTTCATGATATTGTTTCCCCTTTTGAAGGGAGGGAGAAAGAAGAATTGGGGATAACTGTAGGTTTCATTTTCCCCACTTTTTAAAACTCTGAAGGACAAGAATAAAAACTAGGCAGATTGGAAATTCAGAGGAAGTCTACAGAAGAGATCACAGAAAAAGTCCGGGTGGAAAATAAACTAAAAATCGCAAAGGACAACGCAGCTCTCCTGGCAGAAAGACAGCAAATGGGGAGTCCAGAGGCTACCAGTGAAATCAAGTGAAGGAAACGGTGGGAGGAAAAATCCAGAAAATGCATCGTTAAGGAAAGCAGCACAGATGAAGTTAGGCTCTGCCAGCACGAGTGCTAACTGTTTAAAGGAAACGGGAAGCTTTGGGGGCGAAGGTAGTAAGCGGAGCAAATAGCAGAGCGGTGGGTGGAATTTTTAGGCTGGAGACTTCATGGCAAAAAGTCACGGACAGTAAGAACCTTGGCATGGCAGTTAAAGGGAAAATTCATCCCAGAGACTAAAGGGGCTTTATAAAAAAGACATGAACATGTTAGGAATTGGAGGACAGTTGTCCCACTAAACACCCTTCTAACAAACCAGAATTCATAATTCATTCATTTGGCATTTATTAAGCCTCAGCCAGCTACTGGGGGTAATGGGGGTATAAAGTTGGATGACTCAGGCCAAACACAAGCCCTGCTTCTTCGAGTTTACAAATGAATACATCAGAGAGTCTCACGGATGAATATATATGTTCAAGTTGGTGTTCTGGGCAATGGAGTTCAGGCGGAAGGAAGCGTGGATAACAAAGGCGCCAGGTCTACATGGGCTGGGGAAGGGGTGGAGGTGTAAGCGGGCTTTCGAAGGAGTGGCGTTTGAACTGGGATCTGGAACAGGAGAGGAAGGAGGTTGGGAGGAAGAATCCTTCTGGATAGAGGGAACAGCGTGTGCAAAGCAAGTGAGGTGGGAGGGGCTGACAAAGTCACGTCCGGCAGCCCAGGGAGTTATGGTCCCTGACTGGAGTTTCATTCCAAGAGCAGGAGGACATCATAGGGAAATATGACTTCTTCCTCCTGGGAGGAACAAGATGCCCCCAGTAGCTGGACTTTTCAGACAACCCAAACTCACCCATTGGTGTGCCAAAACCACCCGTATTTTTCCCACCCTTGATGGACAAAGGTCTTGGATGAGGCTTGCTAATATATTTCCTATCCTTCCCGAGGCTTACTCCCTGAACTCTGAGCATTTTCTTGATGGAGCAACACAGCAAAAACTGTACTTTTGAGGCACAAAAGCTGCTTGTCCTTGTGCTCAGGAAGCCTAGACTGCTTTTCTCTTTGAGTCCTGGTCTGTTTTTGATCTTTTTCAATTCCAGCGGCTGCCGCTGCGGCTGCCTCATTCTCTAGTTGAATGCCCCAGTCTGTTGCAGAAGGAAGAATCAGAGAACCAAATCAGGAGGCTTCAGCTCAGCTCGAGTACCTGGGGTTCGTGGCTCCCTGGGTGCATTTTGGGTGTCCTTCAATGTGCACTGATGCTCTGAACAGCAGGGCGGCTAGGGCGGGCTTCAGCTGGTGCCCTAGGGCTGTGCTGTACCATACGGCAGCCATGGCCACACATGGATTTAAGTGGAATTAGTTAACACTGACTAAAGTTAAGAATTCAGGCCTTTGTCTCATTAGGCACATTTCAGGTTCTTGATGGCCACATGTGGCCAGTGGCCACCATACCAGACAACACACGTCCAAACACTTCTATTATCACAGAAAGTCAAATGGGGCCGTACTGTCCCAAGATGTTGTTGGAGACCAGGAACCAGATCATCTACACTACTGTCATTAATATTTTTAAACCTCTATCTGACAGTGACTCTAGACACGGACCAAATGCAGAACTGAATGTGGCCTTTCCTATGCCTCCAAGCTGACAAAAATACAACCCGCAAATTATTCCTTTAGAATTGTTATAATTACTGTAATGCTATTGAAGAAATGCTTAGAGATCTGCTATTTCCAGCAGAGCAATGGACTCAAAGCTCATTAAAATTCTACAGTTGCTCCCTGGAAAATCTGAGCTCTTGCTCAGTTCACCTTCCCACAGTGTCTCCAAATAGACACACGTTGCATACATGCCACGCAGCCTTAATGATGTGTTCGAGAAATTCCATGACACCCCCCACACGAGCCTCTGTCAGTTTATACCCCCACATCAGGAAACCAGGTACATTCAGGAACCTGAGACCTTGGCACAAGCAGATGCTCATTAAAAAAAAAACAAAAAAAACAGCTTGTTGAACTGATGAGCTAGTTATCCTATGTTCTGAGCTCAGAATAGCAAATGAAGAAGAAATAGATCGAAGATATTCTGGCTGAATGTTATATGAAAGTCATGTCAAGGTGTGATGAATAATGCATTAGAGAGTCCTTGATTTTCATTATGTGGCTGCTTGAGAATGTGGTCTGTGCCCAGAGGTTTCCATAACCAGCACAGTCATAATGACATGTGTTCAGGATCGCTAATCCCTGTGATGACTTCTGTAGGTCTCATGGAACAGATGAGGAAACGGGTTCGGAGAGATGGGGCTGGTGGCAAGCAGGAGTCTGGCTCTCAGCTGGTGTGACTTGTATCCCCTCGGGACTAGCCACCCACACCCCCCTGCTGCTCTCAGGTGCATGCTCCCCTGTCTCCTGGGAGGTGGGCTAGGAAAATGCATGCACCAAGGCCAAGGGACAGGGAAAGGAGCCCTTTCTGGTCCTGGCGGCTCGAATCTTTCTGGAAGCTTCTCCTCATTGTAGCTCCTCGGGTGACAGTATGACTTGTGTGCCCCGAACCCTAGCTTTTCCTGACAGTGGAAGAAAAAAGTAGAACGCAACATTCTTTTTCTGACTGTTGTAGTCAGCTGACTCAACATGACATGAGTTTCAGAGAGAAGTTCCACTTTACTTAAAAGAGAACAAATAAGCAAACAGAAACAAACCAACCTGCAAAAAAGCTCTCCAGGATGAATGCAAACAGCCTATCTCTTGCTGATTTGGCCATGTATCATTACCACTGCTTCCGGGAGAACGCATCGTTCAGGGCAAGGCTGGGGTTTCGGGGTTTTGTAATGGTTCTCTGCTAGAGAATCTCAGCTCCTAACCTGAGTGGCCCATAGATATTTTCTGAGCACCTGTCCTTGTGTCGGCCTCTCAGGATCCAAGGACGAGTGAGATGCAGTCCTTGCCCAAGAGGGGGCTGAGGTCTGCCCTGGGAGAGTTCAGCAAATAATTAAAACATCGCAGGATAGATGTTATGATACCAGGACGTAGGAAGTGCAAAAGATACACAAGTACTAAATGCCTTCTTTCAACCCCAAATCCCAGGTTAGGGCAGTTCGATGGGGATGCAAGCTTAGAGATGGGACCAGCTAGGAGCCGGCTATAGGCCACGATCAGCGCTGAGCCATCCAGACAAGGCACCTGGGACACACAGGGACCCATTCCTGAGGCCGCAGAGGAGCTGGCCAGGACCTAACTTAGAATGATGGTCTTACAAACCACGGTTCACTCAGGGATAGAATCAACCTTAATAACTGACTGGTAAATATCTATCAGCGATACTGAACTAGAAGTGAAGAAATGGGTCTGGGACCAGACAGTAATTTCAAGAGATGAGAGTCACGGGCTCATCCATTGGGCAACACTGGGAACTGCAAGTTCGAGGCAGGACAGGAGAAAGGGGGGCATGGACCCGGGAAAGACCCAGAGTTCTAGGGCATGAAGAATGGACGTAAAGTCTGCCCCAAGGCCACAGGGAAAAGGATGAAATGATCAGAGGGACTCGGCATCACAGCCCCGTCTACGAGGCACCGGCCTGAGCCCACCCCGGACTGAATTCTGGAGCACTGGGTCCTAGGTCCTCCTCAGACTTTCTGAAAGGGCCTTGCCTCTGCTGAGAACCAGATGCTCTCCTCAATGAGGGGCTCTGGAGGCTCGTTTTCAGAGGCAGTGTGGGAGGAGGAAGAGATGGGGAACCACCCCACACCTCAGCGAGATCGGGGAGGGAGAAATCTGTGAGGAAAAGGAGAGGACAGGCTACATCTGTGACGCGTGGGCCAGAAGGAAGGGGGGCGGGAGTGGGTGGCTGGCCTTTACGAGGGCCAGGATGGCACTCTAGCTTTCAGCAGCCAGAAACCCAGTTTCTTCCCGTGAGGCTGCCCTTCTCCCCCTCCGGGACGGTGCGAGGGAGGGCGCGGGCTGCACAAAGCTCCTGCGCCTTCAGCCAGAAGGCGGTATTCTACACAGACGCTGGGGCAGCGGCACCAACCCCACGGCGGCGGTCGAACTTGTCCCAGTGTGTCCCATATTTCTCAGCAGCCCCTCCCCCCACCACACTTCATGAGTTTTCCTCTCGGCTTCAACATGAGGGGTGACGGGGCCGGAAGGCCCGTTCCTGGTGACTTCCTCACGTTCCTCCCTTTTGTGCCGTGAGGGGCTGCCTCCCCCTCACTGAGTCCCTGTGGGCCCAGTGAAGTGCTGCGTGAGACAGACAGCACCAGGGAAGTCCCCTCCCTCTATAGCGGGATGCCCAGCTCCCGGCTGAGGGCCCCAGGAGGGCAAGCAGTAGCCGATAAAGCCAAGTCCGACACGGCCATCGGGTTTAGAGTTTACTTCCGAGATGCTTATGGAAGAACCTTGACCTTCAAGTAGTCGCTGCGTCCTGACGCCGTCCTCGGTCCCTGGGGGCCCCTCGGCCCTATTGCTGTCACCTGACTGAAGGCCCGAGGGGCCGAGTACTGCCCTGACCATCCACGAGGGTCACGTACCAGGGGCTGGAGCTCAGCAGGAGCTCGGGGGGTGCCAGGCCCTGAGGAATATCCCCCACCGGCGGATACGGATATTCCTCGTGGACCCAGCAGCCCTGCCCAGCCCCTTTCTCCGCGCATCCTGCCGTCCAGAAGGGACCAGCTGCGGGCCGTATGTCCGTCTCACACCTCTCCATAGGCAGCTCGTATACCCCAACGATTTTGCCGAGTCGCCAATTCCAAATGACCCAAGCTGACGTGGGTGTCCAGATGTGGCCAGCAACGGGCTTGTGAGCGGCGTTAATGCTGGGCACCCAAAGTCGGTCTAGAACAAGCACGCCGTTGGGATCTGCACGGAGAAGTTAGGAGACCATCTGTGGGCTTTGTCAACATCTAAACCACGCCCAGCGTGAGTGACACCTTGCTTTCGGCCCAAGGCACATTCCTGTTCTTATCAAGTCTCCGGATGTCAGAGCACCGGCCTTTCGCATCCCAAAACGGGAAAGCACAGCAGACTCAACATCCAGGACCTTGGATATCTGCATGTATGACGTTGAATTCCTTCTACAGTGTATCCTTTCCATTATTTTTTAATTTCTCAAAAACGCCTATTCTCTGGCGAAAACCCCTGGCTTACTTAGGGTATTTTGCATTCTTTCCACTTTCAGAATCAGCATATGTAGTTGGCTTTCTTTACAGACCCTTCTCCGGAACAGAATTCTTTCTGGAATACCTCGTGAGTGTCACCGAGCTGGGGGCAGGCGCCATGGGCTGAGCTTCCGACGCTTGGTTTCTGCTCAGGTCATGATCTCGGGGCCATGAGTGCAGAGTCTGCTCGAGATTCTCTCTCTCTCTCTCTCTCCCCCTCCACTCGTGCTCCCTCTCTCCCTATAAGAAATCATTAAAAGAAAAAAAAAAAAGGGTTACCGAGCAGAAACATGGGGAAACCCGAGTGGAAATGCAGACGGATGCTAAGAAGGCGGCCAAGCTCGTAGCTAAATGGCTCGCCCTCACCCCACGCAATCGCTCTCAGATCCTTCCAGAGCCTCAGCCCAAGAACAGATTAGTAAATGTCACAGATTTTCCGGGTCATTGACAGAGAGTCAAAACCAGAACAGTCAAGCGGCAAGGGCGCGCCGGCTCTGGCCCTGCCATTAATTCTGCCCTCGGGAAGGGAGAGGCTTCTTTCTGGAAACCTTGGACCACTCCCAGTGGGGGCTGTGGGACACACAGCCCCGGGCTCTGTGTTCAGAACCGAGGCCTTCCCTCAGGATGTTGGCCATGGGTGCAGATGCCCGTGAGGAGAGCCCTCGGGTTGGCCTGTTGGCTCCTGTTGGCAGGGCCCAGGGGGAAGACCGGGGGAGTGAGGGGTGCTGGTGATGGTTTTGGCAACTTCAGAGGCTCCCAGCTGCTCTCCTCCGCCTGCCACCAGAAGCCAGGAGCTGTGGATGGGCACTGCCAGGCCTGTCTTCGGCCCTGCCTACTTGTCCCGGCCCTGCTCAGATCCCCACATCCCACAACCTGCTCCCCAACCCCTGCCCTGCCCTCGTTCCCACTCTCCACTCGCCTCTCTCCTTCCAGAGCCTCCCTCTGTGTCATAGAAAATGGACTCTGTGATTTTCAACAGAAAGGAGGTTGAGGGGCACTTGCATAGAGTTTAGAATCTGGTTATTGCCATCATGAGGAAATTCAACTAGTTTTCTCTGCCTTTCCACCTCCTGAACGCCTACACCCGTCCGAGACAATTTGACGTCAGTTCCCATGTGTGAGCACCCCCTCCTTCTGACAGGAACTTCCTTGAAAGATAAATTTAAACAGAAATTCCATTATGCCATTAGAATCTCATCCAGGATCGCATTTATTTTTGGGAAGTTTCTTCTTAGCGCTGTTTAGTGATCTTTTAATTATGCCAAACAACCGTCAGAAATCATATTGCTGGGCTTCTCGAAAATGTACCAGTCGTCTTAAGTCACCATATTGCTCTTCCTCCAGAGTTTCACTGCTTTTGTTTCAGCCACGAAGAGGAAGACAAGGCTCTGGCCCCCCGAGGCCCCAAGGAGATGAATGAGCGTGGCTGGGAGGGGCCTGGCTCCAATTCCCTCTCGTGCCCCCAATCTTATTTATCAATAGTATGTGAATTAGAGCAGAAGCTACCAGACGGTGAGTTAATCACGGCCCACCCTCCCGCCTGGTGAGGACAGCTGTGTCCCAGAGGCCCGGATATACCCCATACCCTGTGGTGACTGGATTTCCAATTTTAAGGGTCCTGCTTCTCAAGAGTGGATAGGACCTTTGATTGAGGATGGAAAGGGATTAAGGAGTCGACAAGGATAAGATCTAGAAGGTTCACATTTTCTTCCCTTAACTCTGTCTTCTATCCACCCGTCCCTCTGTGGCTGCCTATCACCCGTGATACTTCTCCCAAGAAGTTCCTCAAG
The DNA here is from genome assembly GCA_004024625.1 of Mellivora capensis. NCBI lineage: Eukaryota > Metazoa > Chordata > Mammalia > Carnivora > Mustelidae > Mellivora > Mellivora capensis. The sequence continues at coordinate 113,672 of PISX010001744.1, forward strand.
CCGTCCGCAAGTAAGCCAGGTGGTGTCCAAGCTGAGTTTTGGACCTTGGTGTATTCTTAGAGTATTTTTAGTCGTCCTTGGCTTTGGAAACAGAAGGAATTTACAGAACACCATTTATCACACTGCCGGACTAGCAGCTTTTTGGCTAAATTAAACCCCTAAAATAGTTAAATAGGTGCCCATTAGATTGAGAAGGAAAATATCAACAAATTCTCCCGTTGTTCATAAAAGTTAACCGGGTTGTGGACCCTTGATGTTTACTACTGGGACCCAGACATTCTTCTGACCATTTTCATAAGTATAACGGGGAATGAAACAAACTAGTCGTTTTGAATTTATCTGGAAACAATTGTGTTTTCATATATTGCAAATAACATTTATACAGCGGAGTTGATGTGTGTGTGTGTGTGTGTGTGTGTACTTTAAGAATCCCCAAATACAGAAAAGTCTTGCTGTTTGCTAGACAGCTAGCACCTGCTGTCCTATTCCAAGTGATTAACTCATCTGCAGTGACTTCTCTTTTGATAAATCAGACAGCGTCCCTGGCTACAAACACGGTGGTGTCCGGCCTATATTCTATGAAACGATTACCCAGGGACCTCTAGATATATTGATGCATTTCGGAAGGGACTTCCACAAAGGTTTCCAACATTGCTGTCCCTGTCCCTGGATAGCCATTAGCAGCAACTAAAAAAAAAAAAAGAAGAAGAGGAAGGAGCATTCCTATTTCACACCTCTTCTCCCCGATGTTCCGCTGAGATCCGACAGATGGAAACACAGCAGTAGTTTCACAAGTGGCTGCCAAATAGGGCAGCCCAACAAGGCAGGGAGAGAAGGGGTGCTATTCAAGATGCCGAGAGCCGGATACTCCTCCCGCTTTCTCGCAGGTAGCCGCTCACCCATGCCACGGCGGTTCCGCTCCGCCCGCCAGACCGAGGCAGCTGGAGGCGGGAGGCCCACCCTCATCACCAAAGGAAGAAAGCCACCCAGACCTTCGTTTCACAGATGGGGAGACCTTGATGCAGACGGGCAAAGTGACTTATCAAGGACATGGAATGATTCAGGAAAATTCCAGTCTCTCGACTCCCGTTCCAGTGGTCAGGCTATCACACCCAGTGCGCTGTGTCTATCACAGAAGCGAAGCAGGGCTTGAGGAACCGAACGCCTTCTGCTGTCCATGGCTTCTAAAGTTTGTCCTAAAGGCGGGCTTGATTTTGGTTCATGAGCTTTATTGTTTATACATCCCCTCCCTCCTTGGGATAGAGATCAAGGGCTTGGAACCAAATGGACTTTGTCTAGTTCCTGCTTTTGAGTCACTGTGTTTTTGAACCTGATCAGCTTTTTTGTTTGGTTTGGTTTTTAAAGAGAAAGAAACTGAATTAGAGCCTTTATCTTACTATCTTCCAAACTATTTGATTTAAAGCCCGAACTCTGAGCTGCCAGATCTGTCCACTTGCTCTGAGTAAACAGAGGAACCAGGAGGCCTGCTGTGAGGACTCCTCCAGCTTGGGCTGAGACCAGCAGACTACACAGGGTTGTGTTCTAGCACGTCTAAGGGGCCCTTTCTATCTGAACGTCCCGTGGGGAGAAATACTGCCATTTTCTATGCTAATACCAGTGATCTATCTTTGGGGGCCTAAAGCTGGATCCACAGCTTCAAACTGCTTATTTATACTGTTCATACTCGAGTTTTTGCTTTTTCCCACCAGCTCCGCTCTATCTTTATTAATTTGAAGCAAAAATTTGCTCATGTTCAAGGAGGTTCCTAGCACCATACTAGGTCTTTTTTGAATTTATCTGGAAACAATTGTGTTTTCATATATTGCAAATAACATTTATACAGCGGAGTTGGTGTGTGTGTGTGTGTGTGTGTGTGTACTTTAAGAGTCCCTGACTTTTCCCTTGCCACATTTGGAACCAGTCGAGACAGCCAATTGTGTTACTGATAAAATGATATTGGAGAATGTGGTTTCAGTCCACTGGTCAAGCGGGCTCAGTACCACGCCCCTAAATTAGACCTGCTCTCAGCTGTAGACAGTGTTGCTGCCGAACAACCACGACCATGTGCCTGGAGGACCAACTCACGGTGTGTGTGCCGCCAGAGAGGCTCAGGAGGAGGAAGGAAGAAGGCGCTGAGCTGTGTCAGTTCCTCCCAGACTTGACAGTGAGATGCCATTTTGCCTGCTGCTTGGGGTGCAGTGTGCACAGTGGGGTGGAGAGCCCAGAGTCTGACTCTGTCACCAACAGGGATTAGGGCTTCCTCCGTCTTACTGGTGTTCCTACATCGGAAGAGCCAGGATTCCCGCCCAAGTCTCTAGAGTCTGGGGTTCAGTCCATTATTTCTACTGTACTCTCTTAACAGGTGACAGCAGAGTTCTTTAAGCGAGACATAAAAATCAACTAAAACTAAGAAATTTACTCTATCTTTTAAAAAAAGAGAGAGATCTAGCAATATGCCTTTTAGAAAGCTATTTCTGACTTCTCAGATCAATTGAATTTCTTTGTTTATAAGAAGCATTGAACATTCTTTTTTTTTTTTAAGATTTTATTTATTTATTTGACAGACAGAGATCACAAGTAGGCAGAGAGGCAGACAGAGAGAGAGAGGGGGAAGCAGGCTCCCTGCCAAGCAGAGAGCCCGATGTGGGGCTCGATCCCAGGACCCTGGGATCACGACCCAAGCCGAAGGCGGAGGCTTTAACCCACTGAGCCACCCAGGCGCCCAGCATTGAACATTTTTAAATCAGATGCCTCACATCGGAAAGAGTTCAGGTTTACTGGTTGGAAAAAGCTAGGTGGATGTCCCCCCCTCTCTCCACCCAACGGATGAGCTACGGGAAGGACCGTGGTCAGAAAGTTAGGACGCCTCTTGTCATTTGGAAGAAAGAGCACTGAACGGCTCTTTTCAATAGTGGGACTGGATTTACACCCAGGCGAGGGAGTGCTGAATGATATGGCCTTGGGATGTGACTCTAGCCTTGCGGAAGTCACTGCTGAAAATCAAACCAAAGATATCTGAGCTTCCCACCTTGGGCCTGCTGACCTCATCCTGCAGGCAAACCAAGAGAAGTGAGCTCTTGATTGATTTATCTAACGCAGCTCATTTTGAACTCAGTACTAGACTCTATTATCTGCCCTGTCAGTAAAACGTCGCCTTTGGGTTAACGGCCCACACAGTTGACACATCGTTAACTCGGATTTGCCTGCCAAAGGACAGCTCAGTTCTTTGTGGAGGTGAGAAGTTCAATGTCCCCAAAGAGGCAGACAATAAGTAGACTTTGTTTCTAATTGTTTTGCTGGCAGTTCATCTTTTGTGTACTTTATACAAGTTCATTTTTCCTGGAGGAAAATTTCTTTATGAAAACAATTAAGTGTACTGGCTTATTTTTCTGGTGACAGTTTGATGCTAAGAAAGAGTCTGGGCTTTCCATTTTTCAAAAGAGTTGGCAGAGATACAGAGTTTTATCCATTTTGTCCTACAATCCCACCCAGTTGGCCATATCCTTTCAATTCTTAACCTTTCAAAGGAGTTAATTTATACAAGCTGGAGGGAAGACTAGATTGGGGTTATAATTTAACTAATTCTCTCTACTGCCATAGACTGATGTACAGGTGAGCAGGGGTGGCGCTAAGAGCCCATGGATTGGGCACCATCCCCTTAGATCCATGGGCACTCTTAGATAGAATAGGTAAACTGAGTCTTCAGTGATACCAGAGATTGGGCTCTTGGCCTAGGTGCAGTGACGGAGGGAATCATCAATGTCAACCCATCATTTCCAACTCACACATACAGTTTCCAACATATGACCTTGGTTCTTGAAACTTATTTTCATTTCTTTGGCTCATAACTCACATTGTCCCTCACTTGGAATCCCTTCCTTCCTCCCATCCTGTAAGGGCATTTCGTTCCCTTGAAGTCACCTTTTGTGATCACGTGGCTCTCACTGGCCTCCATCTCCTCTGAGTTTCTGCAAAGCCTGTGTCCTATATTGCAATCCAACATATCTTCTCTCTAACTTCATAGTAAATTTATGGAAACCAATGACTTTTATTTATTACAGAATTTTTGAGCTAGAAGGAATCTTACAGTAAAGGCAAAGGGGCATATGTAGCCACACTACTGAAGAGTAAAGACCAATACAAAGTCACATAAAAATAGTGGCAGATAAAGCAGATGGTCCACACTGAACTGGGCCACAATGTGCTCGTTTTATAGTGGATCATTCTAGTTAAGCCTTGCCTGACTTCACAGTTTGAGGCACTGACTTTAACACCAAGTGTCTAGGTCAGACCAAAAGACAATCAAATGACTCCCCTTGAAAGAGTGAAAATGTAGAACTTGACCTTGAGTTCACAAAGAAACCAAAAGATTAATTAACAAAAAAAAAACAAACCCTAGTTTATATGACTGGACGAAAAGACAGCCGTGAAAAGCAGAACACCTACCTTTCGCATTTCTAGCGTCAGGATCCGAGTGTACTGCCGGGTCTAGTACCAGGATTGTGACTTGACTTTTGTTGGGGAACAGACGAGGACAGGCCAGTCTGAAGACCATACGAAGGCAGAAAACAGAACGATCATGGACTGGGTGACTGTGATGATTTCCAGAGCGTAAATGAGTTTATATGAAGTTAATTTAACTTCCCTCTCCCACCTCCTGGATAAGAGACATTCTCAGATTCTTTAAAACTGTTTTGTCCAGTTGCACGTTTTTTCTGATGGTTTAAAAGGCTGCATTTCTGTTGTGATTCAGGACTGACTTCTGTAAGGGCCAATAGAAGTTTCATTTGACGCCCGTGTAAAATGATGGATCAAATTGTTTAAACACAGATGGGATGACTTAGCAGATAGGCATTTGAGGTTTAACTATTAAATTAAAACTCTGCTGGCCGTCTGTAGCTCTGTAGTCCGGTATACACAAAGAACTCTGCTGTTTCTATAGAGTAAAGCGAGACACCCATAAATAAAAATATTTGAAATCTTGAAAACTCTTTGCGGTCATGTAAAATGTTGTTTAAGACTCTTTTACCAAATCATTCCATAGATCCACGTAAATGCACATAGACAGAAAATCTAATATAAGTGACCATTTATAGAAACGGTCCTGTAGAAAATGCCCACTTAGCATTGGGTGGAGGTGGTGGGAAGGCACGGGAGAGAACGCTTGGTTTCCAGCAACTGCTCTGTTTCTAAACCACGGTCTGGCCCTAAAGAAGTGATTTGCTTCATCTGTAATGAATTCTGAGGTTTTTCCAGTTCTAGAAAACTCTAACTTTCGTAAAATAGATTTTTTTTCCTCCTCCTTATGCTTAATATAAGAGATAAAACATTTCTATAGATGAGGACAGGAATAGTATGCATTTCTGGAAAACCCTGGAAATGTGTACCTGGAATTGGTCAGGAATGAACTGCATCACCTCTTAAAACACATTTGGAATTAAGTTTCAGACCATTTGGTCAGAAGCCTTTTTTTTTTTTTCATTCGGTGACATTCCTTAATAACAAGTTGTCATAGCCTTCCCATAGCAAAATTTTTACAAAGGAATCCATATCCTAAGGGATTAGAATAAGTGAGAGCTTTTCTTAGCACTACCTGAGAACTGACTCTATTTTTCATCCTTTGGGAAGCTGCGTTTGACAGCTAATGGATCTGTTTTGTTCTAAAACCACCATCTGCTCCGCAGCACGTTTAAAGGTTTCTCTCATCACCATTATGTGAGAGATGTATAAATATATATTCATAATTATGCATTTCTAAGAAAAAGGCAAAAACACAATTACACTTAGGCTTCAAGGAGGCAATATTTAAACAAATAACACCCGCAACTCCTAGGTCCACACGCATTTGATACCGCTGAAGATGCCCAGAACATTCTATGTTTACTCCAGGTTGTCAGGCAGTGCCGGAGGTCAGAGGAGGAGTGACGGCTTCCAAGCACGAGTCCACTAACTCCGGGAGCCGCTGTGTGGCAGCTGGGTGCCGTCTTCCCAGAGGCGTGTCCTGCTACACCAGGCTCCCTTCTAGTCCAAGATATGCCAGCACCAGCGTGCTACCTGCTGGCATTTGAATTCCGGCTTCTGATTCAACCCCATGCTTTTACCTACTCCATTTGTGTGTCTGACCCTTTCTTCAGCCCCGGGAGCCAGCTCTCTCTTTCTGATATGCCATACGCTGGTTCACACTGCGTTTTAGCCATTTTCAGTGAATAATTCCTGACTGATGTATAAAATATGAAAATAGAGTGGTCCTCTGTTCTAGTTTATTCCCTACTCCCTAGTTAACTTGGGAAACTAGTCCATGGTATGAGTTCTCCAGGGGCCAGTACGGTCTTATTTCTCCCAAACAACATAGATGCCTCCTAAACTTGACCTCAGGAAGCATTTGCCTTCCCCTGGGGAGCTCCCGGCCGTCAGCAGGAAGGGGATTTTGGCCACAGTAAGATGTTCTGTTGTTCTTCCGTGAGTCTGGAGTATGAACAGTACCTGGTACAGCCTTAAGGCAGGACCACCCTGGTGAAAAGAGTTTGTTTTCCTCTTTCTATAAGCGGAGAACAAGTCTTGGTCGACTCCTGGTCTCAGGTGGGGAAGGAGCTCCAGAGCCAGCTGGGCAGGAGGGGCCACAGACAAGGAGACACAGGCTGAGCTGGAGCAAAGCCGTTCAAGGAAGGCCTCAGTAGGTGCAGGCCTGTGCTATGATCCTGGGGATTGTTGCTGGGACTGGGATCAAAGGGGTCCCGGAGGGTGAGGAGTATAAGGAGCATTCCAGAGGAGGCAACGGCCTGTCGAAAGGCTGAGAGGGGAGCAGGCCTAGCACAGTGGACGGAAGAGTGGTCGGATGTAGGAGGGAGGGCTGGTAATCCATGAAGCACACGAATAGGGATTTAATGTAGGAAGTGTGCGACATAGGATTTGAACTCAGCAGAGGCTCTACCAAAGATCTGCAAACAGAGGAGTAGGGTGATCCGCGTGGGGTTTATGCCAGATTGTTCTCCAGGCGTTGCAAGAGCAGAGGAAGGCCAAGGGCAGAGCCCCAAGAGGACACTGTTGCTAGACTGTAGGAATAGATTGGAAGGGATGGGCTAGAGGGATGCTGAGTGATGACCTTCTGTTAGGGAAAGAGATGTGCGGGGAAGGAGGGGCTGCAGTTGATTCTAAGCGGAGAGCCACCGGAACTGAGAGGGGGGCACCGTTCATGCAGCTCTTTGAAGACGGGAACAGGGAAGGGGGAAACCACCTACTCTATAAGAAGAAAGGTGCAAGTGATACTTTGAAACCTAGTGGTTCTTCTAAGACGAGAATTCCGAAAAGAACAATTTTTTTTTTTCCACTCAGTGACAATTAGATCAAATCACTGGACAGTGAGAGGATCGATTCCATCTGGACTCACTGTAGGAAACATCACAGCTACTCAGCTCAGGTAACTCATTAGGGAAACCTGCTTAGAGATTTTTTTTTCTGCCAAGACTTTTATGTGGATATTATTTTCATTCTTGTTCTTTCTTCAGGAGGGGGGTGTTGTTTGAAAAGCTGAACAAATGATGAATAATAACCGGGAATAACCGTGGACGTAAGACCTGCCCTGAATTCTTCTTCTAACATATTCTCATAGTCCACGGAAATCCTTCTGAGTTTGAAGCAAGGGATACAAATGTGAAATCCTAGTGTCTGGTTTTTGTGAGTTAAGAGTTGACGATGAGTGTATGAGAACCATCAGCCACAGTGTGATGCTCCAGAAACCCTCTTGCCCACTGCCCTTTAGTATCTGAAGGGGAGCAGCCAGAGTGTGCGCCACGTGACCCAGGCCCCTAGCCACGCCCATGGGAACCTGATGGGGAGCTGACACGGGTCAGCCACTCTGTGTCTGGAAACCTGGGGAGATGTTTCTGCACAGGAGATGATAGTAAGCTAATCAGTTTCTTTCTCTTAGAAATTTCCTTCCTTAGCAACTCAAAGAACCCCATCTGGAACAGTAATCTCTTCATCAGTCTAAAGTTCACTCCTACCTTTCTGTACTCTGCTGCCCATTAGCCAGAAGCTCCTAGAATTACTTGACCTCCTCAGGAAGTAAGTCAGATCCCTAGACCAGGATCACGGGCAGCTCCCCCGGTGCTGACCAGAAGAGCCTCACCAGCATCTGATAACTGGAGGCCGCAGCCAGAGTTGTGGAGCTCCCACGGCCATGTCCACAGCCTCAGATTCAGTTGGCTGCTTCAAGGGCACGCGAAGATGACCATGCCATCTCACCATCCATTGCCACGGTGTATTTAAGACACCTTCTCTCCTGAGTGTGGCCAGCATCTGTCCCCGCATCAGGACCGCCATCCTCTGAAGTGTCACCAGGGAGAAAAGCTCCGATACATCTAGTTCAAAAGAGGAACGCACGCTTGTCCTGCAGCCTTTTTATGTAGGAGTACAAAGGGGCCTGCTGCCGTCGGCCGATCACCCGAGAAGCAACTTCTCTGATGGATCCTTCCACAGACAGCTCTTTCCAAATATCACAGGTATAATTTAGTGGCCTTGCTGTCGGGTCAGAGCAATCAGCCTTTCCCTCAAAAGCAGAAACCCTGGCCATGGTCACCTTCTGTCTAGCTTTTCAGCCATGAAAGAATCTATTTCAACTATCTTCCCGGGCCTGATGGGTGATTTGCCTGGTTTGCACTAAGCGGCGGGTCTCGGATGCTGCCACATTAAAAAAGGAAACCCTTCATCCGGCCCGCTGGGAGTGCAAAGTGTCTTTCTTGATTCAGATGTTTGCCTTTCTACAATTGCAATCAGTCCCCGTGCACTATGTGGTTGTGACAGTTACAAGATGAAATCCCCGCAGAGCAGCTCCGAGATTTGTCAGGAAATAGGCTTCCCACGTGCCCTGTTTGGCTGACCAGGGCAAGCTACTGAAATTTCAATGGAAAAGCCATAGTGACTCCGCTATTAAGGGCATGGAACACAAATCAAAACCACAATGAGATACCACTTTGCACCCATCCGGGTGGCTATTTTAAAAAAGAAAAAAGTAACAAGTGTTGGCAAGGGTGTGGGGATATTAGGACCCCCATTTATTGGGGCGGGAATGGGAAATGGCTTGGCCAATGTGGAAGACAACGTGGGAGTGCCTCAGAACGTTAAACATAGGGTAACCCTATCATTGGCAGCCCGGCTCACTGCTGAAAACCACTGGAGGCAGAGACTCAAACAGCCATTTCCGCACCACTGTTCACAGCAGACTTAGTCACAATTGCTAAAAGGTGGGACAACCCGCGCCCATCCATAGGGGAGCGGATAAGCAAGATGTGGTATCTACACAATGGATTGTTTTTCAGCCTTAACAAGGAATGCAATTCTGGCACATGTTCCACTGTGGAACCTTGAACACTCTATGCTGAGTGAGATGAGCCAGTCACAGCATGAAATGTATTATAGGATCCCATCCCTACATGGTACCTAGAAGAGAGAAGTTTCTTTTTTTTTTAAAGATTTTATTTATTTGACACAGAGAGAGAGACAGAGATCACAAGTAGGCAGAGAGGCAGGCAGGATGGGGGGGGGAGCAGGCTCCCCACTGAGCAGAGAGCCCAATGCGGGGCTCCATCCCAGGACCCTGAGATCATGCCCTGAGCGCCGAAGGCAGAGGCTTTAACCCACTGAGCCACCCAGGCGCCACTGTTTGTTTGGTTTTTTTAAAGATTGTATTATTTATTTAAGAGAAAAGCAGAGAGAGAGGGAGAGAGAGCGAGCATGACCATGAGGGGGAAGGGAGAACAGAGGGAGAGGGAGAAACAGACTCCCCACTGAGCAGGGAGCCCAGTGCCGGCTTGGTGCTGGGACTCCAGGATCATGACCTGAGCCAAAGACAGATGCTTAACAGACTGAGCCACTCGGGCACCCAGAATAGGGAAATTTAAAGAGAAAATAGACTAGAGGGTGGCAGAGGCTGAAAGGAAGGATAAGTGGGCAATTACTGTTTAACAGCTGTGGGGTTTCTATGAGGGGTGATCAGAAAGCTCCGATCACGGACAGTGGTAGCGGCTGTGCACCATCGTGAATGTACTTGATGCTACCGAATCGTACGCTTAAAGACGGTTGAACTCGTAAGAAGAAATACATGGAAAAGTACATTTCTCCTGTTCAGTTCCTTGCCAAGGGCAGAGGCAGCTCCATCTTCTGCAGGGGTTGGGAAAGAAGCCACGCCCCGGCGTCCCCTTGTCACACAGAAGACTACAAGCTCTGACTCTGGGAGGCAGGTTTCCCTGGACCATTCCGGCTGGCCTGCAGCAGCCCTCTTAATATTCTCTGCCATTCCAAATGTCTTCTTAGATTTTTTCCAAGCTCAATCATATACATGCCCGTTTATTCGCCTGCCATTCCCGGCAAGCAAGTTCTGCTGGGGAATGTGCCTTCTCCTCTCCCTGAGAAACCCTTTTAAAATGAATAAAATATGGGCCTGAACAATTCAGCCTTCCCAGCTGGTTCTCACCAGCTTCGAGGATGTCTTTTGTTTCCTTCCACCCTTGACAAGCATGATGGCTTTGCTCTCATGCTGACTTTCATTCCTGTGAAGTTGAGGATCACGGGCCTTCTGTCGGTCCCATCAAATATAGACTCTCGTGATCTGCAGTGCCGTGCTACCCGGGACTACACGTGTGTCCTGGCATTGTCCTAACGGCATCACGACTGTGCCGCAAAACTCGAGCAGGGCCGACGGGCCCGCTCTGGGATGCATCCCTCGCTGAAGCGTGAAGCCCTGTTCCTACATCTGGCCGAGGGAGACCCGCCGCCTTGGAGGACTACACTTGGTAACTCAGTTCCGGCTGTGGTTTCTGCAATCAACGAACACCTGGACAGTGTCGCTCTTTCAACAAAAGGAAAGCATTGGCATTCTGTCTCTAGAAAGAAGAAACTGTCCCAATTCTGGGTGGGCACCAAATGCTCAAAAAGTCCTGTTTGAACCATATTTGTAAATTAGAAGTGAAAACACGTACGCCCCAGGAAGCATCAGGCTAACTCCTTTTGTCATCTCAGTCAAGAAGATTGGGAACAAATGACAATGCTTGGGAATAAGTGTTATAATATAATGAGGAGACGGCCGTGGCAGGCTGTGGAGAACAGAGCAGACCAGAGATAGGACAGCTCTGTTGATTTTACCCCGATTCTTCCAGGGGACTTCTTCCCCCTTTGGCAGATATTAGTAAAGCAAAAACAAACTGCCCTAATTTCGAGGCCATTTCCCCCCTTCCTACTCACTTCAGTTTTTTTCCACTGTGCTGCTCCATGATCTGATGGCGTGAACCTGACAGGTTGGCATCTGCCACTGTTTGGGGCTTGAGATTTCTGACGTGACACTGGCTTCCTTGTATGGAAGCATTTTTATCCGGAATGAATGTAAGTTCCTAGAGTGGCGATGGGGTACAGCTTCGCTTCGAAGTTCAACAAAGTCAGAGCAAACCTTGGGCACTGGATCTCCTTAGAGGGCCCTCCACTCAATGATTATGTGACAGTTACCCAGGGTCATGGGTCCTGACAGGAATGTTAAATCAATGAAGCCTTTCTGTGGAACTGGAAGAAAGCTGTGTGAGATGACACCAGACTAACAGGTCTAATGAGAAGAGCATGTTGTTCCTCAGGAATCCTACTAAAAATGTATTAAAAGCAACATGTGACAGAATCTGTTATTGGGCTTTTTCCTGGGAGCGGAGGGGAACTGTGCTCGCGTTAGAGCCTTCATTTTCAAAGCACAGTTCTTTCTTTCATAGGTTAGGACAACCCTGACCCATTCCATTCTGGATTCCAAGACCTTTTTCCCCATGAAAGAATAAGATGCTTCCTAAGAGTCTATGTAGATTTCCTGTTTGTGTAACCAGAATTTAAATAAAATAATTAAAGCTTCTAAAAGCTAGTCTGAGGTGAGAAATGCAAAGGAAGGGGTCTGCCTTCTAAGAATAAGCAGGTTTTGTTTCATGTAGGAGAAGCATCATTTGTTGGGATGTGATGGATACGGGGAAGGGAAGGGTGGGCACACCATGGGTGATGTACCCTCCGTGACCTTCCTCTCCCACAACCCCGCTCAGAGCCTTTTTGGATTCCTCCTCCACAGGGTATCCCTGGAAGCTGGGGGTAAGCACACAGCTGCAGATCTTGCCTTTCCCTGGAAACTGTTGCTGAGTTGTATGCATCAACACTACCCCTGCCCTGACCCACTCATACATGAGGTGAGATGCTGCCCGCCTGGGAATGTTTGGAAGCCAGGCTCAGATAGCCAGGCTGACTCTTCTGGATGTTTAGTCCAGAGAATTTGGCCCAAGATACATTAGAGTACTTAATCTTGAAATCACTGAAACTTCTAGTAGGTTTATAATCTGGTTGTGTTCCTTTCACCTTGGCCAGCTGCCTACTTGGTATCCTTCCATTACATTTGGAAGGAAGGGGTGAAAGGCAGTGCGGTAATGGGCTAGCCACAGGTACAGTAGGTGTTAATATCTAGAAGAAGAGTCATGTAAATTTATCCTGCTCATATATGCTTCAAAGTATATGCTTGGCTTAGTATCAGATGGCTATTTTGTCCACAGTATTTTTGTCAAGATTTCTAACACATTTATTCATCCTCTCGTCACTGGGCCAAAACTGGTCTTCTAAATCCTGAAAGCTAGTTCTTTTACTGCCCTCCACGCATACACACACAGAGCCATATGCTCCGATTAAGCTCTGAGAATTCACATTTCACATTAAATAAGAGCCCTTTTATTTATTTTTATTTTTTTATGGAGCCCAACATGGGGCTTGAACTCACGACCCTGTGATCAAGACCTGAGCTGAGATCAAGAGTTGGACACTCAACCAACTGAGCCACCCAGGCGCCCCAACAAGAGTCCTCTTATTAAAATGTTCTCTTGGAATCTTGTGATACCTGGGCTCCCTGGAAAAATGAATTTTTTTCTAAATATCCTGCTTCACATAGTATCTGGACTAAACTCTTTATTTCAGTACCTTTAAGGGGTTCTAACACTTTGTTTTAACCTGAGAATGCACATGCTCTCTGCGATACAGTTCCCTTGTCTGGAAGGAAGGAAGGAGGGAAGGAAATGCCAATCTTGCTTTCCATCTAAAAGGCTAAGTGGAACAGTCTTTCTTAAAATTTGTTAATCGTCTAGTATCTCTGTAACATTTTTTCCTATAAAAAGCAAATGTATATAGAAATAGTTTCCTCCCTTGGTTCTCAACAAATGAAGGCACTGTGCTCATAAGTTATATTTAGTTGCTCGAAACTGAAGATACTAATAGCTCGTGTTTGCAGAGGGCTATGACGTGCCAGGTGCCCTGCATTTCCCTCATTCATTCTCACATGAACCCGATGAAGAGGGCAGCGAAGGAACAGCCTACATTTATGGAATGCTGACTCCGTGCTGAAGACATCCACAAAATATCTCATTTAATCCTCAAAACCGGATTGCGGTTTGTTACCGTATAAACTGAGGCTCAGAGAACTGAAGACGCCCAATTCTTAAACAGCACCACGGAGCTCCAAGCCAAATCTGCCTGACCCTGGAGCCCAAGTATTTCTTCCTTCAGGTTATGTCACCTCCTGACAAGCAGGGGAACTGGGAGGCACGTTTCTGTCAATGCACTGAGCTCCCCCAGCGGGGCAGCTGGTTGCCTGGCGGCTGGTTGCCTGGCGGTTAACGAGACCTGCGGAGCCAGAGGAGAGGTAGGGGCAAGTTAATATTAGGATAGGTCACGAGCTGTCCCTCTCAACCTTCCCGGCTCATTAGAATCCAGGAACTTGTTTAAAAGGCGGGTTCCCGGGCCCCGCCCCTAGGTTCCTGGTCAATGACAGCGCACCACTCATCCTTCCGCGAAGGGCCCGCAGCTCCACGGGTTCATACTGCAATAGATTCGCACGGCGATGCTTCTCGTCTTCATGGTTTCTGTTGTGAACTGCAGCTGTCCTCAGCTCTCTTGCCCGGAAGGAACTCCCAATCTGGCGGGATGAAGGAGGCCTTTGGGCACATAGCCATGCAGCAGGAAGGCAGGCGCTTATTTTGAGATATTAGCAGACTAATAAGTGGGAACGTTCAATAAATAGACTTACCTCAGCAGTGGGAGTTATGTGGGAACTAAAGATGGTTCATGGCACCTGCCTTTATGAGGAAGGGACGAGGATTTGGTCTTCCCCAAGCGTTGGTGTCTGCGGGGGTCCTTCTTGCTGTCTTTATATTGGCATTTCAAATACACCTCGGAGAAAATATTTTAGCTTTTAAAGATTTTATTTATTTATTTATTTATTTATTTAGACAGCGTGAATGGGGGGAAGGGCAGAGGGAGAGGGAAAGAGAGAGTCTCAAGCAGACTCTGTGTAGAGCCTGACCCTGAGCTAGATCTGATCTCAGGATCCTGAGATCATGACCTGAGCCGAAATCAAGAGTCAGTTGCTTAACTGAGCCACCCAGGTTCCCCTGCCTTTTTAACTTTTAAATATATTCCTTTAAACATAGTTATTAAGATCTTAAAATTTTACATCAAATAGCTGAAAATCAGATTTGCCATCCTGCAAATGGTCCCCACATTCCTAACTTTGGTCCCCATGTTCCTAACGCTATCAGGATTTCCCTTCCCCGTGTGCTCGTGCCCTGTTCACACTACAGTTCATTAGGAAATCTGGGAAAAGTTAATAATAATAATAATAATGGAACAATTTGTTATGAGGTAGCAGCAAAGAATTTAAAACTATGAAATACTCTTTTAAAAAATTTGTTTATTTGAGAATGTGCATGTGAGTGCACACACACAAACATCCGTGTGTGTGCACATGTGCACCAGCAGGGAGGAGGAGCAGAGGAAGAGAGAGAAGCAGGCTCCCTGCAGAGCAGGGAGCCTCATGCCGGCAGGACTCAATCCCAGCACCCCAGGATCATGACCTGAGTCAAAGGCAGACACTTAACCAACTGAGCCACCCAGGCACCCTAGGAAACATTCTTCTACATTTTAAATTAATCCTTCAACATGTAAAATCCACTATTACCTTATATAAAGGTTTGCCTACTGATAAACAGGTGGCCCTTGACCACGAATAAGGCAGGTTATCTGGAAAGGATATTAGATGTGTCCATGAGTATCAGCTGTTCCAAGAATGTATAATATCGTAGTGCCAGTGTATGCTGTAGAGAGAGGGGGAAGCAGAGCGGGTTTCGTACTCCTTCTGTGACTAGTTAGTCATGGTAACCTTCAGGTATTTGGTGGTTTGAGCAAAAGGTCTGATGCACATTCCCGGCATCCAGAACTGTAGGGAAGACGGTAAAAATGTTTAGACAAAGAACGAAGACATTCACTAGTTTGACAAAACCCGAAAGTACGTGCAGTTCCAGCTGACCTCAGAACTGTGCTCCGTACAGCCTCCGGAGGCAGAAATTCCCTCTGGGTTCCCAGGCAGGGCCAAGGCTCTGGTGATGGCACTTGCTGGAATGCGGAGTCTTGCTGGGTCTTATCGGCAAAGCCTGGGGACGAATGAACCAAGTTATCAGGGGAGGGTGGGTGACAAAAGAAACATTGCAGCGGCTATCTTACTCACCAACTTTCTAGCCGAATGAGACACTGGGTTCAGGCTTTTATGGTTACTTTTTAACCATTGCTGATGAAAAGCTGACTTTCACTAATGATTTGTTTTCTTTCTCTGAATTATGTTTTGTGTCTATTGGTTGCCTTCCTGCAAACTACTAATTACTCCCTTTGTCCTCTCCTTTTTGCATGTTTCATACAGTTTGCTTTTAGAACATTTAATTTCTGGTGGATTAAACCAAAGAGACAACTAGCATGCCTTCTGGTTGGTATATGTATCACCCAGGTACTTAAGAGGTCAATAAACAGAGTTTGAGGACAGTAAACCTTTTTAAGGCAGAACGTGGAAAAAACAAAAGTTAACACTCAAAAAACAGATTCACAACAAGCAAATAAATAATTCAAGGAAACTAGTCATTTTCTTAGAAGTGCTGGCCAGTTTTCCTTTGGTAAACTCTGACCCTCAGCTGAATGTTTTGGCCCCATTCGCATGGTGAGGATTTATTTCTCAGGACTTGTACGGTGTGAGTTTCCATGATCATTTTCCGCTTCAGAGATAGTCACACCAATTCAGTTCAATGGGCAGATGTGTCATCCAGCTGCCAAGGATATGGGGCTAGGTTGGGGCAAAGAGAGGGACTGATTTGTACCTGGGTCTTGATTTAACAAAGGTGACTGAGTGACAGCGTGGAGAGGTCGGTGCCACTGAAAGCTGAGTGTAAAGTTACTCACAGTTCCCCTAGAAACACAAGGTGTGGCACGCCATGCAAGGGCCATGGGCAGGGTGGGGGACACCAGTGTCCACCAGGAGACAGAAAGGAGCACGGGGAAAGCATAGACCACGGCCTTTATTGGGGTCTCTGTGTAAAAGGCAAGGCAGGGTTAGGGTAAAAGCTGAGGATCGGCTGGTCTGAAGAAGTCTAGTAGGCTTTGGGGTGGGGGGCGGTCCCAAGCCAGGGCACATACTGGCTTGGAGTGTGACAGGTTGGGACCGAGGTGGTCTAGAGAATGGGCTCTGCATCATGGGGGGTTGGGAACAGCTGTGGCCGGTAGGTGGGCCCCGCGCTGTAATCCATGGATGCCAGACAGACAAATGCAGAACAGAGGAAAACACGTTTGGGAGGGGGTGACCGGTCCTTTCCCCTGGGAACTCAGAATCTAGGAGCTGAAATGCAGGATAGGCCTCGGTCTATCCTCGCGGCTTAAGCAGAATGCTGTAGGGGTCTCACGGAGACAAACGTGCCGAGTCATAGAAAGCTGTCTTGTGTGGGAGATTTCCATTCTCTCCAACGCTCAGCTGGCCTCACTTCTTCACAGTCATCCCACTCCGGTAATGGATGTTGCCCTTATAGACGGGGAAGAATGCAGGTCCAGGCCTAGTCAGCCTTCTGGCATAGAAGAAACATTAAATAAAAGGTAGTTCCCACTTGTCTGGCATAATGTGGTGTCATTTCTATGTGTCTAGCCATCACCGTCTTACTAAAAGGCCGATATGTCATTCTCGCCCCAAATGGAAGCTTTTTTCCCTTTCTTTTTTTCTTGCAATTAATGTTGGTAAACAACTTGTTTTGTTGTTGTTCACATAGTTCCCATCTTTTTAAATGAGAAGTCACATGGGGTTAAAGAAAATGCTAGAGTTCTTTTTGTTGGTTCCTGATGAGCCTGTGTGTGATGAAAAGAGAGGCAGCTCAGGGGTGCCCGTGTCTGGACCACTCTGGTGCCAGCTACACCATTGTCTTCTTGAGGCCACATGTGTATCTCCCTTGTACCAGTGGGATCCCAGCCAGCCACTGTCATTCCCGGGAGGATAGGAAAACAGGATTTTCCTAATAAGTCTGGCCAAGAATCTCAGACTGCAGGCAGGGGGATGCTTGGAATGTTCTGTCAACCACTAGTAAACAGCCACCCTTCACTAGGGTGGTGACAGGGCTTAGGAGAGAGGCAGAGAGGCTGTTTCCCATTAATGCATAGCCTCAGAGAGGAAAAAGCTGACAAAGATGTAGCAAATAATTAAAAATGATTTTTCTCATGCAATAACTCTGCAGATTCGCTTTCCTTAGAATGAAGGTATAGGGTTAAAAAATATTTGTTATTCTTCTCTTAATTCCCAGGATTAGAAGCTTTCTGTCTGGGCTGGTGCCCTGACAGCCCTAACCATTGCTGTCTAAGTCAATGGTTAACAGACACCTCCTGAATTTTATTCCCAAGGACATTGCTCTGGTGTTTCTTGAATGTTTATCATGGGCTAATCATTCTGTTAGGCTTTTGACATGCAATTTCTATTTCTTGTGCTCTATCCCTGCTTCTCAAACTTTCCTGTGTGTAAGAATCATCTGGACACTTACTGGACATTTACGTAAAGTGTAGATTGCTGAGTCTCAACTGTAGTAATTACAAATTCTGATTGTGCCCGATATGGATCAGGCCCAGGCACCTGGCTATCCATCAAACCCCCAGTTAATCCTAAAGGAGGTGGTCCACGGAACGTACTTTGAGAAACAGAGTTCTAGTTCATGGTTAAAAGTAATTATGCAGACTACTCTCTGAATTAATATATAGCATGGCACTACCTAAAAAATTAGGTTTACTGGCACCTGTTCCAGTGTTTGTATAATTATTATTGTCTGACTGTTAGAATGAGTCAATAAGAAGGACTTCAAGGTTTTATCAAGGACATTAATCTTTTTAAAAAATGAGGACTGGTAGTGTTTTTCAGACAAAGAAAAACATCAAAGAATATCTAAGTCAACTAAAGGAAACCTTATAGTAGGTCATCACAAAACAGCCCCAAAGCAAGGAGGGAGGAGGGTTATTTTAGGTCCTTGGAAAGGCAGGGAATTAAAGAAACAATGGTTTTGTCTTTTTTTTTTTTTTCTTTTTTCTTAAGCGGCCATTAAGCATTCTTTCTCTGGTCATCGCACATCTGCCCTGATGACTCAATAATCCGAGTTCCTTCCTGAGTCTGTGAAATCCCTTCTCTCGGACTCAGAGGAAGGCGGGGACACTCGGGCGCCCAGGGCTGGTCCTGACACATGTTCCCTGGACCAGTGCTGGGTTTCTAAGGGGGTCATGCTCAAAGTTGGTTTAAATCATAATTTAGATCACATATCACAGAAGCAGCAGATAGATATTCTCCCCTGTGTTTAAACCTCCCCAAATCAAGTAGGTAGGAGGAAGGGACTGAAGTTGCAGGAAAGTGGGGTGGGTGGTGATGAGAAGGACTGTGATTCTTCCTACAGTCAAAATGAAACTGACGCAGGTGGTTTCTGAGTTACAGAGTCCTGACTTATGAAAGAAAAATCCTTTTTTTCCTAAAAACATAACAACCAACATACGCATACATGCATGTATAGACGACATGAGACTATGTGCGGCTGTGGAGCTGGTTTCTCACGTGCCATGTCCATGGTCTCGTGGCTGTGTACAGCTCACCAGTGGGGCAAATTGGCCCAAAGGACCAACCTTACCAACTTTTATCCTCCTTGGGGAAGCACCGCCCTCCCCTGCACCTCTGTCTTCTCACACTGTAATTCAGACAACCCAACCCTCCGATACTCATGTATCTTTTCAACCTTAACCTCCTTCATCATTATTCTGTTCTCAAATCTTCAGAAAAAAATATCCCACCCTCCTTCTTACTCCCCAGCTCCTCTACCACGTTCTGTCCTGTTTTCATTCTGCTTGTTCATCTCAAATGGCCTTAGTCATGGCTGGGAATCAGCAGAGCAGGGTCTAGGGGTGTATCAGTGCTGGAGAAAGGGGGAAGCCAAACAGTTTGAACCGAGGTTGTCGTGATAAAGTACCAGGGCTCAGCGACCACAGAAATCTTCAAAATCGCAGAGTCATCTTCAGAATCCACAGCAGCTCAATCTCATTAGCATCTTCTAATTAAATCTGCCCTTACCAAACTTGCCGCTGAAACACAATTTCTCATTAAACTTTATTTGGGTGGGTTTAACTTAGTTTCTAGCATCGCTTCAAAAAAATTTTTTTTCCTACTGCAACCATACAGCATTTCAGTTATGTTGTACAACTTCTGCAGGGTTGACCCAGAAACCCAACAATATCATATTGTTCTAATCAGTTTGCTGGCTGATAAATGATCTCACAGGAACATTTGGCTCCATATGGGTCTGCAGAGGGCCGGACCCGTATAGGTGTTCCACAAGAAGGAAAAGTTATTTCATCGAGTTGACAAATTGAGGACAGATGGGAATTGGATGTCATTGAAACACTCTTGTCCCTGAAAGATGTGTTTATGGCAAGAAGTAATAGCACCACCGCCTAGGACTATGATTTTCCACAAAAGCCTCTGTGATTCATTTTCTCTTTTTCTCAGTCTGGAGATGATACCCTTCGCCTCTGCCTAGACACAATGCAGCTGTCCTTCCGGGCCCCCCACAAAGCCTTCCCCGGTGGCTCCAGCCCACAGAACACTGTTAGTACAAGCACCCATGGTGGGAGCTGTCAGTTT
Organism: Mellivora capensis; assembly: GCA_004024625.1. Lineage (NCBI taxonomy): Eukaryota > Metazoa > Chordata > Mammalia > Carnivora > Mustelidae > Mellivora > Mellivora capensis. The sequence goes on from PISX010001744.1 coordinate 133,689, forward strand.
CTGCACGTTCACTTTGTGACAGTACTACGGCTTTCCTAGGACGTGAGCACTATATCCTTATCCCCATTTTGTCTGAGAGGAGATTGAGAAGGACAGAAGTCAAGAAACACGTCTAGAAAGTGACAGAAGCACCCCAAATTGGGATCTGTGCCTTCCTGAAGCACCTGATCATGCTATCCTGTCTGCCCCATCTCCCCGATGGGATTACTCAGAAGCCGTGTAGATAATGCCACACACAGCCCTGGATCATATTGTTTTTCTTCTCCAGCACTAGTGTGTTTGGCTTTTTTTTTTTTTTTTTTTTTTTTTTTTTTTTTTTTTTCTCTTAGCTTATATGCTCCTTGTGGCTAGTGTTCAGAGCAAAGGTCTTTGACCAGATTCTGCAACTTCTGTGTGCCTCCCGGAGCCCCAGTGTCCCATGCACCCTCCCCCCTCCCCACAATTGGACTGTGGTAAGGATTACCAGAAAATAATGCATATGAAGGGCTCAGACTGGGCTCGTCCACAGTGAGAGGCCAAACAACTTTATGTATTACTGGTGTTGTTACAGTGAGCACAACCCTAACTCTGAGAGGTTTTCTAAAAATTCGTTCTGCAGGGATTCCTGTCTGCTCTGCCATCCATGTTCAGCCCTGGGGACTCGACTTAGCTGACACCCTCTCCCTCTCCCCAACTCATCAGCAAAATTGAACACTTTATGTCTTTTCTCCACCCTCCGGAGTACAAGGCTTTTGCCCTTGAACGGACCTGGCAGCAGTCTAGTCACTGCTGCCAGGGAAACATAGAGTGGGCTAGGAGGTAACTGTTCACTCTGGCCTGAACTCTCCCAGGGACCTCCTCCTACTCTTGCCTTTAGGCAGATCCCACTCCCAGCCTTAGTTTCCCCATCTGTCACAGGAGAGGATAGACTGGCCTCTAAAGTCTCCTGGAGCCCTATAGCTAAGACTCTTAGAGGTCTTTTTTTAAACAAGGAAATCCCAAGCACTAAGCTGTTGTCACCAGCACTGTTTTCTGCTCTTCACGACTTCCATGATTGTGTTTTTGTGGAACGGTATGTACGGGTGTTTGTGTGTTTTATGCGAGTGTCTTTGTGTCTCTGTGTGTATGTGTGTGTCTATGCGTGTGCGAGTTTGTATGTGACTGCAAATGGGTGTGTTGGTGCGCATCTGATTATACATGAATGTGGGTGCATCTGTATGTGAATATTTTTGGTGTGCGTGTGTGTGTGTGTGTGTACATCAGCACAGGGTGGAAGCCGTCCGAACCCAAGTGACAGGAAGAGAGAAGGCTGTCCAGCTCACCTGTGCCTTTGGGACGACCCACCCAGGCAGGGCCCCCCACCCAGGTGCCGCCCCCCCCACGGAGAGAGTCTGAGCCTGGAGACAGCCTAGCCGGCGGGGCGGGGCGGAGGGCGGGGCGGGCGGTGGGCGGGGATCCGGGCGGGGCGAGGCCGAGGGTGGGTGGGGCGGGCGGCGGCGGCTCCGGGCATGCTCGGCGGTGGCGGCAGCGAGCGGGGCGGGTCGCGCTTGTCCCCGGCCGGCCGGAGCGGCGGCGGCGGCGCGGGGCAGCATGAGGGAGCCGCTCGGTAAGTCCCGGCGTCTCTCGCCCCTCCTGACTCCCGCCGTCCATTGGGCCCCCAGCCTCCCGCGCTTGCCCCCAACTTCTCCAGCCCGGACGTTGCCCGGGTCAGAGCCTCCCCCAGCTTTAGGGGATGTCCGCACCCCCGCCCCGGGCGTCCCGCACGGTGCCCGGCCCGGCCGCCGCGAGCCCCCTGCCCGCAGCCTCGGGGTGAGGGAGCGCCCGCTTTGCGGGGAGGGGGCGGCCCCCTCCCTCAGGTGCCCAGCCGGGGTGCGGGACTCCAGGGTGCTGCGCCGAGGGCCGCGGCCGGCGTTAGCGCTCGCTTGGCCCCTTGCGCAGGGAGGGCCCGGGACGGCGGGGGTCGCGGGCTTCCCTCTCGGCGTCCTCCCCGCCAGCCCGGCTCCAACCAATCCCCTCTTTCGCTTGCGCGCCCCGACTTCGCGGACATCACCCCGGGAACTGACAGCCACTGTTCAGAGTCCCAGCGGTCCCCGGTTCCCACAGTGGCCACCCCCCCCCCCTCCACCCCGCGCGCCGTCGGGACCAGCCCGCGGGACGTTGAGAGCCGCCGCGCCCCGCGCTCCCTGCTTGGGTCTCTGCCCGGCCCTGCGCGCCCCGCTCTGCGGGGTCAGCACCGGGGATTAGGGCGCTAATCGCCGCTACTTCCTAGCAAGTGCCTGGGGCGGCCCGGCCCCGGGCAGCTGGTGGTTAAGCCAAAAAAAAAAAAAAAAGTAGAAGAAGAAGAAAAAGAAAGAAAAGAGAGAGAGAGAAAGGGGTGGGAGAAGGGAAAGAGCCCCGCCTGAGAGTGCTGTAAATCTCCTTAATCAGCTCGTTTATGGGTTTATGGGATCTGGAGCCTGCCTGCCCGGCTGCCCGCCCAGGTCTCCGCACTCCGATTTCCTGAGCACCCTCGCCCCCCACCCCCCCACCTCCCAATCGCCATCAGATCACCCTAGAATGCCAGGGTTTGCCTAGGTGCCCTGGCCACAATGGGGTTCAGCACCTACAGCTGAAAGCTTCTTTCTTGCTCCTTGTCACTGGAGGTAGTGCCCAGCGCCTCGGTTTCTTCTGGGGGTTTGAAAAAGAAGCTGTGATTTCACTACTGGAGAAAAAAAAAAAAAAAAACGAGAACTCTACGCCAGCACAGCCTGGTCATGCCCTGTTCCTTGCTCATCAGTACTCTGTAGGAGCAGAGGACTTTGGAGAATTAGCTTAGGCAAAACACCCTCCCCTCTACCCCCATCCTCTGCCTCTCCTCCCCCTGCCCCCATGCCCGCCTGTCCCTGCCTCAGTCTGTTGGCCTGGCCTGTCTTGGGGAGAGGGATGAAGTCCTGTGGACCATACAGCTGCAAGGTTTTCCCTACATCTTCATGTCTTCAGTCTCTTGCTTGTTTTTTCAGGTCTGCAAAGAAATTTGATTTGAGATGAAGGTTGGAAGATGGGTGTGTGGAGAGAGTGTAGGAGAGGATTCCTGGGAGTAGAGGGACATAGGATTCAGACAGCCAGAAATACTTAGACAAAAATGGCAAACTCAGTATTCAAACCTGAGGGGTCACAGGCTAAACTTCAGGAAAACAGTGCCTGATGCCAGGCAGTTTTAGAATTTAAGATGACTGGATTAAGACCATGGAGCAAGGCAAGTGTGTATCGTTGTTTTAGAAATCCCATGCAAATTCTAGCTCAGGGGAGTTGTGATGGTTTGCGTGTGAAATTGAAAATTCAGTAAATTCATTTGACTTCTCATACTGTTGTGTGGCTTTGAACATAATGTATTTACCTTGATATTAAGTGTCTTAATCTTGGCTACCAGCTGAACAGCAGTCCTGAAGGTCCCTAACTATTACTCTGGGCAGACAGCATGTAACAGTCTCACTTCCCCAAGAGTGGGTGAGCAAATATTTGTTGAAGGAGGCCTTAATCTGCTGGGCCTTCCTCCTGGCAAACTTTACTCCTGTGCTACAGAGAATGGAAGGTCAGGCCCTTGGCAGGCCCAAGAGATTTAAGGGGATTGGGTGGATGGAGAAAGTCTGTGCCAGAAAAAAAAGAGAGAATTTTGTCTTTCTACCTCCTTGGAATATAACTTAAAGTGCCCGAGTATTCACATGCTCTGGAGGGCTTGACAATCTAATCAGAGTTATCTAATGACCCATCTGAGTAGTCACAGACTCTAGAAGCTTATGGCTTATCGATCAATAGCTATAAAATGCAACTAGAGATTGGAGGTACATAAGGAGAATAAATAAGGACCAGGTTTTCAGTTTAAAAAAAAAAAAATCTGAAAAGATCCTTGGAGTATAATTTTTTTTAAGTGCAGTTTAAAAATAAACTAGAAATGCTATCAGTAAAGAAAGCCCAGAAGTCTGTGGTTCCGCCAAGTTCTCATTGTCCTCACTGGAGAGTCCTCTAGTCTGGGAGGACAGTAAACACCAACCCCGCTGCAGGAGTCTAGAGTTTCTCTTTTAATGAGCTTGGCGGGACTTCACGCTAATTAATCTAGGGAGAGTTTAGAACACAGAGAGTTGGATTTGAAACGATTGTTCTGTGGTGGTTTTGATTTTGATAAGCAAAGACTATCTCCCTGAAATCCTATTTCAGGCCTATGCTGAACCCATTACTGCACTTTATTTGGTTTTTTAACAGATGTTGTGTTTCACCTTTTGGAAGGCAGGGGTTATCTCACTCATTAAAACCTTGCTATTGTGCTTTGTTTCAAGAGCCGATGGAGTTAAGGAATGCTGAGGGACAATCACTTGCTGAGGCCAGCAGCCCAGGGGAGGCGGAGGGGAGGCGAGGTCAGTCTCCAGTACTTTGATATAGCCTTTAAAATGCTAAAAGTCATTGAAAAACTATAGGAACAACCCTGATACTAAAATCTCAATTATCTTGATTTAAATTGATGATATCTTGTTTAAAATTTGGATTGTAGGGCGCCTGGGTGGCTCAGTGGGTTACGCCTCTGCCTTCCGGCTAGGTTCATGATCTCAGGGTCCTAGGATCAAGCCCCGCATCAAGCTCTCTGCTCAGCGGGGAGCCTGTTTCCCGCCACCCCTCTGTCTGCTTCTCTGTCTGCTTATTTTTGTCAAATAAAATTTGGATTGTTACCTTTGCTTTCTTTAAATATATTTTTCCAAAAAGTTTCTGTAGGTAATATAGTTGGGAACAGTCAGGCCAAGCTGGTAAAGATGAATTTTCAGACCCCAAAATATCCTTGTAATTTGCTGCTTCTTGGTGACCTTTCTATAGCTTACCTCTAAGCTTGTTTCTTTTGTACATAAATGAAATAGTTCATTATGAAGAGACACCAAGATATATTTCAAAGGAGAAAAAAAAAGGGGGGAAGAGGCAGAAAGCAAGTATAGGTATATACAAAGACTAGTAGGAGAAATGGAAACCAGACTGTTGCTTGGCAGAGTGGGGTTACTGGGAACTTTTACTTTTTATTGAAACACTGAATTTTGCAGTGTTTACTGCTAGTATAACTTTACTTTTGCAATTAGAAAATAATGACTTTTGCAATTAGAAAATAATGTACAAGTTATATGAAATCATTTAAACTTTAACATTATAATAAGACCTTGGTTCTTTTATCCTAAAGATATTTTAAAAGAAAACTAGTGTGTTTTAAGTTAAATAGACCATATCAAGAATCTTAACACATGGACTTTGATTTACATGATGGTAGTGGGATTACATTCTAATCTAAGTTTTACAGTTATTTTTACAAATGGCCAAAAATTCCAGAAGTTTTAAAAAATCTTATCCAATTTCACTCCTTTTCTTAATGACTGCTAATCTTCCACAAATGTTGCTGAGGTACTTAGGGTCTCATAAGAAGAGGGTGAGGTCGCCAAAGCAATAATGGCAGAATTTAGGTGAAAAAGTTAATAGGAGTGCATGGGTGTATGTGCGCTTCTGGGTGTGTTCACACAAGTCTTGGGAGAAAAGGCAAAAAATTAGAAGAGATAATATTTATGAAAAAAATAAAGTGCATAACATTTGGTACTTTCCTTCTCTTTCTCTGTGTTTTGGAATCAATGCCTTAATACTGATCCAACCCAGCAAGACCAGCATTCCAGGATCCTTTTGATCTCAGACCCAAGTTTTCCACCTCCCTTTTTTTTTTTTTTTTTTTTTTGGTCACCTTAAAGAAACTTAACTTGGTGATGTTTGCTCTACTAAAATTATTACTTCACAGATTAAATACGCTTTTTATGTTTAGGAGACTTTAACAACTTGAGGGCTCTAGCAAGAGCTGGCCATCACACTGTTGTGCAATGGTAACAGTGGTGTGTGAGCACTTACTGGCCCAGAACTTCAGCTGGGACTATGGAGTTCTTGACTGAATTATTAAGACTGGGAAGAGAAATGGCAATCCTATTGCTCATAATAAAATATACAGTTCTACAATTAAAAAAAGAAACCCACAGAAAGCATTAATGTCTATTTATCAGTTAACAGTGAGTCCCATTCTGCTTTGTTTTAGGTCTTAGCTATTTACCTCTTGTTTAAAGAAAGTACTTTGTTATATATTAATCATAACATTAGACTGAGAAGTTGTCAGTTGAAGAAGTATTTACAGTGAACTGCCAACAATTTGAGGGACTAATTACATCTTAAGTATGGAATGTCAGTGAATATCACTGAGAAGTTTTAGGTTTTCAAGAAGAGTAACAATGTCTAATCAAGACCTTTGGAATGCTGTTTGTAATCTTGTATTAGATTTTATTAGCAGAACATGTAACTTTTGGCTCACTGGAAACAGGTTAAGGATCTCTGTAGCAGATATGCCACAGGACCATATACTAGACACGTAGAACCTTACATAATTCACTGTTCATTTATTCTTCAGTGTTTCTTTTATTTTCATGAAGCCTCCCAATTTTCAAACATACATTTTCCTAATCCCACTTAAGAAACTGTCCTTAAATTTTTTTTTAATATTTATTTTTAAAATAAACCCAACCCCCAATGTAGGGCTCAAACTCAACCCCAAGATCAAGAGTTGCCTGTTCTACTGACTGAGCCAGCCAGGCACCCCTAAATTTTCTTCTGATGGTGAAATCATATCAGGTTCAAGTACATGGAAGTGCCAACACCTGACCATTTTTTTCCTGCGACATGGCAACTTCATCTGGTTCTACCAAATATATTTCATGACAGGACATCATAAAATATAGTGAAGTATAAATAAGGACGTTAAAAAAAAGAAACAACCAGAATGCAGTACCACCTTTGATAATTTGATATGTTTTCTTTGGTGTTTTTTTCTCCCATGTGTGTGTATGTGTGTGTTTGTGTGAAATTACTGTTGTACTTAACATAAGGTTATGTATCCTGTCTTTACCATTTAATATGGTACCGTAAGCATTTCCCTGTGCCATTGTATATCCGGAAACATAATTTTATACATACATATACATATCCAAGTCTACCATATGGATGTATTAGGATTTTTTAAATCATATCTTAAATGGACATTTATTTGGTCTAATTTTTTATTTATCATAATTAAGACTTGAGTAAGTATGTTTATAGATGACTTTGTGGGTATTTCTGATTATTTCTGTAGGATGGATTCCAAGATAAAAGATTATTAGCCCGCAGAGTCTCAGATTTTTAAAGATTTTATAGCATATCAATCACTTTTAAGAAAGGAAATACCCATTTACAACAGACACCCCCCCCCACCAACACAGTCATACACCCACAAATAGGAGAGCCCATCAAGTCCTCACCTACAACAAATACTGCCTTCTAAAAGCTTCAGTAATTTGATCAGTGGATAATAGCATTTTGGTTTAATTTATATATCTTTGATTACTGGTGAGAGTAAACATCTGTTTTACAGTTTTAATTGGGTATTTGTCTCTTTCCTTTATTAATTTTCAGTTCATGTTTTTAGGCAATTTTTTAAAAGGAAGGAAAGTTTTGGTTGATCTAATGCGCTTTTTAATAGTTCTATTCCACTGCCTTGGGGAGCCTTATGACTTGTAAATATGAGAATAAAAACTATTTTTATTTTTATAAATGTAAAGGGAGGAGGAAACGGTGCACGTTACAAAGTAACATTCATTTGCCAGTCTCCACCTCTGATGATGAGCCTACGCATAACGGACACACCCTAACGTAGACCGCAGCGGATGCAATGGTGTGGATGGGGCTTGTCTTTCTGATCTCCAGCCCAGAGCCCTATGCCTGGCACGTTCAGGGTAAAGCAAGTGTCCTGAGTAACATAAGTTGGAAGACGTGTCCAGTACTGTGCCCTGGGACCTCTGGATGGAGACTTGCTAGCTGCTGTACCCTGTGGCCTCCGCACCCACCCCCACCACTGCCTCTTCTCCCCGTGTGGCCATATAGCTTAGCTCTCTTGGTTGGCTTTTCTGGGTGGTAATGGGGCCAAGGTCAGAGGTTCTTTCTTCACATGACCTACTTAGCTTTGTTCTATGTCATGGCCACAAGCTGTATCCTTGTTACTGTGGCCAGCTGACGTAGAAAGGCATGCTGCTCATCACAAGGGTGAACAGGCTCAGGAGAGAGACAGATGGCTAGAGCTAGAAGGACCCCGAAGAACCTCGAGTTCAACTTTATTTTACTTCTGGGGAAGACTGAAGCCCAAGGAGCATCCCTCTTTGGTGCAGTATCTCAGGCTCAGTTCACTAGAACAGATAGTACTGAGCCACGAGGAGTAGTAGAATCTCCCCCTACAGCGAAGTTGCGGGCAACCCTAAACTCTCCGGGCTGATGTTTAAAGGGCATAGAAATCTACCACAAAATAAGATTACTGGAAGTGATCCCATTCTCATTTTTTGGCGAGACAAATAATCAGATGAAAATCCACTTGAAAGTGATTTGGGGAAAAGAAAATTTTATGGGACTGGGTTGGTTAAATTAAAATCAAGTTACCTGTCATCTCCTCCAACCAATAGCTATTGGTTATTTGTGATTCATTTCTCCTCAATGAAATGACCATTAGCTTAGTCACCAAAGACTAGAATCCATTGTACTTCAACTCCTTTTTCCCCATCCCCTCGGTTACCACCTGTGCATGTTCAGTAAAGAAACTTGTAACTACTTGTCCCCACGTCTGTCCTTGCTCTAACCACTTTCATCCTCCACCCCCCACCATACTGACTGTCAGGCGGTCTTTCCCGTTGGCCCACTCCTGTGGTTTCCCAGTGTCTGCTCTCACGGGTGCAAATTCTATCCGTGTTGTACGTAGAGTGACTGTTTCTGTATCGATCATTTTTCTTTTAGAATGTAGTTGGTTTTGTTTTTTTTCCCAAAAGTTCTTTGCTCCTTTCCCATTTATCATGGATATAGTTTGCCTGCCTCTCAGAGTCACCCAACAAGTTTTACCATAGCTCTGTAGGAGCCTGACACCAAAAATGATCTGAGGTCCGCTGAAGGTCATGAAGCGATGACACGGTCTATTTGTGAATGAATCCTATTACTGAGCACTTAAAATTAATACAAGCCCTGCCATCAAAATACCACAGTCAAGTGAGGCAACGGGCCCCGTGCATGTGTACGCATATGTGCATACAGGTGTGCGTGTATGTACGTACATGTGTGTGCATGGCCTGTGTGTGCCTGGTGTGCATAAGGAAGGAATCCTGTAGAAGAGCCATCCTAATCCAGTGGAACAAAGGAGATTTTTTTTTTTCCTTTTAAATACAGTTTCCATTTTAATGTTGCCGTGACTTCATCTTTTCTTGTTTTTTATGCATTATTTAGTAAATTAAGAAACTTCTATTGTTTGGTAGGAAGGAACTTTAGATGGGTGAGCCTAAAATAGTACCAAGTAGCAAGGGCTTTGAAGCTAAACAGACCTTGGTTTGAACCTCAGATCTGTGCTTCCAAGCTCAGGCCCTCAGCCTCAATTTTCTTGTCTGTAAAATGGAGACATTCATGGCTACCTTAGAAGTTTGCTGAGGGCATATAATGAAATAAAGTTGTTTGTTCTTATATTAAATGTTTCCTCTGTATGAATGGTATTTAGATATTCATGGAATGAAAAAGATATTTAAAGTGGGTTCGTTCGTCTCTTGTTGTGTTCGGGTCCAGCCCATGCTAGAAGCACCCCCGTAGCTGAGATTGTATGTGGACACCTGCGCTGTTGTGACCACTCTTCCGAGATGTTCCGTTATGAGTATTTGCTACAAGGAAACAGAAGTAGCAAAGGAAAAGTTTTCTTAAGTGAACCGCCTGGAAAATCATACTTACCGTGTAGGTCTCCCTTGATGTGGAGGATTAGTTTGGCTTAGAAGCAATCTTCCAGAAGCTTCCTTGACCCCTTGAGATCAGGTTAGGGTCCCTTCTGCCCATTTTCCTGCAGTCTGTACAGCAAGACAGTAAGATTCTCAAGGACAAAGAATATGTCTTATTCATTATTATCGTTGCAGGGCCTCGTGCATTATAGGCGCTCGGGAACTGTGTCTTAGTGTTTCAGACTGTATAAGATAGCACTGTTCTAAGTGACTTGGAAGGAGGTCGAAGTGTCCATTCGCAAAAGACAAGACATATGGGTGATATAAAGCAGGTATGACCTTGGAAATCAAAAGTTACATCCTAAGTGATACAAGAGGAATTGGGAAATGGTCTGAATTTCAAAGTGAAAATTAATAACGAATGTGAAGTCTTTTCATAAGGCAAGTAGCTCTTTAGAGACAAACCAGGGCCACAGTAGCGTGCTAAATCCACCGTCTTGTGTCTGCGTGGTGACTTACACTGTCACAAGATCTTATTCGGTCCTCAGAACAGCCCGGTGGGACGGAAGAGAGGAGCAATGCCATGCTGCAGATCAGAAAACTGCCGTCTTTTAGCCACTGCCCGCAGGGGCCACAGCTGGGGCGGGTGTCGGCATCACACGTGCTTCTGCACACTTTAACTGTACACATTTATTTCCAAGTTGTTAAATCTGTTGTTATAATAACTGACATTTATGTCGGATTTTGCTTCGTGTTTGTCTTTACAGCAATGCCTTGAGTTGGTGGGTGGGCGATCAAATTAAATACTGTTGGTTTAGAATGCTGGTGTCTCAGGGTCAGAAAGAAACTCTAAAAGGGACAGCTTTTTGCCCAGCAGTTCACTGGAGGCCTGTCTCCTCAGCACGTCACTGTCTTCTCCTGGTGGCCGCTGGGACCGATGTGTCCGTGATGGGACGCTTGCTTCCTCTCGAGGCAGCCCATTAAGTGTTCAGTAGATAAGGATGCTGAGGAAAGTAAGCCGAATCCGAGCGGGATCAGGAAGAACCACGTAACTGGTCAGAAATCGGCTCCAGGGGAGTGGTGACGCTGAGCAGGGGTGTGGAAATGAGGAGAAACCCCAGCTCTAAGTTGGGATCAGGAGGTGCAGAGAGTAGGCCGAAGGGAGAGAAGTCCTTGTGGACGGGATGGCGGCTGGGAACACTCGTTTGGGTCATGGGGCTCGTGGGTCATCCCCTCTCATCTCGGCCCACCCGCACGGCTCCGGGCGCGCCAAAGCTGTTGTGCTTCGTACTCCTGCTCCCCACGGGCTGCAGGCCTCTGTGAGACAGAACAAGTTGCACGTTTCCAGTAATCGGTACACTTTTGACCTCAGACCTGTGAGGTCAAGTTATGGCTCTTAGACTTTGAATATTTTTCGGAAGATGGCTTGGCTGGGTTGTCATGCCCCTCGAGGGCTTGCGAAGCAGAATAAGCATGCTGACGTGGCCAGACTAGACCGACTAGACCGACTCTTGCCTCAGGAGGAAGAAGCATGCATGCATGCTTTGTGCGGCCTTTGCTCCTTCCCCCCGGCAGCGGACTGCGGGCCCTGCGGGGGACACTGTCCACTCCTCCGAGCGCAGCCCGCCACTTGGAGGACAGCACGATTGGCTTTGAAAGAGCCTGACCTAGTATGAGAGAGAGAAGCTGAGTGTAGTGAGGCCCAACTTCCCCCGTTAACTCTGGTGCCACCTGGACGTGTGACATTGAGCCAGTCAGTGCGGGGACCCTCCCTGGCGTGGGCCACCAGGATTTTGCTGGCATGTCATTTCTTTACTTCTGAGATAATCGTTCCCCAAGTCTATATTCCCTCTCGTACACCCAGGCATGCAGTTAATAGAGTGAGCTCCCTGTCACTCTCCAAAACCTAGCTCGGATGTCCCTTTCTCTCATCTGTGTTCTCTTATCTGAGAGAGCCTACTGTGTGCCAGGTACCAGGTGCCAGGAAGAGGGGTAGCCCTGAACCAAACGAGGACCCTGGCCTCGCGGCCTGGCCTCAGTGCTCCCCTAGCCCTGTGTTCGTCATGGGATCACTTTCTCCTGCAGACTCTAGTCCAGTGACGCGCTCAGTTGAAGCAGAGAGCAAATGCTCGCCTCTCTGGTCCTTCCATTTCTATGTGAACCACCCAAGTGGTCTAACCCCTGCAAGGCCTGTAGCAGGAGTGTCAGGAGGGCAGGATTGTGCAGTAACTGCCCGGGCTCGTCAGCCTTCCACGAAATGGGGACACCTAACAGGAAATCGACTGCTTCCAAAGTCCGATGCTCCCTGTGCTGATGGCCGGGGCTTTTGGGCCCCCGTCATCCAGCATGTGATGAAGAGCGAGGACGTGCCTGGTCAGCAGAATGGCGGTGGGCCCCAGTCAGAATGTGCAGCGACAGGAAGCACATGTGTCTGCCTTTCACCTGCACCCAGGCCAGCAGGCATTTCCTGGCCATTGTTCGCGGGGGCTGCCACCGTGCGCTTTCCGCCCACCGGCAGCCTGGGGCTGGCGCGGGGCCGGCTCTTGCAGCTCTTCCAGGCCTGGCCTTTGTGTGCTCCTTGCCCGGCCAGGCAGCCCATCCCCAGAACCACCGGCCAGGCAGCCCATCCCCAGAACCACCGGAAGAGACAGGAAAGAAGATTCCCTAATGTAAAAATAAACATGGTAGCCCCACCTGTTTTTACACTGGGCTCCCAAGTTCCTTGTTCCTTTTGTTCTCAGCAGTGCTGGGACCTTAGGACGGTCGCCCCAGGGTTAGGGTTAGGGTTAGGGAACCCAGTGGAATTCATGTAACCCTGCTGGGAGCTGGGATGTGGCCACCCTGGGCTCAGAGAGACGGGAAAGCTGCCCCAAGACTTCTTGGGAGAGAAATGTGATTCTTGCAGATTTCCCTGGTGAAGGGAGACATGTGGGGTCCCCGCTGTGGTGCCATCCAGAGGCTTCCCCAGCCGCCCTTCCTGACTCAGGGCTCTGTGCTGATGACAGGGCCCGCCCCACCCTCGGGGAGCCAGAGGTAGGGCTCAGGATGGCAGCCTGAAGCGTCAGGAGGTAAAGCCAGCACTGGTCCCCGCTCTTTTTAGAAACTCCCAGTCAAAACTGCAGCTTCCGAACCCGTGTTTATTTTGTCTTGGCTGCTTATGCCCGGTGTTTTCAAAGAACGGGGGCGAGGGAGTGGTGGACACTGTTAATTATCTCGTTGCTTAAACACTGGTCCAGACTCTGCTACAAGAGGCCCCCCCGGCAGCAGGTGGGGCCTCCAGGTCCCCGGCCACGTCCGCCCTCTCCAGCTCCGTGGGATGGAGACCGACTTCAGGTGGAGCCCTCCACGCTTCCCGGCGGGGCGGACACTGTGCTGTGTGCATAACCGGGCTCTGGTTTTGGTCGGAGTAAAGGGAGCGGGAGGTGTCAGGAGCGTTCCGGGGACCCTCGGTGACTCCTCACAAACCCTTTCTCTGTCATCCCTCCAGTGTGGGTCCTGCCAGCACGACGGTCCCAGAGGCTGGGCTTTGATGAAGCGGGTGCATTATGTACAGCGTAGAAGACCTCCTGATTTCTCACGGGTACAAGGTGTCACGGAGCATCCCTGCGCCCCCCGAGGACGAGCGCGAGGGCCGCCGCCAAGCCAGAAGCCGCGCCAGAGCTGGCCAGGACCTGCCCAACGGGTGCAACGACGGCCGGGCCGCCCTCCCACGCAGCAAGCCGTCCCAGGGGAAGGGCCACGCGAGCACCTCAGAGAACAGCCACCGCACTCCCAGAGCCCATGGAGAGCCCCAGAGCGCTTCGGCTCGCAGAGCTCCTGAGCCGGGGTAAGAGTCAGCGCAAACCCACCATGTCCTTTTGTCTCGGGGATCTGGCAGTGGGTGCAGAAGTCAGGTCCCTGAATGCCATGTGTTTGGCAGGAGCCAGGGAGGGAGAGGGTGAGAGACAAAAACACTTCCTTCCACTGGAGTATGTGGGGTGTTCCAGCAGCATGGAGCGCCGGGCCTGGCCACAGGCCTTCGGTAAATAGTGGTGACTAAATGAATTCTATCACATGAGACACATGGCATTCTAATCCCCCCTCCGTTTTCCCTTAGAAGACCCTCTGATTGCCTCAGCTACGAATCATGTCAAAACTCCGTAAAAACTAGTTCCTGTCGGGCGCACATTCCCAATCCAGTAGGCTTCCTTATTAATAGGTTTCCATCCTGCGTACGTCGCAGAGTTGAAAGAGGTGTGTCTTCCCCTCTGTGTGTGAAGAAGAAAACCTTTCTTCTTGTATATTCATATAATTCCACTGGCTTCTGACCCATCTTTCCCTCGCGTACACTGGCCCCAGTGTGGGTGTCCCGTTTGAACACAGCTGTATCTGTGGGTGTTTCTTACGACCAAAAAGAAGGCGGGTTGGCTGGGGGAAGGGGGGCTAAAGGAGAGGGACTCTGGGCAGCTGGCCACAGAGCCAGCATGGGAGAGGAGCCCTGCGACCCCCACGCACACAGTTTCAACCAAGAGGAAACCCGTGTCATCACTTCATAAAAGTGTGTTTGTCTTCAGTGCTGTGTTGGGACCAGGCTCAGCCTGGGGGAGGAGGGCTCTGCGGGGGCGGAGCGTGTCACGGAACTGGGCATAACCAACGACACAAATGGAAGTAGAGGCCGGTCTTCAAGGGAAACAAACAAACAAAACACCAAGCAAACAAAAAGTGGAGTGTATTCCGTCCAAGACAATGAACCTGCCTTCCATGGTTCAAAGTCACCTTTTCACAGAAGGGATCATGAAAACGGGAGGGATTTTATTCTTAAAATATAGAGCATTCCAGGGGCGCCTGGGTGGCTCAGTGGGTTGAGCCTCTGCCTTTGGCTCAGGTCATGATCTCAGGGTCCTGGGATCGAGCCCCACATCGGGCTCTCTGCTCAGCAGGGAGCCTGCTTCCTCCTCTCTCTCTGCCTGACTCTCTGCCTACTTGTGATCTCTCTCTCTCTCTCTGTCAAATAAATAAATAAAATCTTTAAAAAAAAAATGTAGAGCATTCGGCACCTTGGTTCTCAAGTGAAAGCAAAGGTGATCAGTTGCCTTTCTGGTGCCCAGGGTGGTCGGAGCAGGCTGATGCTGCCACGTGAGCGCCGTGTCTCTGACCGCTGATGTGGCCGGTTCAGGAGGAAACCGGTTCAGGAGGAAAGGGACCTGAAGATGTTTTTTTTAACCTTGCCCTTCAGACTCACACTTGTGTCCACTGCTGTCTTGGGCTTCTTGGGCTTCAGTCTCCTTTCAGCCCCGTGCCCAGAAAACCCTGCCCGCCCTGGATCTGGGGAGAGGCTGCTTACGGATGAGTTGGCGGAAACAGGGCAGCCTTAGTGACCGCTACGCAGACTTGTGCCAGATTCTGTCCTGCTTTCTGTCTTCTAGCTTTGTCCTGAGTGTGTCTGTACCTTCTACCTGGGTTTTCAGGGCACAGCCTCCTCAGGACTTTCTCGTCCCTCTGTGCTGACAGGCTGTTGAGGACCACCAGTGCTCACAGCCCAGCCTCCAGGTAGGTAGGCATAATGGGACCCAGAGGCAGCCTTTCCTTCTGTGCTCAGATGGGTAGCTTTTGGTAGCACTGGATGTCTTGACGTCCAGTTCTTGACAGATCTGGCCATTTCTGCCCATTTCTGAGGTTGGCTGATTAACTTATGAGACGTAGGGTAGCTTTCAGATGGAAGCTTGGCTTATAGGGTAAAAAGAGAATATGCATACATGTTTGCAAAACTCCATGCCAGTGCCCAGAGCTCGGAGACCAGCTGCAAGGCTTCCTGGGTTGAATTGAAAAGGTGTTTTCTTTCTTTAGTAGCTTATACAGAGCTGGAAACAGGAGGCAAACAGAAAAGTGAACAGAAAAGTAGGCAGGAGAATTCCTTTTCAGGAAACAACAACAAAAAAAATAGTGCCTCGAGAGGAAATAAATAGGTGCTAGCAGTTAAAGCCTGGGAGTTGAAGAAAAAGAAAACCCAACAATACTTCGGCTTATGTGAATTCTGAATCTGGATGAATGAGTGGTACTCTGCCGAGTCCCAGCCTTCGGTCTGGACCAGTGCAGCTGAGGTCCTGCAGCATGCCTGTCCCACACAGTGATGCCGTGCGGCTGGTCTCCGGGCCTGGAGGGGCCAGTGGGGCCCCCAACCCCAAGCCAGCAGACCAGGAAGCCTCAGGAGGGCCTCCTCTTCTGGCGGCGCCTCTCTCGGGTGCGGTGAGGTTTGCCCTAGAGTGTGTCCCCACACCACAAGCAGTCCTCCGTAGCCTAGGGCCTCCCTGGAGAAGAGGGTGGCCAGAGTGGTTGGAAAGGCCACAGGGGCCAGAAGAAGGTGCGTTTGTTTTATTCTGGTGGGATGGCAGGTTAGCAGTGCCCTTATTTTATAGCTAAAGGACACGAAGGCCAGTGCATGTTGGTGACTCCGTAAGGGCCACTCGGTGCCACAGCGGTTGATGCCCGGCTCAGTCCCCAGGCTCTGGGCTGCCAGGCAGGCTGGAGGCGGCCGCATGGTCAGCAGCGTCGGGCCAGGACAGGCGCTGCCCACGTGAGGCCCCCGTCCGGGAGGGGCGCGGGATTCTGTGCGCTCCTGTCAGAGCTGCCCCGGGTGGGCTGTCCTCGCTCGCTTCCTCGTTCTCTGCCCTCCCCCCGCCATCCGTGGATGTGCAGTGGCTCTCGGAGCACAGCCGCATCCCTTTCGTGTCCGGGGAGCTGCCCGAGGAGCGCCTGCGGTGGCACCCAGAGGAGATGTGCGTGCACAGGGCTGCCGTCCCGTGTGCCTGGTAAGGGTGCTGTTGTCGGGCGTCGGGGGCGCGCCGGGAACATCAAGATGGGTGGTGGGCGTGCTGGCACTTCGGCCTTTCTTCAGGAGTTAACTTTGCCTTCCAGCAGAGTTCCTTAGGTGAGGGCTGCTTAGATCCAGTTCAGTTAAGAAAAAAACAAAACAAACACAGCCCTCACATCTGGAGTCTTGACTCGATTTTCCAACATGCGGTGTGCGAGTTTCCCAGCGCGCCGAAGGGGTTGCACTCCTGGCTGGCGCTGTTCCCAGATCAGGTGATACCGCGCTCCCAGGTGAGAGGAGACTGGCAGCTGTGTTGTATGGGGAGGGGAGGGACCCGCTGGCTTGCCCAGAAACTCTTGTGCTGGGGGTGGAGACAGGACCGAGTCACTTCTTCCTTGTACACAGGTATCTGGATTAGTGAGAAGACAGCGACCACTTCCTAAAGCTCCATTGGGTGTGTTCTGTGCGTGTCAGGGCTGGTGCGAGCTTTGAAGACCCTTCCTTGGTCCCTTTTGTCTGCGACATCATCCCCCAGCTCTGGAGCGGCCTACAGGCCTCCTCCTCCAAGCCCCAGACCCTTGCTCTCTCCTGGGCGCACCGCCGTGTGCTCCCAGTGCACCAAGCCCTGCCTGGGTGCACCCAGAGCCCCCCCTCCCTAGCTCCCACAGGCAGCCCCTCCTGTCAGTTTGAGGACTTCTGCAGCTCCCCCTGGGGTGTTCTGCCAGCGCTGTCTTCTGGTCCCCAGGACTGTCCGCTTCCCAAAAGCTGACACCGTTGCGAATTCATCTCCTGTTTTGCTGACTGCTATTAAGGAATTTTGCATTTATTAACACTCAAGAAAATTTTTTAAATAAATCCAATGAAACCTAGTGCTTCCGTGCCAAGGTGGTTGTGGAAATGCTGAGTGTTTCGGAACATTGGGGTAAGACGGGATGGGAAGTGGAGAAGGTTTTTCCTAGCGAGAGGATCTGGGCAGGGCTGGCTTGGGAAGGTTCCGCTGTGGAAAGAAGGGGCACTGACTTTCTAGGCTGAGCAGCCGAGATGGCAGTTTCTGTGGCTCCACACAACTACCTCCTGGGGGACAAAGGGAGGAAGGGAAAGGAAGGAACAGACACAGACGCAGCACAACTCCCAAGAGGCTGAATAGCCTTGGTGGGCAAGTTTCCTTCCTTTGTAGATTCTGCGGGTGCAAGACCCCAGCCCACTCCAGTGGTGAGGGATGAGCTGCTGTGAGGCTATCATGGGGAGTCTCGGGAGTGCCCATGGGGAGGACCAAAGACAAGCGGGGCCTCACAGATGTGGGCATGAGAAACCTGGGACCCAAGATTGGTAGTCAGTTGACCTCCCTCAGGGTTGTGAGTTGTTCCCCTGGGGGACTCTTCGCTCTCTGTCCCCCGTTGTCCCAGGTTTGCATCTCCCCGTGCTTCTGCTCCCTGCTCTGCAGAGGAGCCAATTCCTGTCACCGGCAGCCCCTACTCGCCAGTAACTTTGACTCACAGTGACTTACTTCTGCTGTTGCTTCTACACGGTGGTTTAGCTCCAGACGCCGCTCACGACTCCCGCCCGTGCCTCTTCAGTTTTTGAGAGAAGGACTCAGTGGTTGGGCTTGGGCTTTGGTTAGCACGTCTCAGCCCTATCCCATCAGCGAGGACAGGGAGCAGGGGTGACCGGATGTGGCTATGTGATCTTTGCCCACGCTCCATGGGGGCTGTGCGTGAGGGAGAGGGGTGCCGAGCATGCATCCCGAAACGTGCTCTTTTCACAGGTCGTTCGTTTAGTAACTCTGCATACTTGGTGGAGCTAGCTGCAGGCTTTGCACCAAAGCCGCTCACATGGTACAGGGAAAACCTCATGGGCCCCATCAGATGTCGCTGCAGGATTGACACGTTCATAGCTGGAAGACCGTGGCTGCCGTAAAACTCCAGATAGCATTCTGTATACCAAATGAGTTGGTGCTAGATTCTTAGCATGTCCTCATTTTTGCCGTCACCGACAACAGATACTTCTCAGGTGCATCGTGTGTGGCGCCTGTGTCCCCCAACCGGCAGTATGGAAGGGGATGCTTCTGAAAGCTCATGGTTGCATCTGTGTTCAAAGATTATAATGAGAAATACTATTTAGTTCATCAGTTTGCACGAAGTTGAGCTACTGGTGCACGTCCTGTGTTGTTGCGAGGCTGGCTTGTCAGCACGTGCACGCGGCGAGATTAAGGAGAGAACAGGGGAAGCGGGCACAGGGCAAGAGCGAGCTGTTATCTATACGTGGAGGAAACTGCATGCTTGAGATCTAAGTAGCCATTACTGAATAATACTTAGCTACCTTTAAAATATGTAAAAGGCCGTTATCAGGCATTCCCGGTTTCCTTACTATGTTTCCGCTGAAAGACCATAATCAGAGGAAGCTGTAAAATAACTTAACATGGCAGGAGTTTAGATCTGAAAGCCATACCATAGTAGGTTCTTCTCTGCGTGGCCCCAGGAATTCTGGTAAAGCTGTTTGTTAGCTAACCACGAGAATAACTAGCAATTACAGAGAGGCGCACCATCTAGACGGGGCTCTGATGTGGTCCGGCCTCATCTGAGGAGGTTTCCATTTGATCAGCCAACATCCGTTCTCGGTAGGGCTAATGGGTGTGGTAAACAGTCACTTCTCAGAGGCCTTTCAGGCTTCTCTCAAGACATCGCCTGCTCATAATGGTTTTCCAAAAAGGAAGGCCTCAAGTTTAACATCTGTTTCCATGTATCTTTTTCTTCACAAAATTGTATTTCCACAGACATTATTTGTCTTTGAGTTGCTTGCTTCATTTCCTAAGTATTGGGTGGTGGTATGCTGACCTCTTCACAGAGGAAAGTCCGCATTGTTTGAGCCGAGGAGCTTGTGGGCACACACGGCAGATTCTGACCCCCTGTGTTTCCCATTGTCTTTCTGGTAAACCCTTCTCGCGAGGTGCCTTGTTCTGGCTGTTAAGCGCAGCCACCATCCAGACAGGCCTGCAGCCGGTCGCCCGCCGCACACCCTCTCACGTGGCTTTCCTGTTACCAGGGCTTCCCGACAAGAAGCAGGTTAGATCCTTTGAACGTGAGACTTCTGGAAGAACAGCCAGGAGGGTGAGGAGGTGCCCCTAGAGCTAATGGGGAGATTCCAACAGCACAGCCTAGAGCTTCACCGACCTGGGTAGCCGGGCCCTCGTCAGGAGAATTGAGTTGAGTTCCTTCTTCCACCACAGAACTGGGTCCGTGAGGGAAGCCAGAAGATACCCAGGTGAGAGGCACTGGGTGGTGAGGAGATGAAACACGGGTCCAAACAGAGCCTGGAGCGTGTCTTCAGTTCTGGCTCACTTTGTTTCGGAGGTGATGATACCTCTGAGTTCTTGAGGCGGGTCAAAGAGCCTGAGGCCAGAGTGGAGTGGGTGCACGGACGTGTACTTGACCTTGACCGCGGGCAGGGTCCTCGTCTGCCTACGCAGAGAGGGACTCGTTCCTTCGAGCCCCTTCTGGCTCAGGTTGACCTTCCTCAGTGGCTGGCTCCCCCATTTGGCACTGCTCTAAGCTTAGCCTCTGAGGCATGGGGAGCACTCCTTGCACGTCCATGTGCGTGGTGACAGGATCGTGAGGGAGAAGCCAGAGAGTAGGGGTGGTTTTCCTCATTGTTGATGGCGACATTGTATAGACTGCATTGGTGAAGACGCTTTCACGGTAGAGCTGTGTCTTTATTAAAGAGAAAACATGAAAATTCAGTATCTGCCTCACCTGTTGGTGTTACATGCAAAAAAAATGGATCAGAGCTTGCTCTTCCTGCTTTGTTTTAATGAACTAAATATTGGTTTGTTCTCCACGATCATTGTGGAAGCGGGTGTAGCTTCTTCCTTAGAGACCAGCCGTCCCGGAGGGGCGGAGTCTTGTTATGACAGTCAGCTTTATCATCATTTCCTGTTATTGTGAAGGCCCATTGATTAGGACTTCAAAAAAGACAATACCGATCTAAAATAATCATCACATAAGACAAACAGTCAGTTCTCTCTTTCCTTTGTGCCACTTACCTCCTTCCTCGGACGATGCGAGGAAAAGAATTTTCAAAATGATTGTCGCTGCAGAGAATTTATTTTAATTGGGTTAATAATAGTAATACTTGTTTTAAAAAACTGAGGGCTTATTGTGTTAGACGCTTCACCAAACAGTTTCAGTGTATTTTCTCATGAAGCCCTCCCAGGAAACTTAGAGAGGAAGGAACTGTTCCCATCCCTTGAGTAGAAATGAAGAATCAGAGACAAAGCAAAGGGAAGTGATGTTGCGGAAGGCACAGGCGGGGAAGCCCGGAGTCCTGCCTCAGGGCATTGGCATACCCTCCCTGCTGGTGCACGGAGAAGCCCAAAGCCAGCCATGCTCCCTGTAGCCGGGTGTGGGCGCCGCGGCCCTGACCCTCCCTGGGGGCGGACCTGGGTTTGCTGGGCTCCTTCTGACCTGACCGCAGCCACCAGCTCCTCTTTGCCCTCTGCTCTGTCATCTTCCCGAAGCTAGGAAATTGATCAGATGGCGACGAGTAACCCATAGTAAGTACAAGTAACAATTCTTGTTCAGATTGAATTTTTGCTCAACGGTGATACTGATCCATAATGTTTCCAGAGCTGCCTTATCTTCTCTGATCTTTATGCTGCCCTTCATATGTGAGTCTTAATCTTCTCTTGCCTTCATGTTTCCCCATTTCCAAAATCCCCTCTTTATTACCCTGGGTCGGCAGGTTCTTTCCACAGGATAGCGCATTGAGTATACCGAGGCACACTGAGAAATGAAACTGCAGGCCTACAGGCCCGGCGGGCATCGAGAGCAAATTCCATAGCAGTAGATGGCTGACCGATCACAGAAACATGTCAGACGTCTCGCACGGGGAGTGGCGAGTCTGTGTCACCCTGAAGGGATGGCCCGACGCCTCTGCCAATCTGGACGGAGAGAGCTTTCCCTTCGAGGAGTGGGAGGCTCTTTAAGTGACCTCTATGCTCAGACTGTGTGTCTGGGTCAGATGGGCCCAGCTGGAATAGGGAGTGGCTTCTGAAGGAATAGCATTGGCCGAGCGCCACGACTGTCCCCCATGTCCTGTAGGATGTGACCGGCAGGGTGGGAAGGCGGTCGGCAGCACTTGCATCTGCTGGACCGGCAGGCTTGCCACCTGGAAGAACTCACGGGACCTGGCGTCCACGTCGGTGGAACCTGCCACCCTCCACCTGGACCTCCAGCAGGAAGCACAGTTGGCCAGACCCCGGGGGCTGCCCGCCGGGGAACCAGGTTCAGGATCTTGTTCATGGAGGAGTATCGACACAGAGCTAGGCTCTCGTGTGCCTGGATGATAAGTGGGTACAGCTCCTGAGGACCTGAGTCCACAGAGAAGATGGTCCCGGAGCGTGTGAAACCGTGGTTCCAAGTCACGTCCCATACTGCCGTTCTGAGTAGGCTTTTTTTTTTTTTTTTTTAAAGGAGGACAGTTGTGGTTGAAAATGAGTCATGAGTGTACTAATAAAAATGCCTCCTAACTTTTTTCATTGTTCGCTTTTATATATGAAGTGAATGCGCTTGCCTCTTTTCCTTTGGACATGTTGTTTCTCACGTGTTCACCTTTCAGATACTTTCCAAACAGTTTTTATCCGTTGTTTGGCTGTCAGGTCTCTTCTCTGTGATGAGGTGTGGGGCTGTTAGCAAGTGTAACGTCTGTCTCACCTCGGTCCTGCTTTCCCAGGGGCTCTGTAGAAAGACCCTGCTTGTCTCTTTGAACTTGGCCACACAATTTATTTGAGTTCTCACATTCCACTTTGTTTTTCTTATCTTTTTTCCCACCCTGTATTAATGTGTTCAGCTTGTTTTTGTAAAACGTCCCATTGTTAACTTTTTTAAGATGTAAATTATTAGCTCTCATTTTTTTAAAAAGAAAAATTTGATCTCATTTCCTCAGAGGTATGAGAAAATCTGTTCTTGGCCCTGAAGCCATGCAGAGAATGGACATCAGATATCAAAGCCTGTAGATACCCATGCTTGATAACTTGTCTGAGGGAGAAACCGACCAGAACTGCCCCTGGGTGGGGTCCACTTGAACCTGTCAGAGTCAGGCTCATCTTGGGTACAGGGCAAATGTTTGTTAAATAGGCTCTTTAGTATTTTCTATTATACAGATTATTTCATATTTCCCAGATAACCTGTATTTACCTTAAATTGGGATTTGGGTGTCTTGTACAAATAGAAAAAAGTTGAATCCAGAATGCTTAGCCATTTTGATTGGTTAGATAGGGCAGTTTTGACAAAGTTAGGGTGAATCAACATCACCTTTTTAGGTGGGGTAGAAAAGGGACTACATAACTCATGGAGTTAATTATGATCTGTGTTCTTGCCCTATTTATGTCCCTCTTTATTTGTCTTCTGGTCGTGCTCACGGTCATGTCAGTCGTGCTCACGTGGTCCATAGGCAAATAGCACCTTGGGGTCCCGGCTACCTCTTGGCACTTAAGCACCCCACACTTTTACTGAGAAGCCAGATTATCCATTGAGAAAATGAGCGAAAGCCACACAATGTGGTTTTTTCATAAAGCCAGGTGCCCCAGGAAAATGGTCACAGGACTGGAAGGAGTAAGCGTGGTGCTTATTAAAGCCGTGTGGTTACAAAGCCCACTCACCATCTGCTGAAGAATGGGGGCAAGAGAGATTCTTCTCTCTCTCTTAATTGGGTCCGTGACAATTGTCCCTTCTTATTGAGTTTAACTCTTGCCCTTGGGCTGTGCATAGAGTCTGAGACCCCAGAGTCCGTTTGTCTTATGCTGTTTCTCAGGACATCTGTGATGGACAGGCAGTCACAGAGGACTTCCTGAGGGAAGGGCCTGTGGCCTCCAGAGCTCACGGTGGCGACCTGCTGCCCCCCTCTCCCAGGTCAGGGCTATGAAAGGAGGGCGGAGGCGATGGCTTCCACCCTGCTAGGTCCCTGTGGAACCTGCCCCAAGAAGGGTTCTGCTAAGCATTCAAATCCTAAGGGCTCAGAACAAGATTTCAGTAGCAACAAAAGCAGACAAAGAAGCCGGCCTTCAGCCAGGCCCAGTGTCAGGACGGCCGCCACTCTGTATAAAGAGTCAACACAGAAGCACTTGGGCTGCTCGGTGGCAGATGCTTTACCTTGAATTGATTGTGCGTATTTTCTACTTCTTCAACCCGTAGCTCAGTTTTGCTTTAAGTGGCTGCTGGAGGAGTTATCTGGAGTCGGGGCAGGAGCAGGACTCGAGGCAATGAAGTAATTCCAAAGTACCGTTCCTGCTCCCGCACTGCTGACGGCATGCCCGGGGACAGCGCGGGCTCCGTCAGGGGTCTTAGGGTTTCCCAACACGTCTTAGAGTCACGCGCACACCACACCATGGTCTCTTACGTGCGCAATAGTGTTCCGTCTGAACAAGCAGAGCACGTAACTTAACTTAAAATATTGCTAAATGGGGGCACCTGGCTGGCTCCGTTGGTGGAACACGCGACTTTTGCTCTCGGAGTCGTGAGTTCAAGCCCCATGTGGGGTGTAGAGATTACTTAACGAAATAGAAAATTTAAAAATTAAAATACTCCTAAAAATGCTAACCACCATCTGCGGTTTCAGCGAAATCATCCTTTTGCTGGAGGAGGCTCTGGCCTGGAGGTTGGTACCTGCTAAAGCGGGGTGGCTGTGGCCATTTCTTAAAATAAGACAGCAGTGACGTCTGCCACACCGGTCACCTCTCCCTTTCGTGAACGCTTTCTCTGAGAGGTGATGCCCTCTGACAGCGTGTGACCCCCCGCAGGGCTTCTTCCACTCTTGGACTAGACCCTCTCAAGGCCTGTGCCTCTCTCGGCTCAGTGTCTGTAGTGCTCTAAATCCTGTTGTCCTTGCACCAGTCTCCACAGCGTCTTCACCAGGGGTGGGCTCCACCCCAAGAAACCGCTTTCTTTGTCCGTCCATAAAAAGCGGCGCCTCACCCATTCATGTGTTCTCACAAGACGGCAGTGATTCAGTCCCATCTCCAGGCTCCGCTCCTAATTCTCGTTCTCTTGCTGCTGCTGCCCTGCCTGCACGACTTCCTCCCCTGAAATCTTGAACGTTCAGTTTGTAAACGAGTCTGCAAAGCACAGTAGAGCGAGGTATGCCTGCGCTACCGATGATGACGCTCGTGCATGTGTGTTAGCCGTGCACCATCCGGGCCCCCGCCGGCTCGTGCATGTGTGTTAGCCGTGCACCATCCGGGCCCCCGCCGGCTCGTGCATGTGTGTTAGCCGTGCACCATCCGGGCCCCCGCCCAACGGCAGCCTCTGCCCGTGCGTTGCGAATGGCCCCCCCTTCAGCCCCCCAGGCCTTCACCTGCTGTTGCCCAGAACCAGCGGCTCCAGAGCCCCCCTTCCCCCCCCCCCCCGTTCCCACCATCCTCATGCCACTGTCTGCCAGCCGAAAAGCGGGCTGTGTTGCAGGAAGCCTTCAAAACCCCAAATGACACCTGAGCACGGTGGGGGGAGGGAAACAGCTGCCCTCACTAGTAACCAAAGAACTGCAAATTAAAACCAACCAGAAGTTATTTCCATTTATCAAATAAGGAAACAATTTAATTGTAATGACCAGAGATGGGAAAGGCTCAGCAGGATAGGCTCTCCTCCGCACCGGGGAGGGGAGAGTCAGCTGGAACCGAGGGTGTAAGGGCGGATTTGAGGACATAGATAACATAATGCCCCCAGTCTACTAATTCCTTTTCTCAGGATTTATTCTAAATAAGCTGAGACCTGATTAGTGTTTGCAAACAACAGCGTTCCTCAGAGCATTTCAGAATGTCCTCTAGAGAGCCCCAGCAGTGGTCAAAGGGATAAAATTATGCACTTGAGGAATTTTGCATTACATTGGAAGAAGTGAAGCGGAGTGGCTACCTGAATGGGCTTTATTTGGGTCACACCTAACTGTCTTTGAAGCTGTCCCTGCTCCTTACAAGCTCTGCAACCTGGGAAAGATGTCCAACCTCTCTGTGCCTCAGTTTCCTTTCCTGTAAAAGGGAGAGAGAACAGTGGAAATATAGTTCGTTTGGCATCTTTTGCACAGTGCCTGACACCATAAGTGCTCGAGTGCATGTTAGTGTTAAGTTACTTACCTTCTGTGCCTCCGTTTCCTCCTCTGTCCAGTGGGAAGGACAGCAGTTCCTGTCTCAGGGGTGCTGGTGCGCTAATGGACAGAAGGCACTTGGCGTGGACTGAGCACATGGTAACAGCCACGTAAGTGTCTGCATAAACCAGATCCCTAGCAGGGACCAGGGCTCTTCGAAAATCCACATCCTCACCCACACCAAGACTCGATGGTATATATCAAAATAACTCGCTGGGTGGAAGGATGACAAGCAATGTACTTTCCTCTATTTTTCCAAATTTTTGACAACAAATGCATATTGCTTTTATAATTTCAAAAATGAACAGTGGTTTTGGAGTAGGACCATTGTCTGTTAGAGCAGTTGCGTGGGCCACGCTGCCTTCAGGCTGATGGTTTCTCCCGCGTTTCGGAGAAGGAGCCTCGCAGCCCCCGGTCACTCGTAGCTGCTGGTGACCATCTCTGCCCTGGGCCACGGTGTTGTGCGGGTCTCTTCTTCAGCTGCGTTAGAGCAGTGATTCCGAACTCCAGTGCGTGCTGGAATCACATGAGGGGATGCTGCAATGTCGTCCTGCTGGCCAGACGGGGGGCTCCCAAGGAAACTCTGCCGTGCGGCCAGGTGACGGGGGGCGAGCTGGTAGCAGGCTGGCACCAGGTGCTACCATTTCCTACCTGCCCGGGGCTCCTGCCACACGGACAGAGCCCCCCTTCTCCTGGTGCATCTCCAAGTTGCCCAAGCAGTGTTTCTCACATCATCTGTGGGCACCCGACCCTGAACAGACCTCCTGAATGGGAACTTTTACCCGAGAGACTTGGTACCGTGTGTGTTTAACGAGACCACTGGGGGCTTCCTGCCACCAAGGAAGTTACGGGAACACTGTCGAAGCCGTGGTTCTCTCTCGGCTGCACACTGGGAGTGTAGGGTGCCTGGAGAGACCCACTGCCGGGTCTGCCTCCCACCTCTCGGACTCTGACGTGATGGAGCGGGGCTATGTGTGGGCCTCAGGACTTGGGAAGTCCCTCCGAATTCTAACGTGCAGTCATGGCTCACAGCGACTGGCTGTGATGGTTCTCAGTGTGCGGTGCCTGGGACCCCATCGCTTGGCAACGTGTTAGAATTACAGTTCTGCTGAGTCCCGCCCAGAACTGCTGAATCAGAAACTGGGAATGGGACCCGGCAGTCTGTGCCTGAGCAACCCTTTCTCATGATTCCTGCCCACACTGAAGTTAAGAACCTCTGCCCTAGGGTAGGGTTCTGAGAAGCAGGTTCCCAGATGGACTCCCAGGAGACCTCAGTGGTCAGGATGCAGCGGGGAGGGGACTCCCGGTGGCCCACAAGCACACTTGGAGGAATACTGCTCTCCAGCTGACCCTTGTTCCCTTAGGCACTCCAGAGTTCTCAGAGCCTTGACCTCTCAAGCACCACCAGCGTCCTGATGTTCTTGTGGGCAGCCTGTTGCTGCCACTCCTAGGCCCTTGGTGGCAAAACTCATGGCTGCCTGCCAGCCATAGTTAGTGGGCCATGTTCTCCTTAAAGCCCGTAAGAACTCTGGTTGGGAAGATACTTTGCAGAAGTACTGACCTGAGCTTAACTTGGAACACCAGTCACAGAAGCAGAGAAGGACATGTTCCCTCTGTGTCGTTCCTCCCTGGATGTAACTTCCGTGCTTTCTTTGTTTTGTAGGTCTTATCATCAGCCCGTGCTCAGGTGGTCCTCTCAGCCCCAGCCTGCTCCCGACCACACCTACCGGAGAAGAGGAGAGGAGGTCAGCGGCGTGCTGGGGCCAAGGGACCGAGAAGATCTGGAGGACAGAGGAGTGGCCCAGGCGCACAGTCTGCCCATCCACATGAGGGAGAGTCCATGGGAAGTTGGGGGAAGGACAGAGAATGTGACGAGGCAGGCAGTTTGGGCAGAAGAGCTAAGAATGGCGGGACCTGCCAAGTGGCAGAATATCAGCCTTGAGAGCTGGGATCAGCCAAGGAAATTAGGGCGGCAGATGTCTGATGGTGACGGGGAGAAATTGTTTCAAGATCTGTACCCATTCATGCAAGGAGAGCAAGCACTGAATTCCCAAAGCAAAGGGAAATCCCAGTCCTTGCCCAGGGTTCTTTTGCCCGAGAGCCTGAGTTGCATGGACATCCCCATTCCGTTAAACGATGGACATTTTCCAGGTGTTCCTAAAATGCCATTTTATCCCCCAAATTGTGCACCAAGTTTGGAATCCACAAGGAACCCCGAGAAGAGCACCTCCTCGGCCCCTTTACCCCGGCCTAAGTTCGGGCGACCCCTCAAGCCCCCATCTTATGACACTCACCAGCACCCCCGGGGGACAGTGGAGAAGAGCGACTCTCCGGACAGTCAGCAGGCAGACCTGTGCGTCTCCTACTTGAGCAGGACTCACGAGCCCCGGCTGGAGCCGTGTGCATCCGACTCTGGCTTGGAGCCGCCCGTGTACGTGCCTCCGCCGTCGTACCGATCACCGCCCCAGCACATCGCCAACCCTTACGGGGACGATGCAGCCCCCCAGCCCGTGTGTGGTGGTCCCCGTCAGCAGCTGGCCCCGATGGAGCTGGCCGGCTCTGGTTGTCAGGTTCCTCCCAGCCCCCCGCGAGCCGGGAGCACGTATGGGGTGAGCCCACGCTCGCCTCGCGGCTCCCCTCAGCAGCCCCGGCCCACCACCGCTTACGACAGCTCTGTTCTGTATATTCCCTTTGACGACCCGCGGATCCGACATTTTAAACTCGCCCACCCCCAGGGTTTCTGTCGGGAAACAAAGGTTGAGAAGTCCTACAGCTCCAGCCCCGGCGCAGTTCCCACACCTGCACCCAGACGCGGTCAGCATGATGGTGCCATCCTGAGCTCACAGATGGTGACGACCCTGCCGGGCAGCATGAACAACTCCATCACCGCCGAGCCCAGTCCCCAGTGGCCGTGGGGCCAGCTCCCCAGGGATGTGGAGAACGGCGGCTTTCCTGACCACAGAGACCACGGCGCCACAAGAGGACGGTGGCCTGCTGTGGGCCGCGGCCAGCATGGACACACAGAAGGCCCAGCCTCCTCCCCAAGCCCACAGGGCGAGAGTACCTGGGAAACTCGAACCAAGCTCAAGAAGTTTGAAACTGGGATTCAGACCAAGAAAAGTTCAAAGAAAAAAATGAACGAGACGATATTTTGTTTGGTTTCCATCCCAGTTAAATCCGAATCACATCTGCCAGATACAGATACGAACAACAATGACTTAAAACAGAGCATGGATAAAAAGAATGGGCTTGATAAGAGCGCGGCTTTGCAGGAACAGAGTCTGCTGAGCCTGTCTTCCACCGACCTGGAGCTGCAGGCTCTCACAGGAAGCATGGCTGGGAGAGCAGAGTTCCAGAAACAAGATCTGGGGGAACCAGAAGAAGGCAAACAAACAGATGACCTCAGATTCATTCCCCCTGCAAAACACAGAGAGCTCAAGTATTCTGGCTCATGGCCAGGGCACCAGTACCGAGATCAGCAAACACAAACCACTTTCACCGAGGACTCCAAAAGCCCACGGCACCCCTCTGCCGAAAAGCCGGGAGGGTCCCCCAAAGCCGTACTGACTCCCAGGTTTTCAGACCCCATGGCCTCTGACGCTCACGTGCCCGTGGCATTAGCTTCCAGGGACCAGAACCAGGGGCCAAAGGCCCCTCCCCTCAAAGGTCAGATGTCCCTGAGCCCCTCCAGCAACAGCGCTTTCTCGAGGACTATGTCCTGCACACACCAGGCACCTGCTCTGAAAGCAGTGCCGGGTCAGGCTGGCGTGGACGGCCGCGACCGTGGCACCAGCCCCCGGCCCCAGGGCGAGGTGGTGAAGGGGGAGACCACCGGCCCCTGCAACAGCAAGCCGCTGTTTGGGCAGTTTCTCCTGAAGCCGGTTAGCCGGCGCCCCTGGGACCTGATCAGCCAGCTAGAAAGTTTTAACAAGGAGCTTCAGGAGGAGGAGGACAGCGGTCAGAGCAGCAGCGAGAGTCGCGGTGAGGACAGTGACACAGAGTCGCCGTGCGAAGTCCACGCTGATGTCCCGGGCAAGAACTGGGGCTTCGGTGAAGACAGCCAGGCCTGGAGAGCTGAGGAGCCCCGAAGGAGGCCGGTGCTGGACGAGCCCGGGGCCCGGCCAGGGAGAGTAAAGAGTAAGTCTGAGAGCTGGAGTGACGAGCAGAAGCCCGGCTGGTCCCCAGCCCCGCCTCGGGCCCCGGGCCCCGCGACAGTGGGTGGCGGCAGGGATGCAGCCTCGCTGTGGGCACACAGAAGCCTGGGCACAGAGGAGGGACACCAGAAGGTTGAGCACAGAGCGAACAAGCTAGCAGACAGCCCAGGCCCGCTGCACAGAGGGACATCTTCTAGGTCAAGTGACACAAAACCAGCGCCCTCATCAGATCCCGCTGAACTGCGGCCACCCCAGCGAGGTGAGGCGCTGCCGGCTGTTTCCATCTCGGCGGAGCTGAGCGCGGCACCCCCTCGGAAGGCGGGGGCCGGAGGGGAGAGGAGCCCACCACCGCAGCTCTCTCTTGCCAGCAAAACCCGGGGACTCTCGGCGCCGGACTTGAGGTCTGTGGGGCTGCCGCCCACACGAGAGCGGAGTGCCCAGAAATTAGATGGGTTTTTAGGGGAAGCAAGTGCAATAGAAATCCCCCCGAATGAGTCCCTTCAAGCGAGGGCTGCAAGGATCCTGGGCATTGAGGTGGCCGTGGAGTCCCTGCTGCCAGGCACCAGGAGAACGGGACAGAACCAGCAACCCGAGCCTGACGGGAGTGCCCGCGGGCCAGAGGCCCTCAGGGAGGAGTCTCTGTCTAGCTCAGTCCCGCCAGATGACCCCCCGCTGTCCACTGACGCCTTTTATGGCAGGAGAAAGTGCGGCTGGACCAAAAGCCCTCTCTTTGTCGGGGAGAGGGACAGTGCCCATTGGGCTCCCCTGGCCACTGAACACTCCAGTGTGGACAGGACCGTCTCCAGCAAGGCCCCCAGCCCCGAGCCTCAGCCCAGCCCCCAGGAGTCCCAGCCCTTCAATCACAAGGATTTGGGGATAAAACCACCCTTCAGGTCCACGCTGTTCCATTTTATAGAAAGGACCCCAAGTGTGCCGGGCTCCGAAAAGCGGCTCAGAAGCACTTCCAAAGTGATCGAAAGTTTACAAGAGAAACTGGCCTCCCCCTCGAGGAGAGCAGACCCTGACCGCTTGATGAGGATGAAAGAGGTGAACTCCGTGTCTCGGATGAGACTCCTGAGCTCACGGAGCGCGGACTCCGTGGACGAGGCTGAGGACCTGAAGGCCGAGAGGGGCCCCAGGGTGCCGCCTGGAGGCCTGATGTCTCTGAAGGCCGGGAACACCCCCCCTGTGTCCAGTGGTGGCTCCCCGCTGGAAGAAGACAGGCATCCGTTGGCACAGAGGGAGGAGAAGGACGTCCTGCAGGACTTCTGGTGCCCAGGTGAGGGGTCAGGCGAGCTGGTGGGTGTGTAGAAAACCCCAGGTTGGTGGGTGATGAGAATCCTGAGATTGTCAGTTATTACTGTACCAAAAGAGTCTTCCTTTTATTTTACAAAGAATTATCCAGAAGCTTTGCTTAAAAATCAAGATCCTGTGTGTGTTGTGAACGATTATATCTTTGTGGAATGACCTATACAAACAAGTATAGACAGTTACCTACAGAAACAAATTTGGGGCCCCTTACCGTGGAGAGGGAAATCAGTAAAGCGTTCCCGCTTTGGTCGGACCTTGATGAACCTTGTAGGATGCCGTCCTGTGGGTAGTCTGCATTCTGGCCCCAAACAAGCCTTCACCCAGACCACCAGCACACTCTTTATTCACCTGATAAGAAAGACCCAGCGAGATAACCACACAGCTACACAGCGGCGCACCTTCCAAAATCCTTTGTCCCACACTTTTATCTGTTTTTGCTACCTTCCAAAATCCTTTGTCCCACACTTTTATCTGTTTTTGCTACCGTACCTTTTTTGAGACTTGAAAAGGGTTTAGTAGATAAAAGGAGCAGTTTGCACTTTCTCAACACTCACCCCTAAAAGGTTCATCCACCAGCTCTGTCCCAGGAGGCCCCCTAAGGTCTGTGTGCTAAAGCCCAGGACAGAGGGTTTTGGCCTTTGGGCCTCTGCCTTCTATCACCTTAACACCTTCAGAGCCGCTCCAGGTCAAAGCACAAGGCGGGTTCCTGGTGGCAGCAACCGGGATTTCCCCCAAACGTCGTCTCACCCTCTCAGTGCTGCCACAAACAGGCATTCAGGGGCCGGGAATCAGCAATGATGTATTCTAGAACTAATGAGAAAGGAGAGTGGAGGGACATGTCAAAAGACCTGATTGTAAACTGTAGACAGGAAGGGACCTTGACTCATTCATTCGAACCTTTTTACAGTAAGGGGAAACTGTGCCCTTGTGTGTGTGACCTCACTGACCCAGGGCCCCGGGCCCCTGTCCTGAGCCAGGCCCTCTGGTCTCTTACTGTGGGGCCGGGTCCCTACCCTCTCTCTCTTTCCTACTTTGAAATCCAAGGATTTAAACAGGATTCCTTGTTTCAGCTAGAAATGTCCAGAATTTTTGTTTGATAAAACCTGCCCGTGGCACTTTTTACATTTTCCCACAAATGCAGTATGATTGTTAGGAGCGCTAGTGAGTGCTGTTGCTTCTACAAAATACATGTTGGACATAACCCATTTGTCGGGCCCTCTTGGGTCATCCAACTGGACCAGTTTGGTGTTTGCCAAGAAAGACAACAGTAAGGATGTGCAACTCTTGCCCCAGTGATGGAAGAAGGTGTTACGTGGCCCATTTTTTGAGTTGTTGGGATTTATCGGGCTTCAGCCTAATTCCTCTCCTGCTCCTTCCTTCCCCACCCGAAATACGCCCACGTGCTTTTAAGCATGAGTTACAATGAGTTTCTTCCTCAGTCCTGCCTCATCCCAAGAACTGTAAGGATTTTAAAACAAGACGAATCCTGTTACAATAATAAACGCCAGTTTGTCCAGGTTTCTGTGTCTCGTACACAGCCCACGTATTTCAGGGAGGCTTTTATAACACAGAACGGCTGGTGCAGTGAGGCCCTCCCTCCCGCTTCAGCTTGATCATTTGGCATGCGAATGCGGGTGGGACAGGTATCTGAAAACACGGAGATAATGCCAGTTTTTATGTTGGCCAGCCCTTAGAGACAGCTCTGCGAGACCTTTTTTTTTTTTTTTTAAACAATAGTTACTGACAATCACTAGAATTTTTTTCCCTCTCCATCTGATGCATTTCTTAGTACGTAATAAAATAACCCCAGATCTAAAGGCAGAGAGCTCCTGGGATGCCACACAGCTCGCTCTGGCACGATTAAATAATTACATAGCAGGACCCCATGAGGTTTCGTCCATGCGCCGGGGCTCAGATGAACCACCACGGCCCCTCACGCGACAGTCACCAGCCCTGTTCAAACTCGTGCTGAGAGGAAGCGGATCATATAATCGAGATGGTCAAACTTGGAGATATGTTACCTTTTCCCCTCATTGTTGCTTCACAAGTTTATGTAAAGTCTCATTGCTTTTTTTTCGCTGATAAACTCTTGGGTTTTGTTTTTCTCTTGGTATATTTTATCATTCTACACACAGGAATCATCATCTCAGTGCCCGTCCCACCCCTGTTCCCGTCATCCCAGTGGGCAGGAGCCCCTTCACTGCTCCCGAATTCACAGCCCACTTAGATTCAGAGTTTGTTCTGGAACTTTAAAGATTTTTTTTTTTAATTTATGTATTTGACAGAGATGACAAGTAGGCAGAGAGGCAGGCACAGAGAGAGGAGGAAGCAGGCTCCCCGCTGAGCAGAGAGCCCGATGAGGGGCTCGATCCCAGGACCCTGGGATCATGACCTGAGCCGAAGGCAGAGGCTTAACCCACTGAGCCACCCAGGTGCCCCTGTTCTGGAATTTTAAAATAAGTTTATGTCACGGATATCTGTGACTGTCCCCCTGCCCAGCGTACACACATGTGCCCTTCTAGAACTTTGTGATCTGTGTGGTGTCGTCGTACCCGTTGTATCATAAAGTACCTTTATTGCAATTTAAAGGTGGTCCTTTCGGGGCACCTGGGTGGCTCAGTGGGTTAAAGCCTCTGCCTTCGGCTCAGGTCATGGTCCCAGGGTCCTGGGATCAAGTTCCGAATCGGGCTCTCTGCTCAGCAGGGAGCCTGCTTCCCCCTCTCTCTCTGCCTGCTTCTCTGCCTGCTTGTGATCTCTTTGTGTCAAATGAATAAATAAATAAAATCTTCAGAGGTGGTCCTTTCAGCTGACACCTTTTCCATGGTCTTTGGGGCCTCGGGCTAAGAAGGCAGCGCCTCAGAACTAACTCAGGTGACAAAGTTCCATCTCTGCTGGATGGATCATGTTCCAGTTCAGAAGCTCATCCCCAGGTACTGGCAGTGTTCGGAGCCTGCTGGTTCCATAGCCTCTGGGGCAGACGCTACCAGTGTGGGCGCAGGAGGAGAACACACAGATTCAGGCTGAGGGGTGCGTCCTGGGAGGGTGTGAGGTGCCAAGCAGTGCCGCTCGGGGGAAGGCTGGAGGTCAGCCTAGCTTCAAGGTCACTAGCTCTGGAGCATATTAATGCACAAAACACCCACCAGGGTAGGCCTTCGTGAGTGGTCTCCAGCTGAAAAACTGCCCACCAGAGCCAGGATTCTCATGACTCCAGTGACCCCTCTGTCCACTAGACCTCCATCAGCCGGGATGGTAGGTCCTGCTTATGTGTGGGTCCTTGAGCATTTGAAATGGGATTCATCCAGATTGAGAGGGGCTACGAGTGTAAACTACACACCAGGATTCAAAGACTTAATCAAAACATTTTGGAGGGGTTTCTCAATTTTTATATTGATTACCTGTTGAAATGATAATAATTTGGGTCTCTTTGGCAAAATAAGATATATTATTAAAGTTAATTTTACCTGTTCCCTTTTATTTGCTTTAACACAACTTCCAGAAAAATGTAACATGAGGTTATGGGCCCGCATTCTCCCCGATCTGCAGAAGGAGCCTGTTGTCCTCCAGAGCTCTCCCCGCCGCTACCTGGCTCTGGGCGGCGGGCAGCGGGCTTCGGCAGCGGGGCCCTGGGGCGCAGGCCTGTTGTGGGGCGGTGTCTCCCTCTGCCCAGTGGAAGTGGGTGGCCCCGTGCCCTACGTAGATGCTCAACCCCTTCCCTGCCTCTGGCCTCCGAAAAGGCGCCCCACCCACCGCGTCATCCGTTAGGACCGCCCACCCCATTTTCCGGGAGAAAAAGAGGTTTTTGCTCCAAGTGGGTCACCCTCGGAATCCGCACCCGAGGAGGCTGACCGAGCACAGAGATGCGGGCCCAGCTGTCCGCAGCCTGTGTCGTCACATGCCAGGTGGCCAAGTGTCAAAGCTGTGAAGGAGCAGACCCGCCCGAGCCCCGCCCGCTTGCGGCTAGCGTGCGTCTGGGTTCTCCCGCCGGCCGGTCGCAGAGGGATCGTAGCCCGGTTGTGGCGGAGTTGAGACGGTGTGAGCAGACGCAGCAGAGTGGCCGCTGGAGAAATTGGGAAGGATCTCAGTGGCCTTCGTCAGGGACAGCGGCCCAGACGGACCAGAGCGGAGACTGTTTTGCAGTTGTGTTTGCAACTGCCGAGTCCTGCCAGTCCTTCTAGATTTCCTTACGTGTCTTCTCTTAAACAGTGAGGACACCTTTGATCTGCTGTGGCAGGAAATTCTGGCTGTAGGTGCGCTCGAGGCTGACCCGGGTCCCCGAGATCTGTGAGTCCGGACCGGGCTGGATTGAGGAGGCCGCAGTCCTCCGACCGCGTGACCTTGTGTATGGGGTCCCGTTTTGGAAACCCCCGCTCACTTGGGCCCAGGTTGGGATTTTCCAGTGTGGGCTGTGGCATGATCAGCGGAGTGGCCCAGGCTCGTACACCTGGGTACGTGGGAAGGCCTAGAAGAGGGTGTTACCAGTCACGAGTCCATCCCAGGCCTGTCTGCTGGCTGGTGGTGGTCAGGGATAGGAGGCTTCTCGCTGTCGGCCAGGCAGTCAAGACTTCAGGGTCCCCAAGCTTGCATTTGATTAGAAAGATGCTTTTTTTTTTTTTTTTTTTAGATTTTATTTACTTATTTGAGAGAGAGAGAGAGAGAGAGAGAGCGCACAAGCAGCGGGGGGAGGGGTAGATGGAAAGGGAGAAGCAGATTCCCCGCTGAGCAGGGAACCCGATGTGGGTCTCCATCCAGCGACCCTGGGATCATGACCTGAGCCAAAGGCAGATGCTTTACAATCTGAGCCACCCTGGTGCCCCACAAGAATGCATTTTCTTAAAGCAAGATTTCATTAGAGTTGTAATTTACAAAGAGAGAGAAAGAAAAGAAAAAGAAAAAACTCCTGAGTGTTAGCCAGACGTAGCCCTGCAGGTTTACCAGTGTTGTGTTTCAAGTTCCCGATGTCCTCCTGTTCCACTGTGGACAACAGGAAAGGACTTTCAAAAATTAAGCAACTCCCGGGACGCCTGGGTGGCTCAGTTGGTTGGACGACTGCCTTCGGCTCAGGTCATGATCCCGGAGGCCCGGGATCGAGTCCCGCATCGGGCTCCCAGCTCCACGGGGAGTCTGCTTCTCCCTCTGACCTTCTTCTCGCTCATGCTCTCTCACTGCCTCTCTCCCAAATAAATAAATAAAATCTTTAAAAAAAAAAAATTAAGCAACTCCCATGTTTTCATCTGTGATTAGATAATGATCACACGTGTCCTTTTAAAATGGTCTTTTAATGATAGTTTCTTACTCCTCAGTGAAATCAATGTTGTTTAAATATCTAAGCATTCACTTTACACTTGTGGATTTTTTGTTCCCTCAACATACTTATTTGTGGTCTGAGGATTAAACAGAAAACACACTAATTGAATATACCACTAATTTTTTTTTTTTTGCCTTTTTCTTTTTCTTTTTTCTTTTTTTTTTTTTTGCTTTTGCTTTTTCAGATTCCTATGACCCTAGCAGAGTGGAGAGGGTGTGAGGAGATGCCAGTGAAGCCCGAGATTGCTAGAGTTTCCTCACGGGGTGTCCTCTGGCCTGCCGGCCCGGCTCGCCCCGCCCCCGTGTTGGCTGGAGCCCGCTGGCCTGTAGTATGCGGTCACAGCCTCTCCCACTGCCACCAAGAAACTCCTCGTCCCTCCAGAGTCACTTTGTGGAAATAAAGCAGTAGTCCGTTGAAACCATCTGTTTTCATAATATGAAGAGTTAATACCTATATTTAGAAAGGAGCCACACAAACTCTTCGTAATGATGGACTTAGCCAAGCTGGTAAATAGTTTGGTGTTAATCTGGTTCTATGTGAAAATTCAGACGTGAATGATTTTGAAAGGACTGTGAACGTCATAAATTCCCCTCTGCGTCTCCACGGCCTGTCATCCCCGCTCGCGCTAAGGAGTTTGGGACTTGGGCCAGCTGCCTGGCGTTCCAGCACTTTGAGTTGAGGGGAAATGGATGAATCTATACGACCCGTTTCTAATCAGTCTGGCCTTCTGCTGCTGCAAGTAACTCTATTTATAAGTAACTTGCCATCAGAGAATAAAAGCAATATCTTTTTAGGTTCCTAAAAGATTAAAACTTGTACCATAATGTACTCAGAGTATTATTTATCTGGCGATGAAATACCTTGATCATTCGCAAACATGCCATTGTCTGCTTTGCCCTCAGTATTCTCTATTTTTATGTTCTGTATGGATGTTTAGAAATTCTTTATATGAAAAATAATTGCTGGTTTAAAATAGACCATTTTAACAAAGTAACTATATTTCTTTTTACAAAAAAATGCTATTTTTCTATGATGTAAACAATCGTGAGGTGGCAGATTTTTAAGGAAGTATTATTTTATTTAAGAGTCTGTATCCCTTTGTGTGAGAGGAACCCAGAAGGGGTTCATAACTGTTTTAAAGCACACATCCCTTACCCCTTCACACCCCAGCTCCTTTGCTTTTGTCTTCGAAAGAGATGTCCATATAGACATTTTACAGGGTTAACAAAATGAACTTTTCACAAAGATGCTTTTGCAAATGTAGCTGTAAGGTGATATTTGAAAATAACTTGCTCAAAACCAGCCAACACCCTTACAACTATTTTTGCTGCCATATCCACTAGAATTACCAAAAAACATAACTTCATCTCGGAATGTCTGTGGGGCTCTCCCCTGAGACCAGACTTTCCTCCTCCCCTCACCCGCTGCCCCGTTACCATATATTGTATTTTTGTCTAGAATGATCCTTAATTATTAGTCTCTGCATATTTTTAAAAAGCACCAGAGACGTTATATATATGCCAATACAAAACTACTACGAGGCCTATGTATTCAGCTGTGTTGACTGTTGCCGTAGCCTGCACAAACGATGCGTTTTTATGCGTTTGCCCCTTCTTTCCAAGTAAGGTGTCTTGTTAGCTAACACTTCCTGAACAGTTTCTTGCCGCTTTCCTGCCTCCTTCCCTCGCTTTTCTTTCCTTCCCTCTCGTTCTCTCTCCCTGTTTCTTTCTCTTTTTCTTTGAGAAACCACCTTATCTATTTTTAGACGTTTCAAATTCCTAAAATGTGAACTGTTGGGTGGTCTGCATTTGGCCCGCAAAACAACTCCAACTGGCCTGTTTTTATCTGTACCATATGACTTTATTTCATAAGAACTTCATGTCTTTGGACTGTAATAAACCACACAGAATCGAAGTCATACTGAACAATCGTTTCAAATACACTTATCTGCACTCTTGGTTCTTACTCTGACTTCTTTCCAGATTTTGGCTCTGGCGAAAAGCTGTAGCAGGCTCTCGCTTTCCCAGCAAATGAGATGGGCCAAGTCTCAGCACTTGGAATGGCGGGAACTTTCTCCCGAGAAACATGTAACGGGGAAGAGGTCAGTCTGTTATAGTTGGTGAATCACTCAAGTCATCTGTAGAATCAAACGAGGGTGGCGACCTGGAGGTCTTCGTGGGGCGTGCCTCCCTCCTTCAGCTGCAAATGGGAGAAGGTATTTGTAGACGGACCTACACACAGAGACACATGCACACATCCGTATCTGTGAATTCTGTCCTGACTTCCTCTGCAATTTGTTGATCCCATCTAAGAAGTTCTTTTAATGAAAATAACTAAATTTTAACTTATACCTCAGGAGAAAGAAAAGGATCCTGAAGAGAAAAAATAGGGTAACCTACATATATCACAAAGCAAAATAGGATACCCTTTCAGTTTCTATCCTAAATTGTACCATCTTTCTGAAACCATTCTGAGTTCAGTTGAAATTATCAATATTTATACTTTGAACCTTAATTTCTGGATTCCAGCCTGTATATACATCTTGTGGTGTGTGTGTTGGGGGGGATAACTTTGGCAATTTGACTTTTAAGCCTGCACACTCTGAGGTAAATAATACATTCTCTAATCCAAAATAGCTTTCCCAAGAAGTTTTGAACTTAATGCTAATTATTCTTTTATTATTACTACTTCTCATGCTTATATAACTCTCCACTATTATTTGTGGCCGGAAAAAAAAAAAAAAAAAGTTCTCATATTTTGTGTTTGTCATTGTTTTTCTCCTACGTATGCTAACTGTTGGCGTTTCCTAATTTGGGGCTCATATAATTAAAATTCTACCTTTGGCCATTCGGACTCAACATTACATGAGGAGTTGCACATGAAATGTATTTGTCCTTTTTGATTTTTCAAGAGAAGGGAAGAAAACAGGTTGGTAATAGAGCTCTAATTGCTTGCTTTGAAGGAAATTTCGAAATTACTGAAAGCCAAGTATCTTCATTATATCATTTTCAACCTTAGGTCTCTGCAGGCCGCAGAAAACTGCCCGCGCAAGGGGCACCGCACCTGCATACATCTGCAGAACACTTGTCCATGTCGCTTGTCACATGGAATTCTTTAAGTCCCTGAAAACATACCTGCTCTCTGAGATCCTGTTTCCTTACTAGAATCTCAGGGTGAAGGTCTTGATCTGAGTGCAATTTCTAAGTCGAACCTTTTCTATTTGACTATTGGTTGACGTGCGGTGATTAATGGAAGTTCTAGTGCGTGAACTCAGATGACTCTGGAACTCGACCCTGACCGCGTTTTGCAGCAGCAGGATGACAGACCCCGGTGGTGGCTTGGCTTCGGGCTTCTGAGGAGGAAGGGTACAGCCGACTCACTGCTGACACACCTACTTCCCAGCTCTCAGCAGAAAGGACTGATGGAGAATAGGATGAAGCCCCCATTTCATCTGTGACCCTCGCCACAAAGACTGTGTTTGCGTGTCTCGGCTGTTTTGCTTTGTTTTGTTTAAAATGATGAAGTAGGACACAATTGAGTGTCAGGTTAGCAGCTCTTGGAAAGTGACCAGTACAGCCGAGCTCCCACTCTCTAAAGAGCTGAGCTCAGAGCAACCCTCCTGGTCTCCTGAGTTCTCACGAGCAGTTACCGCCATGTCCGGGCCACTTTCTGCCAGATCCGTCTGCACTCGAGGGACGGGATGAGTCTCCGGCTGCGGCCTTGCAGGCCTGTGGGATTTTCACGTTGGTTTTTTCTTTTGTTTGTAACTGCAGATTCTGTACATCTGTTTGTGAGAGGAGAGTTGCTACTCAGGACAGGATTTAAGAGACAGATTCCAAGTGACCTTTAAGAGTCTGCATGGTGGGAGGTCCTGTTCCAGGAGCGTGGGCTGGCCCACTCTGGGACCCACCAAGCGAAGAAGGAGGGGGATGGTAAAAGAAGGTTAAAGAGAGAATAGGTCTCCAGCCTTCACACTTTATTAAAAAAAAAAAAAATCAGTGAAGATTACAGTCCAGATTGAGGCCTCTTCAAAAGGTCAATATGGTCTAGCCAGCTGCCCATTGAAGCAGTCCTTGGGTTCATCAGCAGTGCGGGGAGGCGGGCAGAGTGCCTGCAGATTCCTGCCTTTGACTTTTGAGAGCCCCTGTCGCAGTTGTGCTTATTACAGAAGACAGGGAGGTCCTTGTTCTGTGGCCTCAGCTCAGTGACTGAAACTTGAACCCAAAGGCAAGTCCAGACTATCCAACCGTTCATCCCATTGCCTTGATGGGGGGGTGGGGGGAGGTGGGAGGAAGAACACCCCATAAGGTGATCCATCCCCTTCTCCGTACAGAAGCCCGGTCTGCGGGGACTGCAGCTCCGCCAGCGGGGCAAGACTTCTCTCCTTCACCCTGCCCTGTGGCAGGGCCCACATGTGTGACACTCACTGTCACGGAGCAAGAGAAAGACAAAAGCAAGTTCAAGTTGAGAAGCATATGGCAGAAATTAGAAATGAAAACCATATGTCCTAGCCAGGGAGAAAAACGGGAACCTACAGATTATAAAAATCAATGAGTTACTCTCCACTTAGGTCAGCTGAAATTTGAGCCCCCATGCTCAGCCCTGTCAGGAAAGCTAAACAGAGGCATCTCGAAGAAAAAAACAAAACAGAACCAAAAATGCCTTCCCAAATGTGGTGAACACAAAGGCCTGGAACCCCACAGAAGCTCTGTATGTGCCCATCATTTCTTCGGGCACCACGAAGACAGAAGGAGGCAGGTAAAGAGGATCCCAGGAAAAGACACAACGACGGGTCACGTCCAGTCACCAGCTGTGGCTCGCCGCCCCGAGATCAGGCAGCACCAGAGGCCTTAAGGTGACGAGAGGTGGAGGTGGGTGAGAAGTCATGATGCCGGCAGAGCCCAGATGAATGTCTCTGGGGAGCTCTCATTTCTCTGCACAATGTAAAGACTTGCTAGTTCCGGATGGTTGGCCCGCTCAGTAGCACACGTATTCCAAATAAACCTTTTGCATGAAAGTGCCTCTGTCCATTGTCCTTGGCTGTGGGTGCAGGAGCTGCCCCATGAGCCTTCAGGGCTGGGCTCTGCGCCGGCAGCCGCTCCAATGGTTCTCCAACACAGGGATAGGCGGGCCACGGACTGCCAGTGCCTCTTGGTCTCCTGAACGTTTCCTGTATGTTTAAGCTCCCCTCTCATCTCCCGCAAAAGACTCACCACAGGGTGGAAAGAGACCTACGGTCAGTTTGGGGACAGGGTTTGAATTTGGGCTCCATTGTTAGCCAAGTGGCCCTGCCTGTGTCCCTTCCCTGGCCTCTGTTTTCCCCATCTGCCTCTCCTATTCCGTGAATATAAGAACCAAACATCTAGAAAAGCCCACACTTTGGATCATCAATGGATGGAGCATGGAGTTAGACCTGTATCTTACAGGGTACGGGGGAAATGCTTGACTGCGAGCTTGTAGGTTTGCAAATCCAGGACTTGGTGCTCTTATGAGGATTCACCTCCTCGTTTCTAGTATCCTAGTTCTGGAAGCAGATGCAAATTCCATACCCCGTCATGCTCTCGATTTGTTTCTAGTAGCCTAGGAAACTTAGAAGCCGTTGTCTCTGAGTTTTAAAAAATGACTTGGTCCTTCTTTCCAGCTTCAGCTCTTTCTCTTCCCCACTCACTTCTTTAGACCTGTCCTCATTCCTTCTTTGGCCCCATATGTATGGGTGTCCAAGCTCGAGGGTTCCAAGGCCCTCTCAGGAGTCTGAAATTTCAGATCCTGTTCAAATGCAAGTTTTAAAGTAAGAGCTATTCCCAGTTGGTTGGTAATTGAATCCACATAAGAAAATAAAACTGAGAAAGAAGTCCCTTGACCAGATTAATGCTATAAGATGAAATACACAACCTGGGGATCAGAGGGACCCGTCCCAGGCCTGGCTCTACATTAACTAGCCGGACTCTGGCTGCCCCCCCCGGCTCTCTCTGGAACACTTCGCAAGTGGAGAAGCGGGACTGAACTAAATTAACTGGTCTCTTCCAACTCTAAGATTATATAGTTATTTTTTTGGCAAAGTTGGAAGTCCGTAGGGTCTTTGCCCCGCCAGAAGGGTCCAAGAGTAAACTGATGTGAAAACCACCGCTGCAGAGGCCTGCGGACCGGGTCACTGCGGGGGCAGGGAGCCCCGCCATGATTTCGCTCACCAGGGTGGTCCATTTCCCCATTCCAGTAACTTATCTTACTTCTCTCCCCCTTGCCGTACTTCGGAACCAGCCAAGAGACAGACAATGTTGAATTCTCCCAAGCCTATTTTCTTATGTTAGAGCAGGGCACAGGGCGTTTACAAGGCTGGCTGGCAGCCCAAAGCCTTCATCTGCTGTGTCCGTGGAGAGCACTTTCCACACAACCTGCCTGCTCCGGGTCCTTTAAATGGAGTTTTCAATGCAGATGTTGGTGCCTCACTCGCTCACTCGGACTTCCTGCCTCTACCCCACACACAAATCTTCCCCCACGTGGTCAGCTTGTGTTCCACAAGCTGGAAATGCTGTCACTCACCCCAGTGCTTAGCCTTCAGGGGACAACAGCTCCGTGGGGTATGGGGGGCATTCTCCCTCCCAGGTCCCGTGGGCCTCTGGTTTGGTTTCAGGCGGAGAGTCCAGCTCTGCTCGGAGTGAGAGGAGGTCTGTGCCCTATCACACGGAGACTCCATTCGCTTCTCCTTCTGGCAACTTCCCTCCAGCCTGCGCTCCTGCTGCTTTCACTTTGGCTGTTTTTAACCTAGCCTAACCCCACCCGTGTTTCCCCACAGATGATGGCAGGGTCAGCGTGTCGAGAAATGAACG
Source organism: Mellivora capensis (assembly GCA_004024625.1). Lineage (NCBI taxonomy): Eukaryota > Metazoa > Chordata > Mammalia > Carnivora > Mustelidae > Mellivora > Mellivora capensis. The sequence goes on from PISX010001744.1 coordinate 176,990, forward strand.
CCAATGTGCATTTACCTAGAGTTTCTTTTTGAGTATTTAAAATAAAATGCTCAACACGGGGATGAGTGCTGAGTCATTGTGGACTCATTGTTGGGTCCCTGTGGCGCGACATGTATGTTGTATGCACGAATCTAATGCATATCACTTTTCGAAAGACACACAGGTACAGAGTACAGGAGATACAAAGCAGCATGTGGCTGGCAGCAGAGCAGGGTTCCAACCTAAAGTCCACGCTGTGCAGCTGAGCCTGCTGCCTCCCAGGAGGATGAGACAATGATTCTCCAGCTAGGAAACCCAAAGTAACAGCTTACAATCCCAAATGAATTTGTTAAGATCAGATTCAGCGGCTTACACCAGAAAGTTAGACACAACAGTGGCCTAAATGAGATGAAAGCTGATTTCTCTCACATTTCAAAGGAGTCCAGAGGCCGACGGTCCAAGGCTAGCATGTCCATAATGAGGGATCGCTGGAAGAAAGGCAGGCAAAGGATAAGCCCCAGCCCCGCCTCATACCCTAAAAGGAAACCACCCTTGGGGCACCTGGGTGGCTCAGTGGGTTAAGCCTCTGCCTTTGGCTCAGGTCATGATCTCAGGGTCCTGGGATCGAGCCCCACATCGGGCTCCCTGCTCGGCAGGGAGCCTGCTTCCCCCTCTCTCTGTGCCTGCCTCTCCGCCTGCTTGTGATCTCTGTCAAATAAATAAATAAAACCTTATAAAATATATTAAATAAATAAATGATAGGAAACCATCCTTAAAAGCATTTTATATCGGGACGCCTGGGTGGCTCAGTTGGTTGGGCGGCTGCCTTCGGCTCAGGTCATGATCCTAGCGTCCTGGGATCGAATCCCACATCGGGCTCCTTGCTCGGCAGGAAGCCTGCTTCTCTCTCTGCCTCTGCCTGCCACTCTGCCTATGCTTACTCGTTCGCTCTCCCACTGTCTCTGAAAAATAAATAAATAAAATATTTAAAAAAAAAAAAAAAAGCATTTTATATCGCCCTGGAAGGAGCCCTCCACCCTTTCCTTTCCCACGTGATAGGTAGATGACAAAAACCTGATTGGGTGACAGGCTCCGGAGGGTGAATCAGATTAAAACAGCCCGCCAACAAGTCCATCAAAACCCCTAGACTTAAAAACTCCATGAAAACCCTCTTGGGCCCCCTCCCTCTCCCGGAGCTTTGTACTATCGCTCAATAAATTTTGCTTTGCTGCCCAACACTCTTTGATCTATGCCTTCATTGCTGAGATTTGGGTAGAAATCTTGTGAGAATTGCCCAGGTTCTCGGGAGATTGGGACTGAGATGTCTCAAGATTTGGACTGAGCTCTGTCGAGAAATTTGAATAAATTCTCAGGAGATTGGGACTGCGATCTCTCGAGATTTGGACTGAAATCTCGCGAGATTTCCCTGACCTCTCACAATATCTGGAATGCGTTCTTACAATATTTGGGTAAAAATCTCATGAGAAGTGACCTTTGTGAGGGGGAGAAGTGGAGGAGGAGTGTAGGTTGTTCAGGAGCCTGGGGAGTGGCTCATTGTGCTCCCGATGGAACACGAGCCCCTGGGAGCCTTCCCTGGCGGCGGCGGGGTCCCGGGCGGGTGCTGCTCACCTGGTGGCCCAATCTGGGCTCTGAAACCAGACCCGGTGAGTCACTTGCAACTTGAACTGGGGAATTCATGAAGAAAACAGAATCAGCCCTGGAAGGTGCCTGCATGCTTTGCACTCAGACAACTCGGAGCAAAGGAACTCATCACCCATGAGGCGTGTCAGGATCCCTGAGGGTGTGGGCTTTGCTTCGTGGGAAGAGGTTGTGTCTTCATCCTTATCTGAACCAGAGCTGTGTGGTCTGGTTGTGGAGACCCCGACCTTTATGTGACCACGTCATCATTGTTCTTGTTATCTTTAATAAAGCAATCTAGACGTTGACTTGGAGATACAAACATCCAAAGGAAAAATACAAGGTCAGATATATATATATACGAGGACTGAATTTGTGGCACCTCTCATTAGTACGGGCAACGTAGGGCTGCCCGGATGAGAAAGAACACAGAATTTTATGTGGATAGAAGAGTGCTGTGCACACGGAGTGCTTTATTCTCTCCTTTTCCTTACTTCTCCGAAAGGAAAATAGAATGGTGCCTGGAGCTTGGTTTCTGATTTGAAGGAATGGGAGACAAGAGATGTGAAAGAGCCGTGTTCATGCTGACGTGCTGCCCCGGGCCCAGTGAGGGAGGGTTTGAAGCTTGGACTTGGAAGCTTGGTGTTCAGGGAGGATGTGGTCTGAGTTTCCCACACACAGAGTCACCAGCTGGTCTGCCTAAACGGACCTGTTCCTGCCTTTTGAAGGGCAGCTTGAAGGTGGCTTGAGGTTCCAAGGCCACACGACACACCAGTCTCCTTGGAGCTCTCGTTCCACATGGGGCCTCACATGTGAGACTGAGACCGAACATGGGCGGCGGCTGCTGCTGCGGCAAGGTCCTTCCTGAAAGCTGTGTGGCAAAGCCTGGTTTGAGATGACATCCCTGGAAAGAGGACAGGTGCACATTCTGCCCCAGCACAGGAGGACGCCGGACGTCTGTCACGGGTGGCTGGTGCAGGGAGAACAGATGTCTGTTTCCCAGGACCTTGGCCAGAGGGAGATTTGGACCCTGGGATGCTTCTCGGCTCAGCTTTCACAGGTGAGGACATCAGGCAAGGGGAGGATGTGTGTGTGCTCACCTGGAATGGAGGAAGGTGTCTGGTTTCAGGTTTCATGTGCAAGTGGATTCCTCTTATGGCTCAATTCCTGATGGTCTTCACGGTGCCATAGGGGGACCCATTGTCTGGGGTTCCTGGCTGTGAAGAGCTCTGGTCACCCTTTCCCCCAAGGGCTCTGGACTAGGAAATCAGAGGGAGTCAGTGGTGAAACCAGATGAGTAGGGCTCCATTTCCCTCCTGCCGATGGCCTGGTGACTGTATAAGTGCTCTGGAAATAGAAAGCAGGAGACAGGGCTGGGGTGCTGAAGGGGAGGTGGCAGTGGTGTTTGCTATTCACAGAGGGGCCAGATGGGACTTCACTAGGAAGGTGATGCTTGAGTCAAGTTCAAAAGGTGAGTGAAATCACATCTAGAGCCTTCTAAATGGAAGGGAAAGCATATGCAAAGGCCCTGGGGCAGGAGCATACCAGGTATGTCCAGGAGCAGCAAGAAGGCCCTGTGGCCACAGGAGACAGCTTAGGACGTGACCTCAGGGAGGTGACAGTAGGGTGACAGAAAGCCATTGCAGGGCCATGACCCCGTGGGACCCTGTTTCTCTGGGCCGTCCTGGCTATAGTGTTGAGAACAGAGGACACAGGGTTGAGGATGGGCAAGGGAGGTCAATGATGACCGGGAACTCAGGCAAGAGATGAGCTCCAGTATGGATCAGACAGGTGGCCTTGGAAGGGGGGGTTAGTGCTATTCTGGGTACCTACTGAAGATGGAGCTCACAGGATTTGGGTTCGATGTTGTGAATGGGAGACAGGAGGAACTGAAGTAACTCCCAGGTCTTGTGGGTTGTCCCGAGTGAGGTAAAGGAGGAGGTTTCTGGGGGGAAGGAGGTAGTCTGTGTTCCACCCGCTGGGGAAGGTGCCTTTCACAGTGGACCTGCTGATGTTTGTGTCCCGTAGAACTCTGAACTTCTCCCCCCTCAGCAACTTTCAAATACAAGTCTCCTCCACTTTTCTCTAAGTTCATAGTAAGACACTTGGCTTTTTGGGAAGATCTATGTTATTACCGAGCTCCAGTAGCAGGAAGAAACCTGAAGAGGATTTCCTTTTTAAGAAAAAAGTCAAAAAGTGGGCATTGCGTTCAGCTTCTGCTTTGTGGGGCACCACCACAGAGGCGGCGGGCACCCCAACCAGCTCCTTCCTGGGCACCGCTCTCCGCGTCCAGCCACCAGCACTTTCTGTTGTGTCTGTGAGCATCTGGGCTTTCTCTCCATTCACTCTGGGCTTCTGTTAGGAAGTTGTGTCCTGAGGCCCAGGAAGAGCCAAAGAGAAGAACTTTTGGCGTCTGAGCGTGCTCACTCATTTTTCTGTAGAAATGAATGGTCATTCCCTTTTCAGTTTACACCATTTCTGCTGTGAAAGGTTTCCTAGGAACCCTGCGCTTTCAAGTAGCGGGAGAGCCTGCACCCCATCCTGCAGGGTTAGCTTTCGTCTCCATGCTGCACAGAACATTCCATGACATGTGGACTTTATCACTCAAACATGGCACCTTGGACCACCTTTACCCCTTTCCCCCCACCACCCCAGAATCGGCCACCACCCATCTGTTCTCAGTATGCATGCGTTCAGTACTTTTTTGATTCCATGTGGAATGTCCCTGAGAGCCTCTGGGGTTTGTCTTTCTGTGTCTGAGTTACTTAGCATAATGCTCCCAAGGTCCATGTTTCCATGTCTGGTTATTGTGAATACTGCTGCCGTGAACACGGGAGTGCATCTCTCTTTTGGAGTGTTCTTGTGCTCTCCAAAGAAGTATGCAGTAGAGCAGTCACGGGGTCATGTGGTGGTTGTATTCATTTCTTTCCCAGAACCTCCATAGCATTTGTCACAGAGGCTGCTCCCATTTCCATTCCCACCGGCAGTGCACAGGGTCCCCTTGTCTACACACCCTTGACTACACCGGGTGTCTGTCTCTGGGATGACTGCCATTCCCACTGTTGTGAGGTGACAGCTGATTGTGGTTTTGACTTCTGTTTCCCTGACAACGATTCATTATGTTGAACAACTTTCTCGGTGTCTGTTGCCCACCTGGATGCCATCTTTGGAAAGTGTCTCTTCACATATTCTCCCCAGTTTTTATTCAGTTTGTGCTTGGATTTGAAGGACTGTTTTGTGTACTTTAGATATTAGCCTCTTCTCACACATAGGATTTGCAGATATTTTTTCTCATTGGGGAGGTTGTCTTCTAAGGGTCTGACGGCTTCTTTTGTCATGCAGAAATTTCAGCTTGATGTCTTTCCACTTGTTTATTTCTGCTTTTGTTGCCTTTGCTTTTGGTGTCTGATGGAAGAGACTCTTCCCCAAAACCAATATCGAGAAACTTACTACTTGTGTTTTCTTCTTGGAGGTTTAGGGACTCGGTTCGTACGTTCAAGTCATTCATCCATTCATGATTTGCATGTGCTGTGTAAGATCTGACCCCGTCACGTTCTTCTGCATTTAGTGTCCAGTTTTCCCAGGACCATTCCCCGAAGAGACAGTCCTTTCCCCATTGTGTATTTTCTGCTGCTGTGTCATAAGTTAAGGCTATACATGTGTGGGTTAGTTTCTGAGCTAACTTGCTTGCTTGCTTGCTTTCTCTCTTTCTTTCTTTTCTTTCTTTTTTTCTTTCTTTCTTCCTTTCTTTCTTGTCTTACAGTTTATTTGTTGGGAAAATAGTTTTACTGTCGGAATATATGCAGTGTGGGCTTCATTGGCAACATCTTCATACTCTTTGTTAGGACTTTTCTCTGACATCTGTGTCTTTGTAAATAAGTAGCTGGATCTATAGCTTTCAACGGGTTTAACATTTGGGCAGAACTACTTAAGTAGTATTCTGTTCTTCCATCAGACACCAGATTGTTTCTCATTGTCTTCTTTTGTGATGTTCTCAGTTGTGATGATGGATACCTATATTTCCTTTTCTGTGGTAGGTTTATTAAGTGAATTTAATTTCTCTTAAAAGTGTGGATTCTAAGTCATCCTTATTTTATAATATATATTTATATAAAATCACATGTTTAAAAAATGCATTTATTGGAAACAAACTTTGGAGCAGGACATCCATATTATTAATTCCCATTCAGAGTTAATAATACTATCAGAGCTAAGTTTAAATATACCTTTAATATACTAATGAATAAACATTGCCAAAAGTACTGTGATTATCAGTTTCCAAGCTTTCTATCATGTTCCATTGACATGTATGTCTGTTTTTATGCCAGTCCCATACTGCTTTGAAGATAACAGCTTTGTAATCTAGCTTGAAATTGGAGTATGGTGACTCCAGCTTGCTTAATTTCTTGCTTGCCTGCTTTCTTTCTTTCTTTCTTCTTTTAATTTTTTATTTTTTTTTATTTCTTTTCAGCGTAACAGAATAAATAGTTTTTGCACCACACCCAGTGCTCCATGCAATGCGTGCCCTCCACAATACCCACCACCAGGCTCCCCCAACCTCCCACCCCCTACCCCTTCAAAACCCTCAGGTTGTTTTTCAGAGTCCATAGTCTCTCATGGTTCATCTCCCTCCCAATGTCCCTCAACACCCTTCTCCTCTCCATCTCCCCATGTCCTCCGTGTTATTTGTTATGCTCCGCAAATAAGTGAAACCATATGATAATTGACTCTCTCTGCTTGACTTATTTCACTCAGCATAATCTCTTCCAGTCCCATCCATGTTGCTACAAAAGTTGGGTATTCATCCTTTCTGATGGAGGCATAATACTCCATAGTGTATATGGACC